>OX456523.1:120980458-121453977 GCA_949748255.1 Eustalomyia histrio
AACATTGCAACCAAGAATATATAAACAAATTTGAAAAACATGTTTATGAGCATGGAACAACAACATCATCTCAAAGTGCTTCGTATACAGATAAAAATGTAAATTATGAAAATTTAATAAAGCAAAACCAAAATGAAAATAAAAAAAACTCCATCTATTACTATATTTAATGTGGAATTAATAGAATTTAACAAAAAAGGTTCAGAAATTAAAGAGTTTAAAATTAATGAGCTAAATAATAAGAAAACAGCTTGTTTATGTCATTATAGATGATTATATTCGAGTTAAAGCTTACCTTCAAACTTGAAGCTTATCTTGAATTTTTTACTTTTACTTCCAAAAGTCTAAAAACAAAAACTTATCTCCTAAAAGGTCTAAGCCCTAACATTAATACTAAGGAGATATATGAGGAACTTTGTAAATTTAACAATGATGACTTGAAAATCTTAAAAGTCAATCAATTTAAAACTAAAAAATCTATTGAAAATGGTCAAATCTGCCTATATATTTGATCCAAATTGGTGGCGAAAGCAATGCTAACGAGCTTAAATCAATAAACGGACTTTTCCATCGCTGCGTACGATGGGAATCTCTAATAAAATCAGAAATTCCTTAATGTAGAAAATGTCAGTTTCTTTCACAGTGCTTGAAACTGCTTTTTGTCTCCTTTGTGTGTCAAATGTAAAAAATACACAAAATCGTAGAATGCGAACTAGAAAAAGTTTCGGAAAATGAAAGAGAAAAACTCTATTGCTTGCCGTGCCAACAGTATGGACACCAAGCATCATATCAGGGATGCGAAAAGTACAAAGAAATGCAGCAAAGGCTCCGTGCTAAAAAACAAAGTTTGTCCGAAAATAGATTACCAAATAAAACATCGGATCTTCACCCTTCTATGAGCTTTGCCAATATCTTGAAAAACAACACACAAAGCGTAAACAACTTAACAATACCATGCAAATTTTAGCTAATCAATTAATAAACTTGCATAAACAATTACAACTACAATCAAGTAGAATAGATACTATTTTTTCAATGTTTAATTAATATGGATGAAGCAGCTGTAAAACCCTTAAGATAATCGAAATTAATGTAAATTCTATTATAAACATTAGTAGAATTTATGATCTGTTGAATTTTATTAACGTACACAACCCAGAAATAGCACTGCTAAATAAGACAAAGCTAAATACGAAACACAAACTTCATTTTAAAGATTATAAATTGATAAGAAGAGTTAGACCGAACGCCACTAGGGGTGGTGGTACAGCCATTTTAATAAAAAATTGTATTAAATTCAAAAATTGCACAAATTGCATCAACAATTTACTTAAATTTTTAAAGGCTTGTATTTTTCAAATACCACTTTTTACAAACAAAACTATGTATATTATATCAGCCTATTACCCCTCCGGTAATAACGGTAACTTTTTTATATCGGGTAACTTTTTTATATCCGATTTCTCGTAGAGGGTCCAGACTCTAAATTCAATTATAAAAGAAACCAATTGGAAAAAACTCCAAAAAGCATATCTAACGTATTTAAAAATAATGATCGCATTCCTAATAACAAGTATCTATCAAATTCTTAAATTGACTACTACTTAAATAAATTAAACGATGTTATTATAGGTTCTATAGATAAAGTTGTGCCGAAATTTAAAGATAATGATACAATAAACAAATTTGTTAATCCAATTATAAAAATATTACAGGCAGAAAAGAGTAAAATATTAACTACAATAAAGAAATACAATAGATTCGAAAATATATGTACTGCTCAGAAGTTTAATACCCACAAAGCTAAGTTAAAACTGATAAGGAAACTAATTAATCTAAATTTTAACTTATCAGTTAAAAGATATTATAAAAATAAATTAACTTATTTGGATCAAAGAAATCCATCACATATGTTCAGTGAGGTTAAGAAACAATTAAAGCCAAATCTGTCATTGGATATACATACATATGCTAAAAATTGACCAAGAAGAAGAAAGTTTGTTGACATATGTAAAGATAAATCCTCTCAATGCGGAAAGGGATAATGGAAATTTTGTTTTAAGGGATCAAACACAGATTTTGGATTTAATAGGAGCTTCTCTTAAAAGGACTCACTCTTTTAAAGAAATTGACTATAACAATGAATTGCATGTTGGAGTTGACAACTGTTTCAACAGATTTTTGGAAACAAAAACTGAGTATGAGCTCAATCAGTCAGCTTGCACAATATTCAGTGCAAACAAAAGGGCAAATCAAATAAGGGATTTGTACACCGAAAATTTGAACAAACAGGTTCCTTTTTTTTGTACTTCAACGACGAAGAAGAGACCTTTCAAATTAAACACCGTAACCTTTGATGTTGAATTCTTTATTCTACCCAAAATGCTTATGTACAAAGGGTTTTATAGTTAAAAAAAAAAGAAACAAAAATCGAAATTAGAAACGTTAGAAATTCAGCAATAGAAATAGTTACAAATACAGTTAAGGGTTAGGAATATAAATACATGAATACGTGTTCAAGTTTTAGTAACCATAAATTGAACAAAAATATATTTAAATGAATGTATTGTTAAATTGGAAAAATTCATAAACGTATAACAATAAGATTTGAATATTTACAAATGAGTTCATTTGAGTTTGACTATGCGAAATATAATAATACTAATAAAATTTGATCTGTAGTTTTTTGGCCGAACATACTGCCCCCATTGAAAGATACTTTCAATCACTTTCATCACTAGGTAAAGGTGCAAGTTTATGAATAGACCTTCGAAAAATGCCTTTTTTTGTTTGCACATCCACGACTCTGACTTTGCTATCACGGCCGGGAATGACATTGATGACACGGGCGAGAATCCATTGCTGAGGAGGGATGTTGTCTTCGTGTACGATGACTAGTGAACCTTCTTTGAGATTTGTTGAAGACTTAAACCATTTAGCCTTTTGTTGCAAACTTAAAACATAATCACGAACCCAATGTTGCCAAAATTGTTGTTTTAAAAAGGTGACTAGTTGATAACGCTTCAGATAATTGACATCTTTGCAGTTGTCTAGCTTTTCATCTGGTAATGCCATTAACGATGAACCAATTAGCAAATGTGCAGGTGTCAAAGCTTCGCCATCATTTGGGTCATCAGATCGAGGAGCTAATGGTCGAGAATTCAAAATGGCTTCGACTTCAATGAGTACTGTTTGCAGTTCTTCGTACGTAACACCAGCCTTTGACATGTTTTTTATCAGAAGAGTTTTTGTTGACTTGACGGCCGACTCCCAAAGGCCACCAAAATGGGGAGAACGAGGAGGAATGAAGAAAAATTTGAAACCGGTTACTGAACTATATTGCATCATATTTTTAATGTTGGCTTCATCAAAAAACCGTTGTTTAAACTCTTTTAGTTTTGTGTTGGCACCAACAAAATTCGTAGCGTTATCACAATAGAGCGTTTGGGGTATTCCACGACGACCTATAAATCTTTTAAGACAAAGAAGAAAATTATTAGTAGATAGATCCGAAACAAGTTCAATGTGAATTGCTTTAGACGAAAAACAAACGAATATAGCTACGTATGTTTTATATGGTGGTTTTCCTCGAATACGATAAGATGTGTAAAATGGACCACAGAAGTCTACACCAGTGACAAAAAAGGGACGTTGAACTTTTAATCGATCGGCAGGAAGATCACCCATAATTTGTTGCAGAAGTTTTGGTTTATATTTGAAGCAGTGTACGCAATTACGCACCACTTTTCTTACGATGTCTCTAGCGTTGATTGCCCAAATTTGTTGCCGAAGAATACCGATGAGTGCCTTTGGGCCAGCATGTAGATGTTTACGATGAAGGTGTTCGACGAAAAGTTGAATGAAGCGATGGTTTGGTAAAATTGCAGGAAATTTAGTGTTGTACGGTAAATCTGAATTTGCTAGCCGACCACCAACTCTAACGACGATTAAAGTTGAATTGCAGCATCGTACTTGGTCGAGAAACGGTGACAATTTTTGAAGACTTGGCTTTAAAAACTCTTTCTTGTTGAGCAGATCAATTTCATCTTTGAATGAAGTTTGTTGAATAATATACACAATTCTCCAAAATGATGATTTCAGTTCTTCCGATGATATAACAGAATTACGATTTGATTTGTCGAGAAAGCGATGAATGTATGCAATGATATGAAGAATGCGTAGATACGAAGATTGACGATGAATGATTTCATGAATAATAGTTTCGACGACAATAGTTGTGGTGAAAACTGATTTTCTCATTTCAGTTTGAGGTAGATCAAGGATTTCGTTGTTAATTTTAGGCCACTCGCTCGCATCTTTCTTAATAAATTCTGGACCACTAAACCAAATAGTTGATGTTAATTCATTTGCTAGACAGCCTCTCGAAACCACATCTGCAGGATTTTGTTTAGAAGGCACGTGCCTCCAAGGTATATTATGAGTTAGATTTTGAATTTCCGAAACTCGATTTGCGACGAAACAAACGTAAGACGATGAGTGATTACTGAGCCAATTCAAAACGATCTTCGAATCAGACCAAAAAAATATACGATAAGTATAACGATTAAATTTGTGTTTAATTTTTTCCCAAGTTCGACTTAGCAATAAAGCAGCACAAAGCTCCAAACGAGGCAAAGATTGTTGCACAACTGGAGCCACTTTTGATTTTGAAATGAGCAAAGTTGACTTACATTCGTTATTTTGAAGCACTGAAACGTAAAAACAGCATCCATAAGCTAATTGGGAGGCGTCAGCAAACCCATGAATATCAAATTTTATTTCTGGAGAAACACCTACAAATCTTGGAACCTCAATTTTATTTATGTATGAAAAACTTTGTTCAATTTGTCGCCAACGACTCAATAAACGTTCATTTACGGGCATATCCCAATCCATTTGTTGTTTCCACATTTCTTGAATTAAAATTTTACAAGATATGATAATTGGACTTAGTAAACCGAGAACATCAAAGATTTTTGCAACAGCTGATAAAACTGTTCGTTTAGTGGGAACTTCCACCATTGGTAAATCGAAACGAAAGCAGAAAACATCTTCCTTTGGTTTCCAAGCCATTCCAAGAGTTTTAGTAATATTTTCATCATTTGTTTTTAACAGAATTTCATCAGTGGAGTGCGCTAATTCTGGAAAATTTGAATTCCACTTGCTCAATTCTAAGCCAGCCTTTCCTAAAATTTTAATTATTTCAGATTTTTTCGTGGAAAGTTCTAAAATGTCATCTGCCCCCGTGAGAAGATCATCAACATAAAGATCCTGTTTCAGAACTTCAGATCCGATAGGACACACCTCCTTGTAAAAATCAGCAATAAAAAATAAACTTCTAACGGCGAGAAATGGAGCGGATGAAGTACCATAAGTCACAGTGTTTAAATGGTATAAACTTATAGGATTGTTGACGTTGCTTCTCCATAAAATAAGCTGAAAGTTTTGGTCTTTTTTGTCCACCAAGAATTGACGATACATTTTACAGATATCGGCCGATAATGCAAATTTGTTAAGTCGAAAAGAAAAAATTGTTGTTATTAAATCCTGTTGTATAGTAGGACCGACCATTAACGTTTCATTGAGCGAAATGTTGGTAGATGTGCGGCAAGATGCATCGAAAACAACTCTGAGTTTTGTTGAAGAGCTTTGAGGACGAAGAATACAATGGTGTGGGATTATGTAATGCGGAGAGTTGAGTTTATCAAAAGAAGCAGGTGACATATGGCCAAGACTAATATATTCGTTCATGAAATCAATATACAGTTTTCTTAAATTGTCATCTTTTAAGAGTCGCTTTTCAAGAAACAAAAAACGTCGACGGGCAGTGTCAAAGGAATTACCAAGTTTATTAATATTAGATTTGAATGGCAAACGTACCTGAACCCTTCCAGATGAATTAAAAATAGTGTTTTTTACGAAATGCTGCTCACAAAGATCTTCTTCTTCCGTTCTTGGAGGTTTGGAATTTGCAAATTCTTCAATTTCCCAAAAAGATTTTAACAGGTTATCTAAATCTTGAGGTTTTGTGATAACATTGCACGTTAGAGAACGATGTTGTTGATGAATATTTACCTTGCCCCCGACAATCCAACCGAGTGACGTATTTATTATACAAGGTAGATTATGTCCGAGAGATATTTTACCAGCTTGTAAAAGATCGAAGAAAATTTCAGAACTTATCAAAAGATCGATTCGCTGAGGTCTATAAAACTGTGGATCTGCCATCTGGAGGTCATTTGGAATGCTCCAATCGGCTGTTTCGATACGTTCTGCTGGATGTTGAGACGAAATTGATTTGGTCACGAAAAAATTAGAAGTCCATTCAAATTCAGTTGTTCGAGACTGTATAGTGGCAGAAACTACGAACTTGAGGTGAGAACGAATATCTTCAACTGCAGCGATTTCTTGCTCAGATCTTGTTTGCTTTAATCGAAGGCGACTTACAGCATCTTGAGTTATTAAATTTAGTTCTGAACAAGAGTCTAACAACGCACGAATAGGTTGATAATTACCATAATAATCTTTGATCAAAACGACGGCTGTAGGTAAGAGATTCATATGACTATTTCGAGTAAGAAACGATGAATGTGTAGTTAAATGAATGGCAGCAGAACTAGTTGATGGATTTAACGGTGACGGTTGTTGTGGTACAAAAGGTTTAGACGAAAACGAAGATTGAAGAAATGATGAAGTAGAAGGTTGTTGAAACGATGAATCCGATGACAAATGTTGATTTTTCGATGCACGATGAGATTGCGATTGATTAAAAGATGAATTGTTGTGATCAGATGTAGTTTTAGAATCATTTGGTAGCGATGAGTTGGAATTGTGTAAAGTTGTGTGGTGTGAAATACGACAAGTACGGCATCGAAAGTTTGAAGGACATTTTGACACCATATGTCCCTTTTGAAGGCAATTAATGCAAAGGCTTGAGCTTTTAACAAATTCAAAACGACGAGGTACAGGTAAAGCTAAGTATGTAGGGCAAGAACCGATAAAATGTTTATTATTTTTGCAATATTCACAAAAGGTAGTTGAAATTAAGAACGATGAATTTGGACGTCTGGCATTAGGCTTGGATTTCGAATTACGTTGTTGATAAGAGTCTCTTTCAGCAGTTCGACTTTCGAGAAATTGGCAGCGACGATTAAGAATGGAATAACAATCATTCCAGGAAGGCAGAGCCTTGAAATCTTGTTTTTCATCATAAACCCTTTTTGATTCAGAGTCTATTTTTGAAAGTACGATGTGAATTATCATTGCGTTCATAACATCAAGCTCTGATCCCAATGAAAGAAGAGAACCACGAAGACTGGCAACAGTATCAATAATTGAACGCAAAGACGTAGCATTAGGTTCGTTAATAGGAACAATAGAAAATAAAGAATTGACGTTTTCGATAAAAATTAAAGGTTTGTTGTCAAATCTTTCCTTTAAACGGTCCAAAGCCAATTTGTAGTTTGACTCAACCACTTGAAACGGCTCAATAACTGCCAATGCTTGACCGGATAAACAATTTAATAGATAATTAAATTTATCAATAATAGGAATATTTGAATCTTCATTTACCAAGGTATTAAATGAACTGATAAATCGTGAATATTCCGAATATTTTCCATCGAATTTCGGTAATTTTAGTTGTGGCAAACGATTGTGATGCGAAAATGGTGTATTTGTTACATTCAAAAAGCTTTGTTCAACGTCGCTGTGTCTACGCTTATTATTCATAAGACTAATTATAGCCGCCTTGGCAGTTATAAAAAGCTCTTCCAGATCCGATCGGTTTGTATCAGCTGGATCTTGTTTTTCAATTTGGGATTGAATGTAGCAAATTTGCTTGAAATATGATTCAAGAATCTGCAATCGGCATTCCAGTATGGTATAATCTGACGAAGCACCATCCTTTTCTATTTTTGCCTTCACTTGCGTAATATTCCGTTTCATTGTAGATCTTTGTACCCTCAATGAAGCGAGGTTTTCAGATTCCACTTTTTCGTTTGGCATCCTTTTTTTTGATGTTTTAGGCAATGAATATTTTAATGTACAAATTTAATAAAGAAGTACTAAGGAAAAAAAAGTACCACGTGAATTCCCTTTTAGTGCCCAACACTGATGTTTTGTAGGCAATTAAGTGCGCTCGACGAATAATTAAAAGTCCAATTTTATAAAAAAAAGTACTAGGCAAATGAAGTACTACGTGAATTCCCTGTAATGCCCAACACTGATGGTTTGTGAACAAACCAAATGAGATCGATGAATGCGTGTGTGAGAGTGATGTGCAAATCAAAGAAAAATTAAGAGTAAAACACATACCAAGAACACATTCCAAATGTTAGGTCTGCTTGCTGCTGGTATGTTGTTGTGATGTTACCAAGCGATGCCGACGTTGATGTAGATAAAACGGCAGAGAGGTTTGGTGGCTAGCAATACAGTTGACGATGATAATGATGATTGACTATGATGACGATGAAGTTTGATGAAAGTTGGTACAGGTGGATGATTGTGTTGATTTGAAGGTCGTTATATTTATGATGAAGTTTTTCATGCCACTAATTTAATTCTTTAAATGTTTGATATTTTTTTTTGATATTTTTTTGTTTCAGAATTTAAATTTTATTTATATTAAATTTTCACAATGTTATTTAATTTAACTTTCAAATTTAATTTAACTAAATAGAATTTAATTAAAAACACTTTTAAACTATTTAATTATTTATAAGTGTCCTGTCACGGTCGCCAAAATTTATGTACACCGAAAATTTGAACAAACAGGTTCCTTTTTTTTGTACTTCAACGACGAAGAAGAGACCTTTCAAATTAAACACCGTAACCTTTGATGTTGAATTCTTTATTCTACCCAAAATGCTTATGTACAAAGGGTTTTATAGTTAAAAAAAAAAGAAACAAAAATCGAAATTAGAAACGTTAGAAATTCAGCAATAGAAATAGTTACAAATACAGTTAAGGGTTAGGAATATAAATACATGAATACGTGTTCAAGTTTTAGTAACCATAAATTGAACAAAAATATATTTAAATGAATGTATTGTTAAATTGGAAAAATTCATAAACGTATAACAATAAGATTTGAATATTTACAAATGAGTTCATTTGAGTTTGACTATGCGAAATATAATAATACTAATAAAATTTGATCTGTAGTTTTTTGGCCGAACAGGATTCGCAGCTGATTATATTTTTATATCGAAAGAGAAAATTTTGTATATTTTTACGAAAATTATGAAACAAATTATCATCAGCTGTCGATCTATTCCCAATATAGTATTAAAAAATATCCCGGAGGAATTAATATTTGAATATTGCACATTATTCAATAATATGCTAAGCAACTCATATTTCAATCGAGCATATAAATTGACAAAAGTTGTAGTGTTGCCTAAAGGAGATAAAAGTATCAACAGTCCAAAGAACTTAAGGGACATAAGCTTACATCAGCAAAATATTTGAAACCTGTGTAAATACGAATATTATTAACTTCTGTGCTAAAAATAATCTAGCGAATAACAGACAATTCGGATTCAAGTATAAACACTCTACAATACATTGAATTCTAACAGTTGAATTCCAATATAAATTGAAATTTGAACAAATCCCTCTGTACAGGGACATGTCTTGTTGACTTTGAAAAGGCTTTCGATAACATTTGAATTTCTGGTCTTATATATAAACTCTTGATATACAAGTTTCCAATTCAATTGGTTATTTTGATTCATAATATGCTTTGTAACAAAACTTTTATAGTATGCAACTAAAATGAGGTTAGCCAAAAAAAGTTCATTATAGTAAATGGGTTAATTCACCGATGCTGTTAATTCACCGATACTTTTTAACATATTTATTTTTGACCTCTTACACAGTATTGATAATATTATTGGATTTGCAGATGACATTATAGTAGTATATCATGCTGATAACAAAATGGATAGGATTAACGAAATTTTGCAAAGTTATTTTAATATTATCGAAAAGTATTCTGTTGATTGGCAAATGAAGATAAATATAAATAAATGTGAAACTATACTATTCCGTCCTCCTGTGGGAAAGTGCAACAATAATATAAGGAAAAATTGGAAATATTTCGGTATAAAATCGAATATCAATGTTAATATCCCTAATAGACAAACTGTTAAATATGTAGGAATTTACTTAAACAAGTTTCTATACTTTAATCAACATATTAATTTACAAATAAAGAAAGAAACAATAATATAAGGAAAAATTGGAAATCTTTCGGTATAAAATCGAATATCAATGTTAATATCCCTAATAGACAAACTGTTATATATGTAGGAATTTACTTAGACAAGTTTCTATACTTTAATCAACATATTAATTTACAAATAAAGAAAGCAACAATAATATAAGGAAAAATTGGAAATCTTTCGATATAAAATCGAATAACAATGTTAATATCCCTAATAGACAAACTGTTAAATATGTAGGAATTTACTTAGACAAGTTTATATACTTTAATCAACATATTAATTTACAAATAACGAAAGCAAGAATGTTCTTTTTCAAGGACATTAAACCTGGGATCAAGCTTCTTCTATATAAATCCTTAATACGTCCTATTTTAACCTATGGCTGCCAAATTTGTTTTAATGCTTCACCTGCCTGCACTTCTCTATGCAGATCACCATATAGTAATTTCACTAAATATATAAGTAACCAAAAACTGTATAATGCACCGAAGATTAGCAGAATTGATAATTTTATTATACACCTTATTAGAAATCACATTAGAAAAAGCTCCGAATGCTATGATAATAAATTATTAATGGCCCCCTATTATGTCAGTGATGATTATATAACTGTAATTTTACATAATCGCTATGTTCCACCGGAAGCCTTCGTATACTTCGATAAAAAAGGTTCTATCCAGAACGAAACGGCCATACCTATATTTCATCATATATATAGAAGGACCAATATAAAAGCTATCAATAGCAATCAAATTACAATTGAAAATAAAAGATTCGATACTAGTATTTTCCGTGAGGATAAGAATATCCTTACAAATTTGAATATCAGTAAATTCTGGTTGTTGAATTTAGCACCAGGATATTTTCCCTGTTTTTATTATTTGAACTTTTCTTTTATCTTATCGCAAATAGCAAAGTAAGGTTTTTTAAAGATTTTCATTACATTGGAATTATTATTAACACACATAGTACTACACTTACAATATATTTTCCGTTGCCGACTGTAGTTTATTTAAAAAGTAATACGTAAAGTTTGTTTTTAACTGAAGAATCAATTAAAATTCATAGAAATATATTTTTTAACTATTTGAATCAGTCATTTAAAAAACAAACTATAAAAATTTACAGACATTCAGTAGAAGTTGATATTTTCAGTTAAATGTAAAATTTTATGTTTTCTGCTTCAAAAAATAGAAATTCATATAATTCCTTTTTGTTTATTTACCAAAATAGTTTGTATATATACAAAATTATTTCAATAAAAATTACTAGAAATTATTCAAATATACATACACACAAAGCCAATAAAAATATATACATATCCATGTGTTGTGTTTCTGTTTTGTAATTACATACAAATAAAAAAACTTTCAATTTGAAAAACAAACCACAAAAGTAGTTTATTCTAACTTTTTGTCAGTAAAAATTTGATGGTTATTTTAAACGACTTTCTATTGTTTTTACTTGTGTCGATTATTAAACAATGATTACAAATAATCAACAAAATGGGTTGAATATAATGGAAAATCAGTAGTCCTTTTTTTTGTATTTTCGATTAATTTAATACGTATTTTAAGTTGTTTTTAACGAAATAATATTGTGAGTGTATGTATATAATTTGTATAAAAATCATAATTAGTTTTAAAAAATGTATATATATTTATGCGTTTATGAAATACACTAGAGAGCTCGATTAGGGGACAGTGTGTAGTATTAAGTTATATAAATTTTTGTTTTGCTTATTTCTAGTAGTTAACTATAAAAATTTTATTGAAATAAACGATTATAAAAAAAACGTGATATTTATTTTTTGAATGAGAAAATGGGAGTTTTTGAAGCATTTGATAAAGATGAGAAACAAAAAAAATTTGAAAGTACGCTTGAAGACGGAAAGAAACAAAGAGTTACGGATGATAGGAAAAATATGATTAAAAAAGAGCTAGAAAAGTAAAACCCAAAATTTTGTCCCCACCTCATTGCTTTATATTATTTTTGGAATTTACCTTCATGGGAGGAAAAAGATGTATTATGGGCTTGCTGCAACCGAGTAACAATTCAATTAGAAGACAAACTTCGATAAACAGTAAGAAAATTAAATTATTAATTAAAATATATTGCTAAATTTATATACACCACACCACTCTCTACAACACATCTTCGAATTTAAATTATTTTTGAAAAACAGTTTCGAATTTTTTTACAGTCGGATCTTTAAGCGTGATATACCGACATTTTTGTCTCGTGGATACCACTGACCTCAAGTATCTTATTCTAGTATTTACCCACCAGATCTTAGTTCCTACAACCCATATGTACGACCCTAATATCAGAAAATTAGAGCTCGAAAAAAATTATAAAACTTTTGCTAAGGAAGTATTTCATAATTCCAACAGGAATTTTTGGTTTTTTTTTATAGTGCAAAATATTAATCACTTCGAGACAAAAACACAGGCATATCAAACTTAAAGATCCCACTGTAAATGCCGAAGAAATAACGAAAAATTTAATAAGGCGACCAATAGGTTCGGCAAAAAGAAATTTTACAGCACATTCTACAATTGAAATTCGGAAATCATAATATAAGTGCAGTTATTATTCTGAATTTCAGTTATGCTTTTCAAAATTTCATTAGAGATTTTCTGAATTTCAAATAGGAGTTCTTAATTACAATTGCTCTTTTCTAAATTATAATTGAACTTTTCTGAATTTCAATTGGGAATTCTCAATTACAACTTCTATTTTAAATAGAGCAGTATTCACTGAAGCACATGTGGCATAATTGTTATAATAATAATGAATCTTCTGCATTTCGTGTTTGATATATATATAATTGAATCGGTTTGGCGTTATCGGCCTTTTTTAAATATTTCGGTACAACTCAAAGTACAAGCATTTTAGGGCAGGTATTTTAAACCATCAGATATGTCTTAAACACACCTCGACGTTAATATATTATTTACAAATTGTTACAATACATTTAAAGAGCACATAAATATTAATTAAAAATTATTTCAAGAACAGAAGCACCTATGTAACGTAAATACAGTTATGTGCGAAAAAATAGGGACACTTGCGTGCAACAAATTTAAAGTAAAAAACACACATACATTTTGTGAAGAAACTAACAATATTATTTTTAGATTATAGTACAACAATAATTCTTCATTTTATGTAACAATTCAAACTTTGTTGTAGCAATTTAAAAAAACTAAAAAGTGTTATAATTTCCAATAGTGCATGTGAACAAAAATAGGGACAGTAAGAAAATGGTTTGAAATATTATTAGTATTTTATATTCTTTTGATGGAAATAAAATAGTGGTCATTGTATCTAATAGATTTAACCATTTCTGTATCATATTTATTGAAATAAATGTACCAAGTATGGACCCAAGGGTGAAATACATAGGTATGGGATAAAGAAAATCGGAACAGATTGCCATATGCATGGAATTTTAAAATTTTGTTTGTGCCAGACTAATTCGTTGGTATTGTTTATTCTAAGCCAAACAAAAGAAGACTCGATCACTATTAAGTCCTTAGAAAGCTGATTTCCTATCCAAAATCGGAAATTATTTATAAATTTTAAATTACATCGAAAGTTAAATTTTGTTTTTTGGGGTTTTTAAATTCACATTGCAATAATTAGTTGAAAGTTTTTAAAAGTAGACATGTTTAGCTACATAATGATATTAAGAGATTTATTCTACGATGTGTATCTTTTAATTGTCAGACCAAGTAAATTAAAAGTACGGTTTTACTATATTCCTAGTCGAAGCAACCGGATAACACTAGTTTACAAAATGAAATTTTTTTCATGTACAGTTGATGAGACATTGATTTCCTTATGTATTTTCTCCCGCTGAATTCGAAAATCAAGGTTAAATTTTTATGGAACAGTTTTTGAGATATTGTGATTTTTTTAATTTTTCGACCTTTTTCACTTGACGAATCATATCTCGAGCTAGAAATGTCGTTCTTGGTACCCAAATGCAAGGTATTGAGATGAGCAACAAATATATATAACCGGATCTTTGATCGGTAAAGCCGTTCAAAATATATCGATAACATTAGGGCACATTTTCAAAAAAATCATATTTTACAGTAACAATTTTCCGACGGAAAATTACAAATTGTTAAAAAAACGTCTGGTTTCTCTTCATGTACGTAAACCTGACACTTTTACGTAAGAACTAAGATAAAGCAGAAGAAAATCGACCGAAAAATAACAAAGTTATGAGCAATTGAGTGAATAAATCCAAATCTCATATTTTAAGAATAATTTTTTTTTTCGACAATATATTGGGTTTAAACTCTTGCAATACATTCTTGACATTTTTGTGTGTTAGAAATAGTTGTGGCCCTTGCTTTGTGTCCGGTTGCTTTTGGGATCCGTTTCTCTAGTGAGAAACCATACATAGTCTCCCAACATTGCTTCATCCCAAAATCCTTGATAGCGCGCTCAATGGTCTTAATTTGTTGATGAAATCTCTCGGCGTGTTCGTCACTTACGTCACCAAGATTGTCCGGAAAGAAATTCAAATGCGAATGCAAGAAATGGATTTTTAGAGACATATTTACACCTGTAAGAAATAAATAAAATGGTAAAAACAATACAATAGAAAACAACCAGAAATGAAATAAAATAATGGCATTCCGTACCCATCTTTTTGTAGTTCTTCAGCAAATCGGTAATAATTCCCTCGTAGTTAGGGCTTTTATTGTTCCCAAGAAAATTGGTAACAACCAGTTGAAAGAATTTCAGGCCTCGTTTTCAACGGGTGTTAAATATTTTGGAAAATCTGTGCTTTTTATCAATTTCTTTATGTGTGGACCATCGAAGACGCCTTCCTTGATTTTTGCTACAGAAAGCTGCGGGAAAAGGGTTTTCAAATAAGAAAATACTTGGCCTTCCTTGTCTAAGGCCTTCACAAAATTTTTAATAAGGCCAAGTTTAATGTGCAACGCTGGAAGGATTATATTTTTTTTTGACAAGAGGCACGTATTTAATATTGTCTTTGCCCACTGTGACGTTCTCCCTTTCTGGCCACTGTTTTCTTCTATAATGATGTTCACGAGCACGACTATCTCAGAGGCAAAGAAAGCAGCAAAATTTTGTATATCCACCCTGCATTCCACACAACATGCCGACGACTTTGAGATCGGAACATATTTTCCATTTGTGATGCTCATATTTAATGTATTTTAGCAAACTGGCCATTGTGGCGTATGATTCTTTAGTGTTGACGGCATGAGCGATGAGGATAGAAGGTTTTACATTTCCAATATGCAGTAGGACTGCTTTCAAACTCTCCTTACTACCATCAATGAACAAGCGCCACTCATTTGGATCATAAAGCTCTTCGAGTTGCTCAAACAATGCAGGAATATCGTTGCAGTAGCATATGTCGTTTTCCTTCTTAAAATGTTGTGCGTAAGGTTTATCACGGTTTCTGTAAAATATTCCATTTACTCCCAGAGCCAAACAGTTCCGTTGCTTCAGGCGAGATGCAAGTAACTCTGCTTTTTCCTTCGACAGCTCGAGATCTCTCACCAAATCATTCAATTCAGGCTGCGTAAACTTTTGCAATTGCGACTGCTGTTGAAATTCATTATCACTGCTTGTGTCTGTCTCTTGTGATGATTCGAAAAGTTCAATCATTGAACCGGGGCACTTAGGAATAGGATATTCACTTGAATGTGGAACTGGAAGCGAAACAGATGCTACTGTCGGATAAGCCCATTTGGCACTCTTTCCAAAACCAGTGGATTTGCTTAGGCAAAAGTAACAATCAACCGAATGGCAGAGCGGCTCTCTTCATATCATCGGTACACCGAATTTCATGTATCGTCTAATTTGTAATAAAAATTCACTTTATTATTAATTCTATTGTATATATAAATTTAATCTTACTGTGATGAACCAGAAGCCCACGCGGCAAGAGTTATGTGGCACGATAAACAAACTTTATTTGGTGTCCATTGCTCATGAAAAGTTGCAGGTGCTATTGCAAATTTTTGCAGATAATTCTGTTGTAACGAATCGGTGAATCTACTTCTATTTGGTTGGGGGACAAAATTGCCACACACATAACAGAAATTATTTGGATTGTTTACGCACTGAAATTCTCGTTTTCTTTTATACATTTTGATGAACACAATGAAATATAATTTCAATCAAATTTGTGAGAATAATATACAAACAACCGACACTACGTTTTATAGAAGCTGTCAAAATAAAATGTCAACGTTAGAAGCTGTCAAAACAAAATGTCAGGGTTAGAATCTGCGGAAACAAAATATCAGAGATCTAAGGGAATAGTTTCGTAGGGTTTGTCTATACTGAGCAGTAGTTTGGTGATTGAACCCAATATATTGTCTTAATATATGAGATTTGGATTTATTCACTCAATTGCTTATAACTTTGTTATTTTTCGGTCGATTTTCTTCTGGTTTATCTTAGTTCTTACGTAAAAGTATCAGGTTTTCGCACATGAAGAGAAATCAGACGTTTTTTTAACGATTTGTAATTTTCCGTCGGAAAAGTGTTACTGTAAAATATGATTTTTTTGAAAATGTGCCCTAATGTTATCGATATATTTTGAACGGCTTTACCCATCAAAGATCCGATTATACATATTTGTTCGTCATCTCAATACCTTGCATTTGGGTACAAAGAACGACCCAATCGGACATTTCTAGCTCGAGATATGTTTTGTTAAGTGAAAAAAGGTCGAAAAATTAAAAAAATTACAATATCTCAAAAACTGTTCCATAAAAAAAATTTAACCTTGATTTTCGAATTCAGCGGGAGAAAATACATAAGGAAAATCACCTCTGATCAAATGTACATTTACGGTGTAAACTAGTGTAATAAATGACACAATTAAAGCGGAAACGATCAAATAACTCTTGTTTGATAATATTATTATCAAATAAGTAAGACGTTTAAAATATTTAATGCATTTAAATCCTATTTTGCAACATCATGATTTTTTTTATTATTTTTAGACTATTTTAAGAATTAAGTACAATTAGGAATATCAAAAAGTTTTTTCAACGTCTGACAATTGAAAACTTTAAATGCCTTCAGTTAGCTAAACACGTCTACTTTTAAAACTATCAACTATCAAAATAATGCTGCTGTTCGCGATAATGTGGCTGAAGAGCCGTCCACTTCAACTCGTCGTCGTGCCCAACAATTGCACCTCTCACGCTCGTCGTTGACTCAAGAACTAAAGCCTCTTGACCATGGATGTGCACGATATGTGTTTTCAAAAGGAAGGTGCCATTTGCCACACAGCTAACGAAACAATGGCTCTTTTGCGCGACAAATTCAATGGCCGTGTTATCTCACGTGGTGGCGATGTCAATTGGCCGCCAAGATCATGTGATTTGACACCGTTGGACTTCTTTCTTTGGGGTTATTTGAAATAAAAGGTGTACGTCGATAAGCCAGCAACAAATTCAAGAGCTAAAGGATGAGATAATTCGGCACATTAACGGCATACAACCTTAATTAGCTAACTAATTCAGTTAGCTAAACACGTCTACTTTTAAAACTATCAACTATCAAAATAATGCTGCTGTTCGCGATAATGTGGCTGAAGAGCCGTCCACCTCAACTCGTCGTCGTGCCCAACAATTGCACCTCTCACGCTCGTCGTTGATGAACATTTACACGCTTACAAGGTGCAATTGACTCAAGAACTAAAGCCTCTTGACCATTCCAAATGTCGTCAATGGTCACAATGGTGGCAAGAAATGGCAACAGTGGATGATCAATTTTCGAAGAAAATCATCTTCAGTGATGAGGCACATTTTCACCTAAGTCGATTCGTCTATCAGCAGAATCGCCGCATTTGGGAGAATGATAATCCAAGAGTTATTGTCGAAAAACCAATGTACCCACAAAGAGTGACTGTTTGGTGCGGTTTATGGGCTGGCAGCATCATCGGGCAGTATTTTCTCAAAAAATGAGGCCGGTCAGGCAGTTATTGTGAATGGTGTTCGCTATCGTGAGATGATAACGAACTTTTTATGGCCAGAATTAGAAGATATGGATGTGCACGATATGTGTTTTCAACAGGAAGGTGCCACTTGCTACACAGCTAACGAAACAATGGCTCTTTTGCGCGACAAATTCAATGACCGTGTTATCTCACGTGGTGGCGATGTCAATTGGCCGCCAATACCATGTGATTTGACACCGTTGGACTTCTTTCTTTGGGGTTATTTGAAATAAAAGGTGTACGTCGATAAGCCAGCAACAAATTCAACAGCTAAAGGATGAGATAATTCGGCACATTAACGGCATACAACCTTAATTATGCCTCAGCGTCGTCGAAAATTTGGACCATCGGATGGAGGTGTGTCGCCGAGGTCGCGGCGACAGGAAATGAAAAAGTTTTAAATAAATGAAAAATTTGTATATTATATAAAAAATTTCTACACATTTAAATAAATAGTACGGGAAGTACTAATTAATGCCGTTGACCGTTCCGAAATCGGTTAAAAAATGACTGAGTTAGAAAAGTTTAAGTGCGCCAGTCCAAAAAAATACTCTTTTCCCCATATCTCGTAATTTTGAGGGTATATTGCAACTTATAAAACCGATTATATAATACACTCAGCTAGACCTACAACCTACACTAGGTCATTTCACAAGTTCTTTTTCAGTGTAGCACCGTGTAATTAAAAATGAAAACATAACTTTAGATTAAAATGCTTCATATAACATTTCCAAGAGAATATCTTGGAAATGCCAAGAGAATATCTTGAAAATATCAGGGAATTTTATTTGATAAATTATCCGTATGAAAAATATTGTTATTTTCTGTATAATAGGATTTATTTATTCGTAAGATATTTTTTAATTGATTTTGAATAACCCAAACTATTTTCCAAATCAAATGCTGAAAATTGCCATAAAGATGCTCCGGTGACTTAGGGTAGGATGAAAAAGAAGAATCGGAAGATAAGATAACTGACTCATATATATAAATAGGATATACACTTAAGCTCAAAAGTCACTGTTGCGCGCTCTCATGAAGGTTCGATTTTTACTAGTTAAGCGATAACTCAGCGTTCGTATATTAAATTGATTTATGGCAAAACATAAATATATTCTTAAAAAAATCTAGAACTCTTGTCTAAAAAAATGAAATATGTTTTTATTTTTATATAAATTTAAATTTTGTTAAAGAATATATATTAATTTTTATTACTTTTAAGATGCTCTAGCGGTTTTGGCAGGCCGCGTCCTAGCTGTTATCTACACTGGAAAAGAAGCCTGCATACCAAATTTCAACTTCCTAGGTCCAACGGTTTGGGCAGGCCGTAAAGGGTGAGATTTTTCGCCTTTAAGCCACCATTTTTACAACGTCACTGGCCAAAATTCTAAAATGTACCTTATCAAGGAGAAGGCATATTTCATATTTCGCATTTCTAGCTTAAAGGCTTTAGGCAGGCCGTGAAAGGGGAGTTTTTCCACCTTATTGCCCCTCCCCGATGGAATTTCTAAAAACACCGTCTTAGCAGATGTCTACGCCGGAGGGGAAATCTTTAACCAAATTTCAGGCGCCTACCTCTAGCGGTTTTGCTGGGTAATGTTGATCAAGTGAATCAGTAACGTTACTTTTTTATATATAGAGATATCTCATACCATACTAAAAAATATTTTTGATAATGGACCATATATTGTTATATTTTCTAGTGCCGATCCAGGGAGGAAGTGGGTGATACATCCCCCCAAAAAACGATTTAAAAGAAAACAAGTAAAAAAGTGCTAAATTCGGCTGTGCCGAATCTTTGAATACCCTCCACCAATATCCTAAAAAGATGTTCTCTACTGTTTTTGATACAAATAATATAAGAAAACTTTTGAAGTAAAATTATGTAGGTGAAAAAATTTTTTGAGGTGAAAAACTTTTTAAATGTGAAAAGAACTTTTTTGGAAGAAAAAAATTTAGAGGTGAAAAAAAATTTTTGAGGTGAAAAAATTTTTTGTTGTGAAAAAAAATTTTAGTGGTGAAAAAATGTTTGAGGTGAATACAAAATATTTACTGCTAAGCGAGTGGTGAAAAAAATATGAGAAAATATGTTATGTACCAGTCGCTACTATGAAATTGTACTAAATTTGTATGGGCAACTAAGAGGCACCTTTACATTTTCACTAGCTTTTTTAACCATGGACTGCACAAAAAAACATTTTAAAGCATAGTTTTTGTCAATTACTCAATTTTGTTCCGGCTGATGGGGACTAACTCTGCAGCTGAATATGCCTGATGGAGAGAATGTACTTTCTGATGCACCACGCATTGATAAATAATTGCAACGAATTTTCTTTCTTTAAAAAATTGAAGTGTGTTTGTTTAATGGAGAGAATTCAGCAAAGAAATTAATTTGTTAAAGAAAGAACATGAGTTGTAACTATTTGTCAATAGATGGCCCATCAGAAGGTGCATTCTCTCCATTAGGCATATTTTGCTGCAGAGCTAGTCTCCATTAGCCATATTGTGCTACAATATGCAGTAGAGTATTATTGATTTTCAATTTTTTTCGCAACATAAATGAATATTTGCCAAAAACTATGAAAAATAAATGTTTTATGTGCATATTATACCTTAATTTTTAAAATCAATATTCATTTAGATGTTTAAGAGCACAATATTGCACTTTATTAATGCGTATTTTTTTATGAAAGAAAACATTAACATAAATATTCATTTGCCAATCCCTCAATTCTAAAAAATACAAATGGAATAAAAAAATACTATTTTATTACGTCAAACATTTGAAAATTTGACTTTAAAGTTATGTAATAAGTCTACTAGTAAAATCTTAATGGATTAGAATTTGACGTTTGTAGTTCATTTAATATTTTTGGTAAATAAATTTATTGAAAGCCTAATCCAAGGCTATATCGCCATGAGGTGCTACCTATTCTTTATATATCAATTTCTTTGGACCTAGCCATGGGGCAGGGTATTGTTTTAGTTAATTCAGCGCTACCTATTCAAAAGTAACGGCACTAAAGCAATTATGTATTTTGCTCTTTCTGTTACAAAAACAAAAAAAAAAACATTTTATGGAATGAAACGAAAAACCAACAAAGCTTAACAGAAAAACCCAATCAGGTTTACTATATCTCCTGTAATAGCCAAAGAATTGGAGATATTTTAAATGGAAAATCCTAAGAAAATGCATCGGAAAAAATTATGAAAATTTCATAAAACGATTTTTAAATAGTTACGTCTATGAAAATGCCGATGTTCACCAATATGATAAGAATTATGAAACATGTGTTTCAGTGAATGCTGCTCCATTTTCAATTGAATTTCAGAAAATGCATGTTGTAATTGAGAATTCCCAATTGAAATTTAGAAAAGACCAAATGTAATTAAGAATTCCTAACTAAAATTCAGAAAATTCCTAATAAAATTTTGAAAAGCCCAACTTAAATTCAGAAATAAGAGCATTTAAATTATGATTTCCGAATTTCAATTGAAGTGTGTGCAGTAGACCGTACCATCTTACTGACAAAAAAAAAAAGTGGGCCGTACATCTTCGAACATAAAGAATTTTTGCATGGCAATTGCGAAAAAAAAAATTTTGTTGCTGAACGTATTGGTCTTTTTAACGTATTGGCCTTCTTAAATTTTTTGTTATATGTATTTTTAGCATTTACATTCCGACCTTATACTATGATATATCGATGCTTTAAGGGCCAAAGATATGAAGAAAAAATCCATTTGCTAATTTGCACATTAACATTGGAGGAGGAATCTATGTACCTAGTTTTAACTTCCCGGTTCCAGCAGTTTTTGCAGGCCGTCAAGAGGGAGAATTATCCGCTTTGGTTTTTCCGAAAGGCACGCCATAGCTGTTATCTACACTGGAGAAGGAACTTGCATACCAAATTTCAACTTTCAAGTTTCAGCGGTTTCAGCAGGCCGTTCAGGGGGAGACCTTTCGGTAGGAATTTACAAAAATGTCTCTTGGGTGGATGTCTATGCCAGAGGAAGAACCTATGTATCAAATTTCAACTTTCTAGCTACAGCGGTTTTGGAAAGTCGTCCAGGGGTAGAATTTTCCCCTTTTTTGTCCTCTCCGTTGGACTTTCCAAAAATCCCGTCTTAGCTGTTGGCTACACTGGAGAAAGAACCTACATCCCAAATTTCAACTTCCTAGGTCCAGCGGTTTGGGCAGCCAAGTCCCTGGCTAATATTCTAAAATGTAGAGTTAGTCCATACTCCAGACAATATATATTTCAAATTTCAGGTTTCTAGCTATTTTGGTGTGGGTGTGGGAGAGATTTCCCCTTTTCGTCCCTCCCCGTTGGAATTTAAAAAAATCCCACATGGGTGGATGTCTGCACCTAAGGTGGAACCAATACACCAAGTTTAAACTTCACAGCTCTAGCTGTTTTGGCAGGCCGTCAACCGGGACAATTTTACCCTTTTCTGCCTCTCCCCAAATTTCAATTTCTCTATTGAAATTTAAAAAATACCACATGGGTGGATGTCAGCAAAAGGATTTGGGCAGGCCGTGAAAGGGGAGTTTCCCCCTTTTTGACCCTCCCCGAATGAATTTCCAAAAACACTGCCTTAGCGGATGTCTCCACCGGAAAGGAAACGGACATACCATATTTCATCCTCCTTCTTTTTTGCGGTTTAGTCTGGGCGATCTTGAATGAGTGAGTTAGTGAGTCAGTCCTTTACTTGGTGTCTACAACTGCGATTGATAAAATATTTTTCTGTTTGCAAACGTCATATCCAATCGCAGAGAGAATTATATTTTCGTGTAGACTCCAAATTAATGTTGCTCTTAGTGTTATATTTATATTATAACAGAGTTATCATAATAAATATTATAACAACTATATCATAATATCAGCTGTCAAAATCACGCCAGATACACAAACATAAACAATAGGACGCCGTTAAAAGGTAAAAAGAAAAAATCAAATATTAATAATATAATATAAACACCTTTTTATTGCATTTGGTAGGTAATTAAATTTTCTTACAAAATGCACTACACTAGTAAACAAACAACTTTACTACACGGCGGACTGAAAATTGTTAGTAGATATAATATTAACATGAATGCGTGTTCTCCACCCTTAATATTAATACACTCAGACTATTATGTAGTTAACTGTTTGTAGTGTAATAAAAATGTAATAAAAAAGTTTTCCGTTCCATTTAAAAATAAAGGAACATACATTTATTCTTCAAAGAAATATCTATATTAACTTTTTTATACATTTATTCGAAATAATTTACTATCATTTACCGATTTTTTTCAGTTTCATTTATTTTTTTTCATTTGTTTGAAATTTAATAAAAATTTACCCACAAAACGGAAACTTGTGGTTTATTTGTGTCCGTAACAGTTATTACAAATTTAAATTTTGTTTGCTGTCTGTTTCAAAAAAAAATATTCAAAAAATTTCAATTTGTTTTTTTATTTAAATTGGTTGAATATATACAAAATTTTTCAATACAAATTACAAGAACTTCATAAACACACATACATATACAAACACATTCATATAAAAAGGGCTTATAGCTTCATATGCATACATACATTTTGTATTGGACGAGTATATTAAAAAAAAAACAAAAAATACAAAAACGTAAACAATTTAAAATAAATGAAAAAAACATTTATTTTTTAAGGATTGGTAGGTAAAATTTTGACATTTATTTTAACTGATTATATCATTTGTTTCTTACGGATGTGTCAGTTGATTAATCAACATTTAAAATAAATAACAAATGGCATTTAATTTAAATGAAAATTAAGTAGACCGGTTTTTAAATGAAATATCATTTCTTTTAAATGATATTTTCAGTAATTTTGAAAAGCCCAACTTAAATTCAGAAATAAGAGCATTTAAATTATGATTTCCGAATTTCAATTGAAGTGTGTGCAGTAGACCGTACCATCTTACTGACAAAAAAAAAAAGTGGGCCGTACATCTTCGAACATAAAGAATTTTTGCATGGCAATTGCGAAAAAAAAAATTTTGTTGCTGAACGTATTGGTCTTTTTAACGTATTGGCCTTCTTAAATTTTTTGTTATATGTATTTTTAGCATTTACATTCCGACCTTATACTATGATATATCGATGCTTTAAGGGCCAAAGATATGAAGAAAAAATCCATTTGCTAATTTGCACATTAACATTGGAGGAGGAATCTATGTACCTAGTTTTAACTTCCCGGTTCCAGCAGTTTTTGCAGGCCGTCAAGAGGGAGAATTATCCGCTTTGGTTTTTCCGAAAGGCACGCCATAGCTGTTATCTACACTGGAGAAGGAACTTGCATACCAAATTTCAACTTTCAAGTTTCAGCGGTTTCAGCAGGCCGTTCAGGGGGAGACCTTTCGGTAGGAATTTACAAAAATGTCTCTTGGGTGGATGTCTATGCCAGAGGAAGAACCTATGTATCAAATTTCAACTTTCTAGCTACAGCGGTTTTGGAAAGTCGTCCAGGGGTAGAATTTTCCCCTTTTTTGTCCTCTCCGTTGGACTTTCCAAAAATCCCGTCTTAGCTGTTGGCTACACTGGAGAAAGAACCTACATCCCAAATTTCAACTTCCTAGGTCCAGCGGTTTGGGCAGCCAAGTCCCTGGCTAATATTCTAAAATGTAGAGTTAGTCCATACTCCAGACAATATATATTTCAAATTTCAGGTTTCTAGCTATTTTGGTGTGGGTGTGGGAGAGATTTCCCCTTTTCGTCCCTCCCCGTTGGAATTTAAAAAAATCCCACATGGGTGGATGTCTGCACCTAAGGTGGAACCAATACACCAAGTTTAAACTTCACAGCTCTAGCTGTTTTGGCAGGCCGTCAACCGGGACAATTTTACCCTTTTCTGCCTCTCCCCAAATTTCAATTTCTCTATTGAAATTTAAAAAATACCACATGGGTGGATGTCAGCAAAAGGATTTGGGCAGGCCGTGAAAGGGGAGTTTCCCCCTTTTTGACCCTCCCCGAATGAATTTCCAAAAACACTGCCTTAGCGGATGTCTCCACCGGAAAGGAAACGGACATACCATATTTCATCCTCCTTCTTTTTTGCGGTTTAGTCTGGGCGATCTTGAATGAGTGAGTTAGTGAGTCAGTCCTTTACTTGGTGTCTACAACTGCGATTGATAAAATATTTTTCTGTTTGCAAACGTCATATCCAATCGCAGAGAGAATTATATTTTCGTGTAGACTCCAAATTAATGTTGCTCTTAGTGTTATATTTATATTATAACAGAGTTATCATAATAAATATTATAACAACTATATCATAATATCAGCTGTCAAAATCACGCCAGATACACAAACATAAACAATAGGACGCCGTTAAAAGGTAAAAAGAAAAAATCAAATATTAATAATATAATATAAACACCTTTTTATTGCATTTGGTAGGTAATTAAATTTTCTTACAAAATGCACTACACTAGTAAACAAACAACTTTACTACACGGCGGACTGAAAATTGTTAGTAGATATAATATTAACATGAATGCGTGTTCTCCACCCTTAATATTAATACACTCAGACTATTATGTAGTTAACTGTTTGTAGTGTAATAAAAATGTAATAAAAAAGTTTTCCGTTCCATTTAAAAATAAAGGAACATACATTTATTCTTCAAAGAAATATCTATATTAACTTTTTTATACATTTATTCGAAATAATTTACTATCATTTACCGATTTTTTTCAGTTTCATTTATTTTTTTTCATTTGTTTGAAATTTAATAAAAATTTACCCACAAAACGGAAACTTGTGGTTTATTTGTGTCCGTAACAGTTATTACAAATTTAAATTTTGTTTGCTGTCTGTTTCAAAAAAAAATATTCAAAAAATTTCAATTTGTTTTTTTATTTAAATTGGTTGAATATATACAAAATTTTTCAATACAAATTACAAGAACTTCATAAACACACATACATATACAAACACATTCATATAAAAAGGGCTTATAGCTTCATATGCATACATACATTTTGTATTGGACGAGTATATTAAAAAAAAAACAAAAAATACAAAAACGTAAACAATTTAAAATAAATGAAAAAAACATTTATTTTTTAAGGATTGGTAGGTAAAATTTTGACATTTATTTTAACTGATTATATCATTTGTTTCTTACGGATGTGTCAGTTGATTAATCAACATTTAAAATAAATAACAAATGGCATTTAATTTAAATGAAAATTAAGTAGACCGGTTTTTAAATGAAATATCATTTCTTTTAAATGATATTTTCAGTAATTTTAACTTACAAACTTTTTTAAGTGTATTAATATTAATATTAATTTAGTCCCGCGATTGAAAGTGACGTTTGCACATAGAAAAATATTTATTACAATGTCTGGTGTAGATACCAAGTTATATACAGAAGAGATTAAATCATAAGGAAAATTTTAAATCAAAAACAGTTGTTCACTAAAGGTTTCACATAGCAGTTTTTGCTAACTTCCAAACTAGTAGAGATAGCGCGAAACGCTTTGGTGTATAAATGCATGATAAAATATGCTTCTCAATGCTAAAATATAAAACAAAATGCAAAAATTTCACATACGTAGTTGAGTCAGACGGCGCACCCACGAAATGCGATTTTAATTTGAAAATTATTTTTGCACTTGTTATTGACATTTATTCCAGAGTATAAAAAATATTGAAAATGATTTGGAAATCACCTGCCTTGTATTTATTTTTATTTTGATTTCGAACTAAAGAAGCAAAAACTTGAAATTAATAGAAATAGAGGTTTAAGGTATGTTTTACAAAAAATAGAATATTGTTAGTGTAAAAATTATCCTACCCCAAAAGCAAGGGCAGGATCGGCCACTTTGTAAACTATATTAATTTTTACACCATGTTCATTATCAATATCAAATTTAATTGATATGATTAAACTTTTAATTGAAAATAAACAAAAAATCAAAAAAAAAAAAAAATTAATCAAAATAATAATTTTTTCTGTGTATGGAGTTTCACAAATATCTTCCCATAAAATTAACGAATACGAGGGCGCGTCAATAAGTCCGCGACTTTCCCGTCTCTTAACTAAAGGAGCAACATTGCTCCTATCAACAGTCAAAATAAAGGGTGTCTCAGTGAGAATGCACTATTTCATTTTAAAATAAAAACACGTATTTTTTGAGATAATTGTGATTTTTTATTGGATTGTAATGAAGACATATTCCGATTAAGTATGGAATAAAATATCCGTCAAATGACTCCGGTTCCTGTAACGAATGCCGTTCACAGTCACTGCAATTTCGGCCTCGTCTTCAAAAAAGTAGGATCCAATCACCTGACCTAAAGCCGCAGCAGATACTTGCTCGTTATGGGTGCATATGTTTCTCATGGATTTCATGAGGATTTTCTGAGCCCCGAATTCGACAATTTTGTTTATTGACGAAGCCATTCAGATGAAAATGCGCTTCATCGTAGAAGATGAATTTTTTTGAAAAAATTACACTAAATTTAATAATTGCACTGTTACTGAGAACACCTATATGAACAAGCTGCGTCATTTAGTTTGTGTTCGACAGGCATTGATAGCAGACTACCGCGTGATTTAAGGAGAAAATGGTAAAAGTGAATTACATGTGCATCTTAAGCATTATTTTTTGTGGAAAAAAACCATCACACAAATCAAGCCTAAGCTTGATAAATACTATGGGAACTCTGCTTTCCATTATCTGCTGATTTTCACTCCAGAGTTACAACTTGCACAAAAAAAATTACATTAAATTTAATAATTGCACTGTTACTGAGAAACCCTATATGTGCAAGCTGCATCATTTAGTTTGTATTTGACAGCCATTGATAGTAGACTACCGCGTGATATGAGGAGAAAATGGAAAAAGGGAATTTCGTGTGCTCCTTAAGCATTATTTCTTGAGGAAAAAACCATCACTTAAATCAAGGCTAAGCTTGATAAATACTATGGGAACTCTGCACCATCAATTTCAATGGTAAAAAAGTGGTTTACTGAATTTCGTTGTGGCCGTACAAGCATGGAAGGTGCCACACGTTTTGAACGCCCCGTTAAGGTCTCTACACCCGAAACAATTAAAAAAGTTCACGATATGGTATTGGCTGATCGGAGAATGAAAGTGCGAGAGATTGTGGAAGCCATAGGCATATTACATGGCTCAGTAGTTTCAATTTTGAATAATCACTTAGATATGAGAAAGCTTTCCACTGCAAACGAATGTAAAGTTTCTATAACAAAAGTGACTATTTCCTTGTGACTATTTCCTTGTTTCAAACCTGATAAAATGGCTCGGCGGAAAAAGATTTGGCTCCAACGATGAAGTCATCTCATAAACAAACACCTATTTTGATAACTTCGACAAATCTTATTTTTTTGAAAGCGATAACAAAAATTGGAAAAACGTTGAACAAAGTATATAGAACTCAAAGGAGACTATAATGAAAAAATGATTTATTTATTATCCAAAAGCCTGTGTTTCATTCAGAATGCCATGGACTTATTGACTCGCGCTTGTATGTAGCTTAAAATACACAAAGAACATAAAATAATGTTTTGAATTGATTTAGTACTGATAAAATTTTAAAAATTATTCTCCAGAAAGTGAGTGTTTCAAAAAATTCAGTATATCTAAGTAACATATTAGCTGATTTGTATACACTCTAATTAATTTTTGTTGAAATTTACCCAACTGTACCAAACTGTACTCCTACTATAAGTTGGGTAAATTTACTCTGTGTGCGTAAATGAAAAACAAGTATGCATAAGTTGATGAACACAAAATAGGTAAAATTACATTAAAAGTGCGTAAAATTTAAATCAAATTTAAAAATTCAAGAGTAAATTTACCAAATGTTTGTGTTATTGATAAATTAAAAAAAAAAAAAAAACTAAAAACGTTTTCTTTTTTAATTTTGAAAATTTTATTGTTTTTTTTTTTCATTTTAATAACATGTCATAGTTTTTTTACCATTATATGTTAGTATATTTACAAACTTTGTGCGTCAAATTTTTGTTCAACAAAATAAAACTAATTTTAGGCATAATGTGTTTAATTGTAAACACATAGTGTCTAAAAATTCTTCGTATATGTATTATAGTTTATAAAAGTGTGCACAAAAAAGTTATACGCATTTGGTGTTTATATTTAACGAATTTTCGTAATATTACATAAAACTTAACAAATTTTATAGTAATAAGTTTACAAGCATTTTTTAGAGTGTATTAGTTATACAATAATGCGATTTGGACAACATATGGTATAACCATGGACCCTATAAATCAGGATGAACAAACTACCAAATTTTTAGCTACCCATTTTGCCATGACGCCAAATGGTGCGACTACAATAAAATTCTTAGTCGAGACCACGAAATTCTTAGCCGATTTTCAGAAAAACTTGGTCTCTAGCAAGGGATGTAGCGCAAGTACAGTGATTGTGATGTGAATGTATACATGTTTGAATTGGCACAACCCTTGCCCTTTGCCTCTAACTAAGTTTTTCTGTAAATTGGCTAAGAATTTCGTGGTCTCGACTAAGAATTTTTTTGTAGTCGCACCATTTGGCAAAAGTCATATGTAAAGCCCGGCCAACCAGCCAAATCAACGCCGATGCCGAATATCCATGGCGCCAAGGTAATGCTCTGTATTTGGTGTGTTCAGAAGGGTGTTTTGTATTATGAGCTATTGAAATCGGGTCAGACGATCACTGAGGATCTGTACCGAACACAATTGATTCGTTTGATTAGAGCAATCGACGAAAAACGACCAAAACATTCGACCAGACACAAGGCCATAATCTTCCATCATGACAACGCTCGGCCACATGTTGCAAGACCGGGAAAAAGTAGTGGCTAACGATGGACAATACTTTGAATAATGTATCAATTCATTTTGTTATTATAATAAGTGCATTTTTCAATTAAAAAAATCAACATTATTAAATTGTATACCCAATATATTAAAAGGCTCTGGGAACCTTTTAAAAGCAACAATTTTTTCCTCCAATTTACGAAAATTTGTGTAAAAAGTAAATTACACCAAAATGTCTTATTCAAAAATTATCGAACGAATATGTAAACAATCCCGTATGTGAATAGTTATTAAAAAATTAGCAACTAAACCCAGCAAAACCGCACACTACCAAATAATAGGTAATGTATATCCATAGGGGCCGATAGATTACTTTACACCTTACTTCATTGATGAATTTTACAGGCGATGGGACTTAAAATAATGGGTTCATTCTTACAATTATGCTTATTAAAAAATTTAATGTAATGGGATACCTTTGTGCAAATGGGGGGTAAAAAATATTTGGTTACCTAAATGATTACGGAGAGGTTAAAAATAATTGGTTACTTTGACTTTTCATTTTTTAACTTTAACTATCTACTTAAAATCTTTAATTTTTGAAAGCAATTTAAGTAATGGGTGCGATAAACCCATGCATTACCTTGTAATGTGTTCTCCTTACCTATATCATTATTTTTCAATATAAAGTAATGTGTTACCGATAATGCATTACTTTGTAATGAATACTCCTTACCTATATCATAATGAATTACCGATATTTGGATACATAATGCATTACTTTGTAATGTATACTCCTTACCTTCAGCATTAATGTGAAATATAAGGTAATGAGTTACCAATAGTTGGCTAAATAGTTCATTTCTTTGTAATGTATACTCCTTACCTTCAGCATTATTTTGAAACATAAAGTAATAAGTTACCGACAGTTGGTTACGTAATGCATTACAATTTAACATAAAACTATGACACTTAAAAGTGTGAAATTTATTGAAATCATACGCACATAGCATAAAAATCAATATTTGATAGATAATTGGGATACATTATAGAAAAAATATTAGCAATAAGTACAAAACATTAGCAGAATAACTGCACAAAATTGCTTATCGCCGAGCTTATGTAAATTTTTGTTGGTTTTTCTCATAATTTGTTAAAATTTATTTAATATTTAAACTTTTAAATTTCATGTTTTTCTTGATTTTCTTTCGTGTCGCCTTTTTTATAATTTTCAAACGAAAATGTCGGCTGAGTTTTACGTAATAGCAATAATTATTGCTTGATAAATTGCCGGCAAGGAATTCATTCTCAAAGGAATGAATTACTCCTTAAATTCATTTTTAGTTTCCTGAAGGAATTAACTTTTTCGCTTAATTTCCTAAGGAATTAACCTTTCTCTTAATTCGCTTTTTCACTTAAGGAATTATTTTTTTTATTAATTCCCTTGTAAATTAACATAAATTAGTCCCGGACTTTTTCTTATTAATAAATTCACTTAATAGCAAAATCGTTAAGAAACAACAACAAAAACTTATTGTGCTAAACGAAAAAACTACCAAACAAAATCTATATTGAATTCTAATAAATATAATAAATATAATTTCTCAAATATTTGAAACAAATTATTGAACGAAAATGAACCCGACAATCATGTAAATTAAGTAAATGTAAACATGATTTCCTTTTCGGAAAATTTATAAATTTAAGTCTGTACATGTAAACAAACAAGACCACCAAAATAAAATGTAATGACAAGTGTCAAACAATGGTAAAGAGTAAAACTAATTAATCAATTTAATAAATTAATTATTTGGAAATATATACATAGTTTTTTATATAATTATACCTTCCACCATATATGGTGAGGGTATATATCAGTTTGCCATACCGTTTCAAACATGTCGAAATATAGGTCTAAAGCCCCATAAAGTATATATATATTTGTGATCGTTATGCATTTTTAAGTCGATTCAGAAATGTCCGTCTGTCTCTCTGTCTGCCCTGTCTGCCCTGTCTGCCCTGTCTGTCCTGTCATATTTTTTCACCAGACGCTTAGAAGTGAATAATATTTTGTATTCACCTCAAATATTTTTCAACTATTTTCCCCACCAAAAATTTTTTTCTCGTCAAAAAATCATTTTCACCTCAGTTTTTTCTCCACCAAAAAATTTGTTTTCACATCCAAAAGTTTTTCACGTCAAAAATTTTTTCACCTCCATAATTCAAAAGCAGTAGAGAACATTCCAGCAAAACCACACATTACCAAATAATGGGTAAAGTAGTGTATAGTCATAGGGGCCTATGGATTTCTTTACACCTTACTTCATTGATGAATTTTACAGGCGATGAGCCTCAAATGTAAGGGGTTACTTATATGGTTACGAGAATGGAAAAAGTAATGTGTCTAAAAATAGATTTTTAAAAAAGAGGAATTTTTATTAAAAAAAAATTATTACAAATATTTTATTTAAAATATTTGTAATTAAAAATAATGTGGTCAAGATAGGAATCGAACCAGGAAAATCTGATTGCCAGCCAAGAACTCTACCCACTGAGCTATCGACGCATATAGTATTTGATTGCTTTAAACTTAAATGAATTGTTGCGCTTCGTTTTTCCCTAGTGTTATCAAAAATAACATACATTACCCTTTTGCTTACAAAAAACACAAAGTAATGTATCTAAAAATAGATTTTCAAAAATATTTCAATTATTACTTTACATTTTTACATTTATAAAGCATATATTACGTAATCAATAATGAGTAACTTATTACTTTATGCTTGCAAATAATGAAAAAGGTAACGAGCTATCATTACAAGGTAACGCATGAGAATATCGCACCCATTACCAAAGTTTTGCTTGGATTTTTATAGGATATTGGTGGAGGGTATTCAAAGATTCGGCACAGCCGAATTTAAGCCTTTTTTGCTAGAAATTTTACAAAAACTTATTTTTATTTTTTGTCAAAAAATTAAAATAAAAATTTTATTATATAGTGCCATCTATGTTATAAAAAAGGGGAGTGAAAATTGGACTCTACCGAATAAATAATAATTATGATCTTGAACCTGACAAATTCTATATGAGAATGTAAGCTTACAGATTAACAATACATGACAAAGAAAAATTATTTATTTTAAAAATAGACGAGCAACGTCCAGGTTACTCTTTGGTCTCTACAGAAAAACTGAAAGTACTCTTTTGATAATTCTTAGTATCTCGAATCGGATGTCAATTAATAATTTAAAATTTTTCACAAAAAAAGGTTCTGTCAACAATTATTCTTTAAAATTATTAAATGTACTCATTATGACTCGTATCATGAATGCATGTAAATTTTAATTAATTACTGGACTTACTTTTGGTGAAGAGTTTAGTATTTGAGTAAATATAAAAGCCATTATATAAAAAAAAATTACTGATATACAAAGCTATTGCCAGCATTACTTCGCAATTCTTTAAATGCAATTTTTTAAACTAAACAAATAATTATTACTTTTTCAACTTCTAAACTATCTTTCAGAACTTCATTATTATTCTATCACATTGTGGTTCATTATTTTATTTAAATTTTTTTTATCTCTTTCAACATAAACTGGCTAGTTCGCCTCAACGTGCATGTACATGTATTTTGATAGTTATATAAAATAAAAAAAATCTTTGAGTTTATCTTTTGAGTTCATCAAATGCCATGCATGCCTTTATTATTTGGTTTTTAGCCAAAAATTTTCATAAAATTTCCTTAAATGCATCTGTACGTATTTTTTGGCTATAAAAATTATAAAATTTTAGCTGACTTTTGCAAAGTCCGAAAAAAGAAATATAAAAAAAAACTTGAGAAAAAGAAAAAAACTCTTTAACATTTTATGATATGATTTTGGCGCATTTGGCAAAGAAAATGCTTTCTTGCGAAAACAGTGATATGTTAGTTAGAACGTAAATTTTTTATTATAGGTTTTGTTTCATTTTTAGTTTTAATTGTAAATATCTATGAGTGAATGGAACACGTCAGAAAATAAACTATAGTTTAATGTGTGTAAATGATATTAAATAAGTTATAGTATTATACTGAACTAGTTAAAAACTCTGCCATTGAAATTGTGAAATTGATAATCAAATTTAATGGTATGTTACAATAAAAGCCGCACGAGTACGACTCAATTTATTCAATACAAAGTTCATGAAAAATTGTGTAAATCTAATACATTAGTATGTAGATTAAAGGTTAAATGCAAAAACAAGTTAAAGAACAAATTATACTGCATTCACATAGGTATTAACTTATGTTCTACAACCTAGTTGCCATAGGTTATTTTTCACCTAAGTTGAACAGTTTACTTTAGAACCGTTTCTAAAATCAGTTATATGACTTGTTTTGGGACAATGAAACCTTACGTTTGGCCTCCCGAGAATCAGTTGTAGAGCTCGTTTCATGAAAGCGGTGGTAAAATTACTTATGCTAGAATAAATTTAGAGGTGACAGGTTATAAAAAACCTGGGTATTTTTTGTGGGCACGCATTTAACACCGAAACCCATATTGAGGTTTTCCTTTAATCATAAAGGGCCGCATTATATTTAAAAAATCAAAAAATAAATAGTCATCGAAGCCTCAATGAAAGCTTATTTGGCTTTTTAAAGTTTTGTATAAACGAATGAAATTTAGTTGGATTTTAGATCATATATGTTCTTTGTAAATTGTTTAAATCCAAAGAAACATGAAAATTTTTAATAGCAAATTATAGAGAATAAAACTGAAAACCACCTGAAGCAATGCATAATTAGAGAAACATCAACAAAATTTAGTTTTTAAAATTAATTAGATTAACCATTTGAAATTAACGGCTTCATAAGCGTTGTTTTTTGAGTACTTCAAGAATTAAAGTTGAAACAAAAATTGTAAAAATCAAGGATAAATATAAAAATTGTTTCAGAGTGATTTAACTATTAGCCAACTAAAAAAATCTGTCGGTTTGTATGCAACTTTTTCGCATTTTCATTTATTCAATAGTTAATTCAAGTTTGAACTTTTAATATGAATTAAGAAATATTTGTGTTATAAATTTTGAAATTTTTATAAATTTGAATGTGTTGATTTTTCCCAATGATAATACGCGGTGTTATTTAACATTTACGTAGATTTTATTGAAAATTAGGATGTTAAAATTTGGTATATTTGTTAGTTACCGTCCGCTTAAACGGACACTTTTCACTAATTGGCTAAAATTTACTAATACGATCAGACTGGTATTAGTCTTAAGTTTAAGCAGTTATTATTCTAAAAAATTGCTCAAGTGCCCATCTGTAGTCCGTAGTAAAGCAAAGAATTTGTCTATATTGTATTCAAGAAAGAAAAAACCGACCAAATACCATATCGGTTTTTGATCAAACTGTTTCGTTGGATAAATTTAGCATTATAAAATATTATTTAGGCCCGATTACTGAATGTCCCGTTTAAATTTAACCTTCAGTTATATTTTAATTCTATATGGGAAACAACAACAAATGTGTAAGTAAAAGTCCCAATTAGTAGATAATAGGACATTGACATAATGGGGCTTAGGATTTAATGAACATAAATCGTGATTTAAATTTTTAAAATTAATAGTTTTTTATTTAATGACAAAGCCTGAATTAACCCAAAATATTAAATTATACAAAATTTGCAGTAAAATTCATTACTGTCAAAAATAATGGTTTATATGGAGTAGAACAGTTTTCCACACGAATCCCGAACAACTTACTATGTTTTAGCGAAAAATATAGCTGTCCTAGCAAAAGCACACAATACCAAATAAAGCATAAAGTAATGTATAGCCCTAGGGGCCAATGAATTACTTTACACCTTACTTCGAGAATTTTACAGGCGATGAGCCTCAAAGTAATGGGTTCATTCTTACAATTATGCTTATTAAAAAATGAAAAGTAATGGGTTACTTTTTGCAGATAGGGGGTAAAAAAATATTTGGTTACCTAAATGATTAAGAAGAGGTTAACAATAATTGGTTACTTTGACTTTTAACTTTTTTTAACTTTCCACTTAAAATCTTTAACTTTTCAAACCAATTTAGACTTTTCTACAGAAATACAAACTAATAAAAACACGAATGCTTGAGTTTCTGAAATTAAAAATGCTTGTTCTCAATAGATGCCAGTAGTTTTTAGATTTTACAGTAGTGTGCAATATAAATAAATGCACATCCCGTAGTCTAGAATTAGACAAATATATGGCCATATATTTCAGCAAACGTCAAAATTATATTATCTTCTGTGTGGATGAGTCGATTTCGTTAATATTTATTGCCGGAAATTTATGTTGCAATAATTCTCTGTCAATATTGGTTTCAATTATTGCTATTACAATAATTAATAAAAGAATTAAATAAATTTTACCAAATTATGAGAAAAACCAAAATTTTGTGCCGTTATTCTGCCGACGCTTTGTACTTACTGCTAAGATTATTTCTCTAATATGGATGGGATACAAATTATTTATCAAATATTGATTTTTTTGCTACGTATGATTTCAATTAATTTATCAGTTTTAAGAGTCATTATTTTATGCTAAATTGTAATGAATTACGTAACCAACTGTTAGTAACTTATTACTTTATGTTTCAAAATAATGCTGAAGGTAAGGAGTATGCATTACAAAGTAATGTATTATGTATCCAAATATCGGTAATTAATTACTTTTGTTGAATTATAATGATATAGGTAAGGAGTATACATTACAAAGTAATGTATTATGTACACACAAAAAAATAAAATTCATAATTTGTATGAAAATTGTTCATAATTTTTAACGTTCATATTATATATGAAGCTTACTTACTATTTATGATGTGTTCCTAACTTCCCAGTGTTTTTTTTTATAAATTCGATCATAGTTATTATGAATTATGTCCATAAAAAAAATCATATTTAATGTGTTCAAATTCTTAAATATTATGAAAATTTCATAATTTAAAAATGTTTCTACAATTCCCTATTTTATATTATGACGACGTACATACATAATAAAAACCTGTTCATACGTTTTAAGAACGGGTTCATAATTACTAAATATTTTGAAATACTTCATATTTTACAGGTTACGTTTTCCATAAATATTAAGAAGTAGTTCATAACAATTCAAATAACATAAAATGTAAGAACAGAATTTCTAAAGTAATTTCACGGTGTTGTCAACTTTTGAATTTAAAAAATACAAACGCGTAAAAAGAACAAATGTAATTTTTCCTCAAATATGGCTAAAGATATTAAAATGAATAAAGTTTAGAAATTATAAAAATTTAGAATTTCACTATTTGCACTTTTACAAACGTCTATTAAAATATATAGTTTCATATTTCAAAAAATATTTATCTTCGCGACTTTTTAGAATTATTGAAGGGACTGTGAGTTTCAGTGCTAACTTGCTATGGTTGTAAAATAGCATTTTGAAGTTTAAACCATTTGCAAGTACATCACTTAAATAGCAATTCGATAGTTTTTGCATTTCGTGAGCCGAAGTACTTCAGTAAAATGCAACTTCAAAAGTAATTTAGTTAGTTACACAATTTTTTAAATAAATAAAAATATAATATTTTCTAAGACAAGTCTCAAAAAAAAGTAAAAAACCGTGGGTAACTTGACATATTTTTGATTTTTTGAATGTTAATATTTTTTCTGTGATACGTTATTAATTGTTTATATGTTAGATGCTATTAAAATACGTTGTTATTCTTCCGCTTACCCACAGCGTATTCAAATTTAATAAGTTAAGCACAAAAAGCAGCAAAATGGCAACATTGAATACAGGCCTAATAAAAATATGCCGTTAGTTTTGTTATAGAAACGATGATGCTATATTATTTTTGTTATAATAAAAAAAACAAAAAAAAAAAATGGTGTATTTTTTATCAAATAAAAATAAAGTGTTTGTAAATTAAATAAAATTACGAATTTTCGATTTTAAATCCAGTATCGTTCTATGTCAGAATTTTTCATAATTTTATATAGTTTCTGACTACACACAAAAAAATAATATTCATAATTTTTATGAGAATTGTTCATAATTTTTAACGTTCATACTATATATGAAGCTTACTTACTATTTATGAAGTGTTCCTAACTTCCCAGTGTTTTTTTTTATAAATTCGATCATAGTTATTATAAATTATGTCCATAAAAAAAATCATATTTAATGTGTTCAAATTCTTAAATATTATGAAAATTTCATAATTTTAAAATGTTTCTACAATTCCCTATTTTATATTATGACGACGTACATACATAATAAAAACCTGTTCATACGTTTTAAGAACGGGTTCATAATTACAAAATATTATGAAATACTTAATATTTTACAGGTTACGTTTTCCATAAATATTAAGAAGTAGTTCATAATAATTCAAATAACATAAAATGTAAGAACAGAATTTCTAAAGTAATTTCACGGTGTTGTCAACTTTTGAATTAAAAAAATACAAACGCGTAAAAAAGAACAAATATAATTTTTCCTCAAAGATGGCTAAAGATATTAAGATGAATAAAGTTTAGAAATTATAAAACTTTAGAATTTCACTATTTGCACTTTTACAAACGTCTATTAAAATATATAGTTTCATATTTCAAAAAATATTTGTCTTCGCGACTTTTTAGAATTATTGAAGGGACTGTGAGTTTAAGTGCTAACCTGCTATGGTTGTAAAATAGCATTTTGAAGTTTAAACCATTTGCAAGTATATCACTTAAATAGCAATTCGTTAGTTTTTGCATTTCGTGAGCCGAAGTACTTCAGTAAAATGCAACTTCAAAAGTAATTTAGTTAGTTACACAATTTTTTAATTAAATAAAAATATTATATTTTCTAAGACAAGTCTCAAAAAAAAAAGTAAAAACCGTGGGTAACTTGACATATTTTTGATAATTTTATATAGTTTCTGACTACACGAAACAAAACTGGTGTTAAAAATTTACAATCCGTTATTTATATTTTTTTTATCTAATTTTAACAATGAATTTTATTTATTTTTTTTTGTTAATTAAAAAGTAATACTTTAAAAAATAATAATACAACTTTAGAAAAACAATACACACAGCAATTTTATTTATGTTATGGAGAAGTTCCTAGCATATATGAATAGGTACATAAAATTTATTTATAATATAATGAATTATTTCCTAACATTTAAGAAAAGGTACATAAAATTCTAGTATTGTATATATTTATGTACTAGTTCCTAAATATTATGATTTTGTACATTGGCAAATTTTTTAAGTACTTTTTCATATATTTTGAAGGGCACTTCATAATAAACCAGTACACAAACTTTACCAGTATTTTTTTTATCAACTGTTCATAAATACAACCAGAATTTATGAAAAAGTTCTTAAATTAGTACATTGGCAAATTTTTCATAAAATATTCATAAATAGTATGATTTTGTTTTTTGTGTGTATCCTATTGTCGGTAACTCATTACTTTATATTGAAACAAAATTATATAGGTAAGAAGTACACATTACAAGGTAATGCATGAGTTTATGGCACCCATTACCAAAGTTTTCCTGGGGTTTTTGTAAGGGGTCTGTTACGCGCCGGCTAGTTATTAAAAATAAAAATTTGTTTAAAATATTTTCGTCAAGAACAAGCATAAATTAATTTTGAAGAAATGAAGGCTAAAAGGCATAATGTGTGGAAATTTTCCCAGCTAGCCATGCAGATATCTCTGCAAGCGTAGATGCAAAATTACCGAAAATTTCTCTGCCAAAATTTTCTGGGGAATATATGGAATGGCTTCCATTCCAGGATATATTCGTTTCTCTTGTTCATAATAACCCGTCCCTATCGAAATTCAAAAGTTTTATTATTTGAAGGGCACGCTTTTTGGAGAAGCTGCCAATCTCATTAAGATCATTTATGCTACAGTAGCAAATTATGTTTCTGCGTGGTCTATTTTAAAATTGAGATATCATAATAAACGGATGATTGTGGATGCGTTGATAAGGAAATTTCTTAACATCCAAAAAACAGATGGCACTTTTCAGTCTATAAAAACACTTCTTGATTCGACTCAAGAGTGTTTAACTTCACTTAACAACTTAGGTTTCGAAACTTCATCATGGGATCCTCTTTTAATTCCAATTATTGCACAGAAGCTTGATTTGCAATCGCGGAAAGATTGGGAACAATCACTTAAATTATCAACTGACGTACCAACTTGTTTGGAAATGTTCAATTTTCTTGAGAGAAATTTCAGAACTCTCGAATCTTTACATGAGGATTTACCATCCAATAAATCTAATCGTTTTCAGGGAACAAATATCTCGAAACCAAAAAAAGTGGTATTCATACTAATCAGGTATCACAAAAATCTTATTCTTGATGCTCACTTTGTAACAAACCTCATTCATTAGCTAGATGCTATAAATTTCTTTCGTTTTCACCAAAATCAAAGGAAAATTTTGTGTCCAACAATAATATTTGTCGTAATTGCTTAACAGGCGGTCATAACCACAGTAACTGTACATCTATGTACCGTTGCAATACTTGCCAACAAGACCACCATACTGTTTTGCATGTGGAAAATGATACTTCTACGTTGAATATCGATCGACATTCTTCGAATAGTAATCATAATGATGCTAAGATTTATAAGACTTCTGGCTCTTCAAATATGCCAAATTCAGTCTCTTCTAATAACGTTCACTTATTTAGTAAAGTGATCCTTTCGACTATACGATTAATAGTTAATTGCGAAAATGGTCAATTTCAATGTAGGGCACATTGATAACAGAAAGAGCAGTACAACTACTGCGTCTTAATAGGAATATATAAAACTGCATAGTTCAGGGTGTAGGTGAATCGAAAATTCATAATTGTAAATCCTGGGTAGTTCTTGATCTTTGGTCAAGGGAACGTAAGCCTGTTCTTTCATGCTCAGCGTTAGTTCTTCAGAAATTAACAAATTACACTCCAAAGCCTTCATACGGAGAGTGTTCAATACCACCACATATATTGGATTTATTGGCTGATCCTCAATTTGACCATTCGGATCGTATCGATATTATTCTTGGTTCAGACATCTTCAGTTCGGTAGTAGTACCTGGCAATTCATTTAAATTTAATAACCTCTTCTTTCAACAAACGCTTTTTGGTTGGGTGTTTGCCGGCCCTACGTCAAACCAAGCTACCTTTAACATAACTGTCAATTTGGTTAACTTAAAGAATACCTTGAAACAATTTTGGGAACAGGAGGAAGTTGAGGAAAAAAGGGAATATACTGAGGAAGAATCTTCATGTGAAAAATATTTTATTGATACAACAAAGCGTTCAACCACTGGGCGCTACATAGTTAATTTACCATTTAAGGCTGCTTTGTGCGGTAGTTCACGTCTTAGATTAGAAAATAACCACATTAACGCATTTAAAAGGTTAATACAGTTGGAAAGACGATTTGTTAATCAACCTTTGTTTTGTGAGCGATATAAAACCTTTATGAAAGAGTATGAATTTCTTGGTCATATGGCCAAAGTAGGTAATTATCCAGCAGAAGTTCACAAACATTCGTACTTTTTACCCCACCATGGAGTATTAAAGGAAAATAGCACCACAACTAAACTTCGAGTTGTTTTTGATGGCAGTAGTCATTCAAACGGCAATGCTTCACTTAACGAGGAACTGTGCTCTGGACCCGCATTGCAAAACGAGTTGCCGCAGATAATAATTCGTTGGCGTAAACATAAAATTGCATTTTGTGCAGATATAGAAAAGATGTTTCGCCAAATTGAGGTTTGCCAAGAACACCGATCTTATCAGCAAATATTATGGCGTTTTAGCCCGACTGATGAAATTTCTATTTACGAGCTGAATACCGTTACGTACGGAACTACCTCAGCCCCTTATTTGTCCATTAGAGTTTTGCAGAAACTTGCTTATGATTACGCTTCTACTTTTCCAAAGGAATCGAAAATTTTAATATCTAATTCATATGTTGATGACATTATATCGGGTTCAGACTCGTTAGATGATGCTATTTCTATACAAAATAATTTATGTACTTTACTCAAAAACGGAGGTTTTAATCTACGAAAATGGATTACGAACTCTCCCGAACTTTGGCATCAGATACCTGCGGCATTTAGGGAAAATTCAGTTTCATTGAATTTTGACCATGATAATATGGTCAAAACATTAGGAATCCAATGGACACCTTCTTCTTTTTCATTCAAAGTTAATACTTTACCCTTTGATAAGGTAACTAAACGTGTAATTTTATCCGAATCTGCTCGACTTTTTGACCCTTTGGGATGGCTTGCGCCGTCAACAGTTTTGGCGAAAATTCTGTTTCAGAAATTGTGGTTAGAAGGAGTAGACTGGGACTCTGAGGTTCCGCAATATATAAAAGACATATGGTTAAACTACAAAAGTACTTTGAAAAATTTTGATGCCATTAAAATCCCAAGGTGGATAAACTACACTCCAAAATCAAGGGTCGAACTGCATTGCTTTTGGGTTAATATTTTACAGGCCAAAACCAAAGTTTCACCAGTACAGACGGTTACTATCCCTAGATTGGAATTATGTGCGGCGTCATTGTTGGTCAAAGTAGCCCGAAAAGTTAGGGAATCTCTGGTTGATCTTTCAATTGAAAATGTTTTTTATTGGAGTGATAGTTCTCAGGTGTTAAGCTGGATTCGTAAACATCCCTCGCGTTGGAGTGTGTATGTTGCTAATCGAGTAGCGGAAATACAACGACATACAAGTACCCTACAATGGAGATACGTGCCATCTGCTATGAATCCAGCAGACTGTGCTTCTAGGGGCATCTTCCCAGAAGAGCTTGTCAATAATCAGGTGTGGTGGCAAGGTCCTACTTTTCTAAAAGAATTACCTTCCTCTTGGCCTAAAAATTTATCTAATTTGGAAACTTTATTAGAAGAACGAAAAACGAAAATTGTTACAAACATTTGCAATGAATCAACATATCCAGAAATTTTGTATAAGTTTTCATCTTTTAATAAACTACAACGTGTTTTTGCTCTTTGTTTAAGATTTCATAATAATTGTAAAAAAGGCAGAGAACTCAGAGAATATAGTACATTGAGTACTATTGAAATACACACTGCCTTTAATACACTCATCAAAAGTACTCAGTTCATTGATTTTCAAATTGAATTAAAAAATATAAATTCAAATGTTATAGTAAAAAATAAATATATTTTAAAATTGATGCCTTTTGTAGACGATTAAGGTGGACGTCTACAAAACTCTAGTCTGCCATTATTTACAAAACACCCTATACTTCTTGGTAAATTAAATCCTCTTGCTAGATTAATTATTACTGATGCACATGAGAAAACCTTACATGGAGGTTTAACTTTGACTATGTCATATGTAAATTGTAAATTTTGGATTATTTCAGGTAATCAAATAGCAAAAAAAATGATTAATAATTGTATTCGCTGTTTCAGATACAATGCTAAAGCTTCACAGCAAATAATGGGAAATCTACCTTCTGTGCGTATCAATATGACCAGACCCTTTAAACACAGTGGTGTGGATTTTGACAGACCAATTTCTTTGAAAAATTTTACCCTGCGTTCTGCAGTTTTATCTAAGGGATATATATGCGTTTTTATTTGCATGGTTTCTAAAGCCATTCATTTAGAAGCTGTATCGGATTTAACCACTAATGCCTTTATGGCGGCATTTCGTCGATTCGTGTCTAGAAGGGGTGTGTGCACAGATATCTATTCCGACTGTGGAACCAACTTTGTGGGCGCTTCAAAGGAGTTACCGGTTCTCTACCACAGAAGCCAGACTTCACTACCAAAAGAGCTGCGAGAAAATTTATCATGCTCGGGAACTGACTGGCACTTTATCCCTCCAGCCTCTCCACATTTTGGAGGATTGTGGGAGGCCGGTGTAAAATCGGTAAAACATCATTTAAAACGTATAACGACTGACCGTATATTAAGTTATGAAGAGCTTTCAAGTATGTTGTGTCAAATAGAAGGATGCTTAAATTCTCGGCCGCTATGCCCTCTTTCCACAGTTCCTACAGATAATGATGCATTAACACCAGCCCATTTCCTTATTGGAGAGCCTACTATTTGTCTTCAGGAGGGAAACTTACTTGAACAAAACATAAATCAAATTACGCGCTGGAAAGCTATTGAGAAGATGAAGCAAACATTTTGGAAAAGGTGGTATTCAGAATATCTTAACCGTTTACAATCGCGGCCTAAATGGTTAGAACAACAGCCAGATGTAAAGGTAGGTGATTTAGTTGTAATAAAAGATGAGCGATGTGCACCAAGTCAATGGTCCCTTGGACGTATACAGGAAATACATCCTGGTACAGATGGAGCGTACGAGTAGTATCAATTTTGTCAAAAAAAAAAAGGTTTTTAAACGACCAATAACTAAAATTTGTTTACTCCCTACAGGTGATCCTGATTTGCCCTATGATGATAAAAAGCCCACCAATTCATAAAACTAAACAACCTTTGAAGAGTAGGCCTACACCAGTCGCTGTGAGTTGAAGCATAGCGGAGTCCATAAGACTCGACTAAAATACTTCCACCGGTAGGCCTTTCTTTCTTTATCTGGTTAAGAACAGTTGTTCTTTGGCGGAGTATGTTGGAAACAATAACGAATTATAGTAGAATATTATTATTCTTTATTGGCATGTACGAACAATTATTTAAGCAACTGTATAGCTACTATTGATAAGGTATTAATTAGGAATTTTTTACATCTTTTTATTGGAGAAGAAAAATATCCCGTTTTAATATAATAATGTGAGTATTTGGATTAAGCTCTCTGGCTCTCATTAACATATCTTTACGATATTATGAACTTAGCCAATTGCTTAATACATGCTATTATTATGGGATTAATCTCATTTAAAGAATATAATATACAATTGAGAATTTTACACATCTTAATAAGAATATTATATTGAGAATAACTGTTTATGTTAAAATGAATTGTAAATTATTCTTTATAACTTCAAGCAACCTTTTGATCTTTCTATTCAATTTTGGTATTCAACAGTGGTAACATCTTATTTAAATAAAATAAAATTAATTTGTAAACTTAGCCTTTTTTTTCATTGTCTTTTGCAAAATTCTATAACAGGTGTATTAGCTGTTGTGTGAGTCGCCACGTTGTCTATGATACATTTCGGGACTGTACTTTTCTCTGGGATGAGCTGGTGGACAACTGATGGCTGGAATATGTTCGCACCAATATGGGGTTGGAGTGATCGTTTACTGGATTAAGCTCAAGATTCCAAATAATTTATATTTAAAACAATTTTTGTTTTTTTATAATTTGGTTGAATTGGTTTGATTCAAATAAAATCACTATTAATTTATAAAAAAGTTTAATAAGGTACAGTTTTTATAGTATATTTTTAAAAGTTATCTTTAGCACAGACGACTTTACTTTTCCACTTTTAGTTTCTACTTAATTTAGTGAAATTTTAAGAACTAGTAAAAAACTTTTGTATATAGAAAACACATAAAAAAAATTAAGCGGGATTAAAGCCACCGACAGCCATCTGTTTCATGCAAATCGTTTTTATATATTTACTTACAATATTACGATGCAATTACCAAAATATGCAATAAGAACAAGATATGCTACTTACGTTATGTACATATGTGTGTTTATAAATATAAAGGTAAGAATACAATTTTATATGTGCATAGGCCACAACCTGATTAATGCATAGCGACACAATTTTTTAGCATGATATATTAAGGGGTTTACTTTCTTATAGGGGTTTCGCTACCTTTTCAAAATTGTATTTTAAGTAAATTAGAATAAGAAGCGAATTTATTTCTTCTATTCTTCTTTTTATTTAACCTCAGAAAAATTGTAACAAACCTGCTTCGTGAGAGATTTTGCATTTAAAATTTATGGTAAAGTTGAAATTTTAGCAAAAATTTTTTTTAATGTATTGAAACGCACAAGAAATAGTGTTATAATAACATTTTAGACCTTTTTGATAAAATCATTAATTTTAAACAAATTTTTATACATTTATTTATTTTTTTTTTTGAAGGCGCCAAAGTGTGGCAATACCCACGCAAAGCCGGGCATGTTTCAGGATTTTATATCCGAGGAATGATACCTACCGATATACGCTCCTTTTAGATCCTCAATATCGTATAAGCTATTACTGATTTTATCTCGAATTTGACATTTAATATACTTCGGCAAAAATTTTTTATTAATGGCTTTAGATATATTACTCAAATTATGATTTTGCCTAAAAACTATTTGGCCTTTTTGAAACTTAATCGGTCTAGTTCTGAGGTTGTATGTTTTACTAGCCTTTTCGTGTGCTATATTTAAATTGTTTCGGAGTTTCTCCCATTTATTTACCAACACTTGCCACTTTTCACTTTCTTGCGTTTATTTTATATATTTTTTTTGCTATTTTACCGATAGTTGGAATTAAGACGTTAGTCAACCATATTGGTAGTCATATTTGGCGAAACCGAGCTTTCGTTTGACCGAAAGATATATTTCTAAGCCATTTTATGATCAAACCGTCATAGAAGATAGTTCTCGGCCTAACCTGTTTTTTTTTAAAGTGATAAAGTTTTTGTTAAAAGTGATAAAGTTTTTTATAAAGTTTTTTAAAGTCAGATTAAAACTAATTTTTTTTTAACATTCCTGCATGAACTGCTCAAGATTTTCTTTGGGGAAATTGCAGAAAAATATGTAAGTAACTGGGTTGGTTTAAATATTTCCTATTACATAAAAGAACTTTGATTCTCTTTTTTTTATTTTTCTATAGTGTTCACCGCTGGTCACTAAAGAAACAAACTCTTTAAAATCGGAGAAAAAGTACCCAAACACATTATTTTCAGCAAATTGAATGAACTCCATTTCAATTTATTTATTTTGTGGGAGTTTTACGTTCGGCTATACAATTTCTCTATATTTTTCCCTTTGGTGCCATCTCCAACGGTAAAAAAATAGCTAACAAATTTTGTATATTATGAGTTTTATATAAAATCTCTTTTTAATAGATTTGGCACCTTGTGTATAATTTAAAATAATTACATTGAGAAGAAGTCCTGGCTTGACCATAAGCAGACAAAAGCTTTTAGTTCTCGCACTCTCTGTGCCTAGGAGATCAACGTGCTTTGCTGTCATCGTCCTAAAGAATCCGAGGGCAAATGCATCGGTGTAATTAAAAATTTAAATTTTAATTAAATAACATATTTAGAATTTTCATAAGTGTTCCAAAAGTGCTTCAAATTGTTTAAAAATCAACATAAGAAAGTGCAGGAAGGAAAAATTATATGAAAAAGGTGCAAGCAAAATAACACGAATAGAAAATGAGGACATTTTTTACCACTAAAATGTATTTTTCTCCATTTAAAATTATTAATTGCCTAAAATGTTCTATTCAAGTGAATTGTCCGAAAAAATTTTATAGAAATTTACAAAAAAAAAACAGGAAAAAAAAATTAAACTGAAATCTTGCTTAAAATCTATTTTACAAATTTTGCTAAAAATTGACATAGAAATTTGCTCTAAAATCCAATTAAAATTGGTTTAGAATTAATATAAAAATTATGCTCAATTAAATCTAAAATTTTGCTAAAAATAAAAAAAAGTTCTAATTCTGCTAATAAAAACTAATAAAAAAGCATGCAAGAACACCGAGACACAATTAAAATTAAAAATCAATTGAAACGGGCAAAAATTAAAAAAAATTAAAACAAATAATTTTATAAAAACCATTAAAATCGTTAAAAAAAATTTATTTAAAATTTATTCTAAATCACATTATAGTGTTTAATTTAAATGTTTAAATTAAATGTTTTAATTTATTTTCAAGTAATTTAAAAATGAAAATCTGTTGCACAGTGTAAAATATTTCTTCATTTAAACTGCAAAAAAAGTAATTTAGTTTTTTTTAAATCATTTTCGTTTTTTTTATAATTTCTTGATTTTCTGAGTAACCGAAGTAAAATTCGTATAGATATAAGATAACTAGCGACCATTATGTTAACTTATAGTGTTATCCACCTACAATTTTTAATGTTAAATAAAAGCTTAATAAGAGCTTCATAAATTTTGCTTTTGTTAAATTACTCGAGTTTTAAATTATATATAAAATTAATCTTAACATAATTTGCTCTCAAAAGATTTAAATCGGTTTTAAACCAATTATTTTAGAAGTTTAAGTAAATGTTAAATGAAATATTTTGCAACAGATATTTCTAAACATTTATTTACATTTCTTTTACATATAGAGAAAGCCTTTGTTTCCAGCTTTGAGCAACATCAACTTATAAAGTACTTTCCAAGGAGTGAGCATCGTTGATAATGTAAGTTTTTTCTCTCTCATTTTTTTTACTTTATATTTTTTTCATGTTTTTTTTACATTCTTAATTTCGGTAAAATTTAATAAAATATCTGAAGTTCATTGAACTTTAAATATTTCATGTCTAACGTGACCAACTATTTTTTTTATTATTTTAACTAGTAAGAATGTTTAAATTTAAAAAAAAAATTAAATAATATTTTTTCAATTGGAACTATTTTCGCTTTGGAATGAATTTTGCCGTAAAAGTACCGAAATTAAGATTGTATCAAATTTCTTTTTAATTTTTATTTTAAAAATTTAAAACATAATTTACATACTTATTTGTTTTTTAATATTAAATGTTCCCTCCTAAATTTTAATTAATATTAAAATTCGTATTAATTTAAAACTTTATTTTTTTCATTTTGTCGGTTAATTAATTATTTTTAATAATCTTAATTAATTTGAATGAAAAGAATTCAATGTTCAAATGAATATACCTTTATAATTAATTTTTATACAATCTTTAACTTTAAATATACGATCAAATGAATGTTCTGTTTATAAATAAAATCATTATGAATTTGTGCTAAATTTTAAATCTTTCTCATCGATTTCTGATCGGCGGTAGTTAGCTGTCGTAGTATTAAAAAGTTGGGATCATGAATGTTATACTTTCTTTGGATTTTGTCCTTTTATGATCACGGTAGGGTGGGCTAATTTTGTCAGATACAATGTCACCTAGTATCGAGAATTTATTTTTATTCTCTTCTTACAGTTAAATATTGAGACTCTCTTCTTCTATTTTCAATATTTCTTTCTACTTTCGTTATAGTTTTCTTTCAATTTCTTTCCTTTTTCCAAAATAATAAAGTACAGGTTGTTTGAAAAGTTCCTGCGCTCGAAATAAAAGAATACTGTTTTTGTTACGAAATATATTTTTTTATTCAATATAATCTCCTAGAAGCTCAATACACTTGTTCCAATGATCTTCCAATAATTTTATCCCATCCTTATAATGGTTTTCCGGAAGCTCCGCAAAATAACCGTCTACGGCTGCTATGGCCTCTTCATTCGACGAAAAATGCTTTCCACGAAGGAATTGTTTGAGATTTCTGAAGAGATAGTAGTCACTGGGAGCCAAATCTGGTGAATACGGTGGATGTTTAAGCAATTCGTACTTTAATTCTTTGAATTTAGCCATCGACAAAACACTTTTGTGAGCAGGTGCATTGTCTTGATGAAAAATGATTTTTTTCTTCTTTAAACCAGGTCTTTTCTCACGAATTTTTTCATCCAACTGATCCAAAAGGCTGCAATAATATTCAGAGTTGATTGTTTTACCTTTCTGAAGATAATCAATCAACAAAATTCCTTTTGCATCCCAAAAAACTGATGACATACTTCTTTGCTGATCGTTGTGACTTCGCCTGTTTTGGAGCTGAACAACCAGTTTCAGTCAACTGTAAACGTTCTTGTTTCAATTAAGGATCATGGCGGTAGATCCAAGTCTCATCCATAGTTATAAAACGACGCAAGAAGTCGGTTTTATTCGGCTTAAAAAGCTCCAAATTACTCTGAGAAATTTGTTTTCGATCCAGTTTTTGTTGAATTGTTAATGTGTGCGGCACTAACTTTCCAAACAGTTTTTTCATACGTAATTCTTCATGTAATATATGGAGTACTCGTTCGTCTGAGATGCCTATGGCATTAGCAATTTCACGCTTAGTCAAACTTGGATCTTCACTAACCATATTATGTACCTGCTCAATTATTTCTGCTGTGGTTGCAGTTTTTGGTCGTCCTTCGCGTGGATCGTCTTTAAGGCTGGTACGACCACGTTTAAATTCACCAGCCCAAAATTCAACGGTGCGTTTTGAAGGTGAGGACTCCTTATACACTTCTAACAAATGTTCATAAATTTCCTTTGCTTTTAAACCCTTCAAAACAAAGAATCTAATGACTGCACGATATTCAATTTTTTCCATATTTAAAAAAAATCAATGACACGTCAACTTCAAATGGCTTGTAAACAAAGAAAGAATTGACAGAATCACTTGCAACTTTGCGTGTGTTCTCAGGACAGTTATACCAACTTGAGAAAAAAAAAAGTTTGGAGCTAGCAGTGCCATCTCTTCGTGAGCGCAGGAACTTTTCAACCAACCGTTATTTATACAGTAGCTTAGTGGTGCTGCGTATAGAATAGATTTGAACCCCCCATTCGACGAGCAATAAGGCCGGTGAAAAAGCGTGTACCTTCTCAAGACTTTGCCCAATTTTACATCAAACATTTCGTTTCTTTGCATAAAATCCAGTTTTAATGTGCATAATATACAAATTGGAAAACTGTTTCATTTCGCGAGAAACGATTTGTTTTCCATTATCGGTGTGCACATACCGTGGCACGACAAAAGTGGAAAAAATTTCTGTTTGAAAAAACAAAATAACATTAGCGGAAGTTGTAGCTTTTAGCGGTTTTAAAAAGACAAATTTAGTTAAGTGGTCTAAGCAAATGAAAATTACCGAATTTTTGACTTTTGTGAATAGGTAAGGACCCAAAAAGTCACAATAAGATCTCTCAAAAGGTCTACTGGTTACAAATTGATTTTCCATTGGGGGTTTTGAAATCTGATTTGGGGATTTAACCATTTTGCATTTGTCGCTATTTTGCACATACGTTTTAACGTCGTTCACCATGGTGGGCCAAAAATACTTTTGCCGTACTCTTGCCAAAGTTTTGCCAAATCCACCATGGCACGAGGCAATGGAATCATGAGCAGATTTTAAAACTTTTCCAGATAAAGATTTAGGGATCCAAAGACGAAACAGATTGTCCTCTTAGTCTTCTGTACCCTGCCTAAATATTACTCGTTTGTATATAAAGTTTTCGGAAATGCAGAGATCCGGCAAAAATTCTTTATTATCAAAAACAGTTTTCCTAAGTTGTTGATATTCGTCCTGGTCGAAATCAGGGGAGGATAAATATGTTTCCAAAGGAGCATTTGCTAACTATAACTCTTCTAATTCTATTCTGGATAAGCAATCCGGTACTACATTCAACGAACCTTTTCTGTGCTCGATGCTAAAATCGTATCGTTTTAACCTGAGGCTCCATCTGGCTAAACGTCCACTTAAGTCCTTTTGAGACATAAGCCATTTTAACGAAGAATGGTCTGTTGAGACTTTAAATGGTAAACCCTCAATATACGGTCTAAATTTATTAACGCATACGATAGCGTATAGTTCCTTTGTGATTTATTCCTTACCCTGGTCATCATACTGAAATAGTACTCGCCCTACGCCAATGTTTGAAGCGATACTTTGAATGACAAATTCACGGTCAAAATCTGGGAGCGGTTGAGAGTGACTCTTTTAATTTTTGGAAATAGTTTTTAGCTGGTTCAGTTAAAGCAAAAGGTTTAGGAGATTTCCTCAAGCAATCTGTTAATGGACCGGCGAGATCAGCAAAGTTGCTTATAAATGATCTATACCAGTTGGACATCCCAACAAATATTCGAACTTGCTTAGGTGTTTTTGGTAGTGGAAAGTTAGAATCGATTCAACTTTTTCCGGGTCAACTTTTAGGGCTCCATTCCCAACAATATATAATAAAAAACGGATTTCCTTCTGACGAATCTTACTTTTTCTAACATTTATAGTCAGCTTTGCTAACTTGAGGCATGAAGCCACTTCACTTTAAAGTTTAACGTGAGACTCAAAATTGGAACTACAGACCAACAAGTCATCTAAATAACGTTTTCCCTTAAACGCGAAGGTATCACTCGATTCATGAGTCGGCTCATAGTCTGGGGACCATTCTATAGTCCAAATGGCATAAATTTATAGTGGAATAACGGTTTACCGGGTACTACAAATGCATTTTTATCTTTCCAAGATTGTGTTAACCGGATTTGAAGGAATGCATTTTTGAGATCTATTCCACTAATAAAGTAGATGTCCTTGAGTCTACTCAACAGTCCGTTTATATGGGGTAAGGGATAAGAATCCTTTTTCGTTACAGCATTTAGTTTCCTAGAATCAATACATAACCGAACTTTGTAACTAATACGACCGGGGAACACCAAGGGGAATTTGATCCTTCAATTACGCCCAGACATAACAATCGCTCAATTTCTTGATACGCCTCTTCCTGTCTTGGTGGTGACAAAGGATTATGTTTACTTTTAATTGGAACGGCATCTCCTGTGTCAATATCGTGTTCTTACAGGTATGTACACCCAAGTCTAAGTTTTTCGAAAGATGGAAATTCAGAAATGGGTTTTTCTAATATTAACTTTTGCTCTGCAGAAAGCTCACGGAATTTTCTACTAATTTGTATGTCTTCCGACAATTCTAATTCAACAGCTGAAATGGTCGGTTTAATCTCCGGGGCTAATGCAAACTCCTGCCAAAAGTTTATGCCAAAATATGCATCCTGGCTAAGAGATGGCACTATATAGAACAGAATATTCTTTGTAACATTTTTAAAATGAACAGGGAGATTACAGAATCCAACTACGTTTTGTTTTGAACCGTTGGGAGTTAAAAGTGAAGAACTCATGGTTTTAAAAAAAAATATTATATCGCTCAACGAAGGATAACGAATTTTTTCCTAATACGGAAACATTTGCTCCCGAATCGAGCAAGCCAACTAAAGATTCTTGGAATACTTTGACTTTGCAAATGGACGATCATCGGATCCGTGCTGGATTGTAGATTCTAATATTTTTCGTATAGATTTTCGCTTTTGGTAACGTTCACGACATTTTAAGATTTTTAAAGACGGATTTCTAAAAAGCGAGTAAGATTGATTTGATAACTCAAGAGAATAGCATTTTCTTCTATGTAAGGTGTTAAAAGATTCATCGGTTTGAGTATATATTTCTCTGTAAGAAATTGCATTTGATTAAGGTGATTTGGATTTGTTTTAATTAAAAATGTTTGTATTTTTATCGAAACCGGAATTTAATACAAACTCGGGGTTTGGTGGGATGAACGAGTGTCCCCGGTAGCCAGTTCGTCCATTTTTTTGTTTCCCTGGTATCCATGTTTATTTGGACATTTAGGAGTTAAGACACTTTTTTGTTCACATTTAAAACAAAACGGTTTTTTTACTTCCATATGCCATACAAATACAATACTGAATGTTTGAATAATTCCTTTTCGACATTTGAAGAGCTTCTGGTTGTCGACCAGTTTCTTCAGAAATGAGGGAACATCGAGCTCACTAACGTTACGAACGTATCCTAAACTAGGATTTTGATATTTATTGCCTTGGAGGACCTTTTCCACCTTACGAGCAATGTCCCTAAAATCATGTAAGGACTGAGTTTCGGAACTGAACAAATAAAATTATATATTGGAATTTATTTTTTTTTTTTATTATATCAATCGGTGTGTCATCTGGTAATGGACTTTGGAGTCTCAAATTCATAGATGCAATTGTAGTATGGAAATCATCATAAGTTCCTTTATATTGTTGCTTCCGTGATGAAATTTTCAATAAAATATCATAGTCTTTTTCCAAACGACCAAATTCTTTAGTAAGAGCATTGCGCAAATTCATGTAGGTAAAATTACGATTTTGTTTGGTGAAAAGCCAATACCATTTTTCAGCTTTTCCATTTAAAAGCACATGAATGATTTGATAATAAATGCTCCTCAGAACATCTGGACTGAGCATAAAGTGTCTCTACTCTAAAAAAAAGTCGGATACAGATCCTCAGCCATCATATGAAATGGCTCTACTCGAGTATTTCGCATTGATTGTTTCACAAAAGCGATTAAACTGTCAAAAGTCGAACCTGAGTTTGAGTTGTTATTATTTGGAGGCGGAACAGTTTGAGCGGGATGAAAACCATACTGAGATCTTGGAGCATTTCCGGCAGCTTGATCTCCATGAGAGATTTGAGGATGTGGTGAAGGATTTGTATTATTGGGATACATATTGTGGGTGTTGTGGATGGGTGAACTAGTAGGTAATTTTTTGGGACTCTGAGCCGGAGTAATTTGTGTGGATGTTCCTGAAGTTTTATTTTCAGGAGAACGCAAAACGGAAATTTGACTAGGCGTCTTGCGAATATTTTCTTGACTAGGAGCGAAAGAACTATTTTCACTTTCACCACGAAAAGACCTATTATAACTACTACCATTATTACTACTACTAATATCTGTTGAATTGGAACCACTAGTAGATTTTTTTGAATTAACACCAGCAGTAAAATTTGCAGAATTTGTACCGCGAGTAGAATTTGTTATATTAGTATCGCGATTAGAACTCCTAGTATTCATAACTTTTAGCAAAAGAAAATCAAAATTTTAATATCGAAATTACGTTGATATAAAACCAAATATCGAAAATCAAATCTTGTAGAAAAATAGGTATAATATTAGATAATTATATGAAGAAATATATGTTTATCAGATCACGATCAAAATATGTATTAAAATTAAATATTGAAAATGTTATGGGAATGACAAGCCAACAAAAAAATATTTACAAAACAACAGTCACGTCTTTATGAAAAAGTGCAGCATATTCTGCTTTTTAGCTAAATAATGAATCTACTTTTCCACTAAAATTAGAAGTAAATTTAAAATCCATAAACTACAGCATTTAAGACTTAAATAGTAAAATCTAAAACGGACTTGTATTATGTTTCGTTCTGTTGCCAGCAAGTAAGAAACTTGATAACTATTTAATTTAACCACTGTAATAAAAAAACTATTTTGTATCTAGAAAAAAAATTATTCGATATGAAACAAGGTATCGATGGACGATTTATTCCTAAAAAGGACAAGTTGTCGTTGGACGCCATATATGTTACGCGCCGGCTAGTTATTAAAAATAAAAATTTGTTTAAAATGTTTTCGTCAAGAACAAGCATAAATTATTTTTGAAGAAATGAAGGCTAAGAGGCATAATGGGTTAAAATTTTCCCAGCTAGCTCGAAGGAGTTTGGTATGCGCGTATGCATATAAATCTACTATATGCCTATTCAAATACCAATAGTAGATCAAAAGAACGAAAAAATTTTAGTCAAATACACAAAGAAATATAGCTCGATGTTATGCCATTTGGGGTAAACCTTTCCCTCCCCACTGATACAAAATCAGACGCGTGTGACAATCAAATTACCCTATGTTACGCTGACTGTCCCTTAATTATAGACACGACTGTTATTAGAGCAACTTACATTTAAATGCGAATGCCATTCCCATAAGCTAAAAATCTAAAGTTTCATGTTTAATACAAAAAGTTCAATAACAATTTATTGTAAAAAAATTCATATATAATTCTTAGAGCGAGGATAAAATAATAATTATCATACTAATGTTTAGAAAGAGAAGTAAAGGACAAATGCAAAATATGAATATGATGAATCAAAACATTTTGGAAACGGACTGACTTAGAACAATTTTACTTCAGTAATGAGAGTATGTAATTATTTAATGTAATGATCATTACATACAATTTATAATTTTACAAACTTTGCTATTTCCATACGCATTCGTTCCAGAGATCGGCCCAGCCAGGAATGATGAAGTTTGGTTATGCTGTTAAAATAAACCTATACTCTCGTTAGAGATAGGGAAGAAGGGAAAAATTATAGGGATACCATTATTTAATACTTAATTAAAAATTTACGAAAAATAAAAATGAATAGTATTAGTAGGATTTTAGATCATATAATCATATTCTTTTTATAAATTATTTTATTGTAAAGAAACATGAAAATTTTTATTAGTAAATTATAGAGAATAAAAATTGAAAATTACACAGAGCCAGCATGATAGAATACTTAGTATTTTCGTTTGACGCTACCCAACCTTATCAATATCCACGCTCTCCTTTCTCCCTTTTGGTCATTGCTTGTTGATGATTGTCTATTTTATATTGAGGGTTTGGAAACATTTACAAAATAACAGATCAAAAATTCATAAAACTCCATTAAAAATTAAAAATTTTACAAAATATTAGCTTAAAGTAATTTTATTGGCTTTAGACAATCAATATTGTTTTAAAGTTATTTGAAATTAATAAGTTTTGGATTTTTAAAATAACTTCATATAAAATGTTTCAAATTTTTGTTTAATATGAAACTCTAATTAATTATTAGATTTAATGAATTAGAAATCTATATTTTGTTATTCAATTATTATATAGTTTTAAATTATTGGAATTTGTAGAAAAAATACAAACATTGTTATGCATGGTTTTCACTATGTCATTTTTAATGTCAATATGTCCAAATTATTGGCAATTGTATGAAAACGGGTTGTCATATGGTGTCATCTGAGTTTGCAGTCAGTTATGCACACGAACTGCCGTCTAAAATGACAGACAAGTGAAAACGTCAAATTTCAGTTTGTCAACAGATATGGCAGCATTCTTTTATCTAAAATGAAATTGACAACAAGTTATCAATTTTTTTTTTGTTTGACGATCGCAAAGCTGTTATTTTTGTTTTTGCTGGAAAAATTAAATGCAATGGAAATTTTTTAAATAAGGAAATAAATGGTAATGTAATAACACAAAACGCCGCACTAGCTATATCCATTTGTTTCTTTTTTATCATTTTTAAATTTTTTCCACTTTTTATTGAACACAAATTAATATTTTCTAATCAGCTGTTCGCTCGCCTCATCATATTTGTCCTTTGTAATGAAAACGGCGTGTCAGTCAACTGACACCAAAATTTGACATAAGTCTATGACACGCTCTGCTTTATCGACTTATTTTCAGTTTTTAAGATGTAATGAAAACGCATATGACACAAAATGACGAGAATTCATTTGAGTCAGTTTTTGTTGTCAGTTCATATGACATAATGAAAACTTGGCATTAGATATAAAATACTAATTAATCCAATTGTTTAGAATTTAAATTTTAACATATGTATACAACCAAAATTGGCAAAGATGTTAGTTTAAAGTTAGTTAAATGATTTTAAACCGACATCGCTGTTTCAAAATTTTAAGAGTTTATTAATTTGAGATTTTAAAGAAAGAATATATATTTCTGACTAATTACACTGTGGAACAAATTCAGGTTAGCAAAAGTTAGGTCGATTCTGAGAGTTAGGGGTGAAAATAGAAGCTAAAGTAGAAGACCCGTATCGCGGCGTTTGTTTATGTTAGTTCGAATTTTTTTTTAATCGACCTTCAACCTTTGCAGTCAAATGCCGATTTTCAGCATATTGTATTTGGGCATTTCCAGGATCGCGAACGGGACATTCGTACGCACTCAACTTGAAAAAAAAATATGAAAACTCAAATTTTTTTTTAACTTTTTATAAATATTTAATAGCATTTTAGTAGAACAATTTTTGAGAACAAAAAGAAAATTATAAAATATGAACGTTCTCCAAATATTTTGGATAAACTTGCGATCGCGAACGGGACAAAAAATTTTTTTCGGTGTGTGGTTTTGTTTAAAACTCTGCGAATTTCGTCAGTTTATTAAATGGAGATTATTTTTTAACTAAAGCAGAGATATAAAGATTTTATTTAGCATTTTGTTTTTTTTTTTATTATCCTTATTATTATTTTTTTTTTAATATTTTTTTTAGAATCGCGAACAGGACATCGCGAACGGGACAATGATTCCAAAGGCATTTTTTAGGTTTATTTATGGATCAAAATGTTTTAGGTTTGGTTTTTTTAAATGATCTCGGTTATTTTGTTTTGAATTGTAAATATCAAACTATTCCGATCAACGTTCACGGAGAACTAAACACAAATGCTTATTTTCGGTCGCGAACGGGATAGAAGAATGTAGTATAAAGAATCTTTGAATTATACCGTTATTCGGAGTTTGCTTGATCTCTACTGTGGTGTTTTTAAATATTTATTGTTGGTATATTGAGTCTATAAGAAGAGTGCAATCGACATGATATGTAACACTTAGAAATAACTCAAGGAAAAATGTCAATTAAAAACGCTAAAACCAAAAAAAGCAAAGCTGCTCTTTGCAGACCACTTTTCTTAAATTACAAATGGTAATATGTATTCAATTAGGTATATTCTTAAAATCCAATGCATTAACCAACTAAATTTTCTCAGAAAAGTCTTTTTTCTTCAACTTTAATATTTTGGTAGCGGTTGACCTTTCTGTGGAAATACCCATATATGGTTTTTTGCCTATAACTCGTCGACAAATTGATATTTTTAAATCTGTAAAGGCCAAATTATTGCTAGAGACCTGTGCAACAATTAAATTTTTTTAAAAAATTGTTTAAGAAAATTTTTGTGGTGCTTATGAAGCAAAATGTTGGAAAAATTATTTGTTTTTCATGCTTTTTGAAAATATTTTCCACAAAACTAAGTCTTTTTTGCTTTCTGTTTAATCTATAATATGGTTCTCAGTTTCTTCAATAAATTTCATTTGAAAAGAAAACAATCATAATACAAAACTTCCGTTTTCCAGCTTAATATTAATTTACTTCTCATTTTTTATGTACCAATTTTGTTCAGTGTTGGTTTTGAAGAAACATTGAAAAAGAAATTATAAAACAAGTAAGAGCGGCTAAATTCGGCTATGCCAAATCTTATATACCCTTCACCATGGTTGGGAAAAAACTGAAGTTTATATATGGGCATCGGAGAACTGCAAAATCAACTTTCTTCTTGATTTAATCATACACAAAAATTCTTGTTCACTTTTAATAATTCAACAAAATTCACCGTAGAATAAAATCAGCATCATGTTACTGAACGTGTAATTGGCATCAGTGTGAATCATCTGTCGTTTATGTTTTATGCAAATGTAATCACTTAACAGTGTTCAGTAACATGATGCTGATTTTATTCTACAGTGAATTTTGTTGAATAATTAAAAGTGAACAAGAATTTTTGTGTATGATTAAATCAAGTAAAAAGTTGATTTTCATACATTTCAAAAATTTTTTAGCAATGTCAAGTTTAATGTGGAGGAACGGCAACAAAATTTTCATTTCAGGAACAAGAATTTCGTATAGCCTATTGTCTTTATGCCATTTCCGTCCAATGCGACTAATCCAGTTATGCTGTTTGAACTGGTTTCTTCCTTTAATACCTCCTCCGTATCGTGAATCCCAGTCGCACCAAAACACGGATATTTTGGACGCCCAGATGCTGTTAAACCTGTAATCAATGAAACTATTTTGAGGTCGCAGCAAATGCGCCACTGGTGGAAATTTTTACTAGTGTCAGTGATATACGCAATCGGAACAGAAGGTATTCTATTTGTCTTGTGCAAAAGCACAACTTTTAAGCTGATTAGTGAACTATAGATGAATAAACGCCAATCATCTTTTTTTTAGGTTAACCCTATCGTCTCCATTAACTTTTCAATATCGTTGCAATAAGCGAAATTTTTTCCATCATTCACATTGAAGAACTTTTCTAACTCTTTTTGGCGTTTTCGATATGCTGTTACTTTGGTACCTCTCGCCAGCAAATTATTTTCTTTCAAAAATGAAGCCAGTAGTTCTGATTTTTTCTGAGTCAAACACAAATTTGCAACAATTCCATCCAATTGGTTTTGTGTCACTAGGACTGGGTCCTTTGATGTTTCATAGGATGTACCTTCACCAGGGTCGTATTCTGAGAAATCCATGGATGTAGCAGCGGTGATTGTAGTACTGATATCTGTTTGAAGATCAATACTTCAGTATGTTGGTACTGAAACGAATTCTGAGTGCGGTAATGGTAATTGGACAATTGGCACTGCTACATAAGTTTTATTCTTTGCTTTCCTTCTTTTCAAAGTTTTATGTTAGTTGATACATCCATTGCAATTTTCTTCTTGATGCGGGATGTTGTCTAACCACATCATTGGTATACCAAAAGGCATAGCCTTCTTCTTTCCAATTTTTCATTGCAGAAGAGTTGAACAGCAATTAAAGCAAACTTTTTTAGGGGCATAGTTTACGTCAGTGATAAACTCTTGCGAGAAATTTGTTTATAGGCTTTCAAAAAAAAAAATATCACTCGCATTGCCACATTTTTCATCGCTTGCTATGAAACGTCCACAAACATTACAAATATGGTCCATGATACATTTTGGTTCCGACATTTTTAATTAAAATTTTATTAAAAGACATCGACTTCGGCTGAGTTCCAAGTTTTAACTGAATCTTTATTTTTGAAATTAGTTCGCTTGTACCATATAAACGCAGGTAAGTTTTCACCTAAGGGTTTAAAAACGAAAAGTAATAATTTCTGGTAAAAAATAAGTAACAACAACGTGTTCACTCATTTTTTTAAACATAAAGATGCATTTTAAATTGTATGAGCATAATAAAAGTTATATGGGTCACATATATTCATTTTTATTCTAAAAAATGTTTGTTGAAAAAATAACGCAGGTAAGTTTTCACCTTAGGGATTTAAAAACGAAGAGTTATAATTAGAGGGAAAAAACTTTTGCTCTCATTTTTTTCAAATATAAAGATGCATTTTTAAATTTTGTGGGCATAATAAAAGTTATATGGGTCACATATATTCCTTTTTGCTCTAAAAAATGTTTGTTAAAAAAATAACGCAGGTAAGTTTTTACCTTAGGGATTTAAAAACGAAGGGAAAAAACTTTTGCTCTCATTTTTTCAAAGATGCATATTAAATTTTACAGATAAAGATGCATTTAAAATTTACTGTTCTAAAAAATGTTTATTAAAAAAATAACGCACCTTAGTTTTCACCTTAGGGATTTAAAAACCAAGAACTGTTCCAAACAAACATTTCAAAATTATATTTTTTTCCATATTTTTATAATTTCTTTTTCAATGTTTCTTCATAACCAACAATGAACAAAATTGGTACATAAAAAATGAGAAGTAAATTAATATTAAGCTGGAAAACCGAAGTTTTGTATTATGATTGTTTTCTTTTCAAATGAAATTTATTGAAGAAACTGAGAAGCATATTATAGATTAAACAGAAAGCTAAAAAGACTTAGTTCTGTGGAAAATATTTTAAAAAGCATGAAAAACAAATAATTTTTCCAACATTTTGCTTCATAAGCACCACAAAAATTTTCTAAATCAATTTTTTAAAAAATTTTAATTGTTGCACAGGTCTCTAGCAATAATTTGGCCTTTACATTTAATTTAAAAAATATCAATTAGTCGACGAGTTATAGGCAAAAAACCATATATACGATATGCTGAAAATCGGCATTTGACTGCAAAGGTTGAAGGTCGATTAAAAAAAATTTGAACTAACATAAACAAACGCCGCAATACGGGTCTTCTAATTTAGCTTCTATTTTTGTTCTACAGTGTTATTTAATTCAATTACTAGGAAATTTATGTTTTTTTGCCAATTAAGTTTAAAATATTGTTTTCTTTCAATTGAAAAAAAAAAATTTAAACTAATTAACTTCTTGTATAAATCCTTATATAGTTTTAGCAAAAAAAAACTACTTAAATATTTAAAGAAAAGTTTTTATACTTAATTTGGAGTAAGAAGAGTATGGGTTTTCAAACCATGTATAGATCCAGGTTAGGATGAATAAGGGTATGATTTTGGTTCACGTGTCGCCTTTTAAAATTTGATGTATTGAGGCACACGTAGTTTATAGTTGACTATCAACTCACGTCGTTTTAAAAAATCGTTTAAGACAAAAACCCATTTTGAAAATAACCAGATGTCGAATTACTTCCGTATTTGGTATTTAAAGGTGAATATTGGCTCCCGTAAAGCATAAAATCACGTGTGTGGAAAACACGATTCTAATGACTTCGAACACGTTTGACTTCCTGTTACGTGATATGTAAGTCGCCTTCAATTTGACTATGGTTACAATGCACTTGCGTGACTCACCAACTGGTGTATTGGCTGTTGCGTGACTAGCCACGTTGTCTATGATACCTTTCGGGACTGTACTTTTCCGTAGGATGAGCTGGTGGACAATTGATGGCTGGAATATGTTCGCACCAATATGGGGTTGCAGTGATCGTTCATTGGATTGAACTTAAGATTCCAAATAATTTCTATTTAAAACAATTATTGTTTTTTTATATATAATTTGGTAGAATTAGTTTGATTAATATAAAATAACTATTAATTTATAAAAATGTTTAATAAGTACAGTTTTTTAATATAGTTTTAAAACTTGTCTTTAGCACAGACGACTTTACTTTTCCACTTTTAGTTTCTACTTAATTTAGTAAAATTTTAAGACAGTGATCGGCACTCATAGGACGGAGGCCGAACACAATCGGCTATTTACACGTACACAACACGAATGCCAACAAATCTCACCGCTAAGAGCACAAAAAATACAATTATTTCATTTAGGAGCATGCTTACTTTTAAGAGAGCAAGTATATGCCGCTTTGTTGAAGAAATAAAGTAATAAGGTACGCTCTAAAAATTTTTATTATTATAGGTATTTATTTTTTTATTGTAGGTATTTATTTTGTTTTTCGTTTACATTTAAAATTAAAAATATGGAACGTTGAGTGGGAAGATTTATTTTTATTTTCTTTAAAAGTATTAAATGAGGCAGAGTGCCTTGTAGGCAATCAAAAAATTTATAATTATTGTGAATTATTTTTATTTTTTACAATAGAGCAAATAAAAACATGAACTATTTTAATTCAATGAATACGGATATTCTTTTAACGACAAATTCTTTTATTAATTTATTCATTCATTTATTTATCTAGAAAGATAAAATAATTTCTTACGGTGTAAAACAGCAATAGTTTAATATTGCTCTCTTTCTGCCGACCAGTGGTCTAAAATTGTACTTTCTGAGTACAAGGTATTCCCCTTGAACTCCCCAAAACGTATCATTAATTCTCTTTGGATTATTGCTAGCATAGATTTAATTTTCCTGTTTGATGATACACATTTTGTAATGTTAATGTTACCTCTGAGAGTGTTACATTTTTTCTGCAGAAAATTCAACAGTTATCTTATAGAACGGCTTCAAAATTGGAATTATGTCTTTTACTAATTCCCACTCCTCTAATGGCAACGTAAAATCTGGTCGGGTTAACGAAGGACGCAATACAATTGCATCCATTAAAATAACTGCTCTTTTCAACATTTCGTAGGTGCTATTCCAACGTGTAACGACGTCCTGTTTTAGTTTAAAGTCAGGGAGCTACATCTGTCTCTGAGTTTCTTGCAGTTTTTTCAAACCTTGTGACTTTTATGAAAATACTTCACGATTTTGGGTAATGTTTGTTGTGGTTGTGTCCTGATTTGATTTTCTACGGAATAAACATTCAAATTGATTGTAGTTATTACGTTAGCATTTATTATTTGACGCTCCATTACGATTGGTGTTGTCGGATAAATTACGCTTAAATGTCGGCTTATATTACCATTGTATCCTTCAGCAATACTAAAGCTTGTTTTGCAGTACTTGCATTCAGCTCTTTGGTCACTGTCTTCAGTAAAATGAAGCCATATAGCACAGTGTTTACGTTTTCCAGACATTTTCTTAAAAAGAAAGAAGAAATGGATAACGACCTCGTTTCAAATAAAACAATTTGTCAAAAAAACCTAGTCTGGCAATCATGAACAACAACGACTATAGTTAAATGATTGATCTTAAAAAAATTGAGTTGGCAATATTAAAAAAATCAGCTAATTATCAGAAAAGAAAGAAAAATCAAAAAAGAAATGACAAAAATAACAAAAAGAGCAAAAGAGCTGAACACATAATGCCAAAAAGAGCTGAGGATCACGAACTAGCTTACTGGTTCAATCGAACTAGTTCGTCTACGAACTACACAACTCTAGTATAAGTTCTATGAAATGTGAGAACAAACATCAGGTTTTCAAAAAACGGCTCATAATTCCAATAATCGAATTAATATTTTAAAAACTGTGCACATAAAAAACCAGTTTAAATTTGCAAAATTACTTTTGGATAAAAATTTTATTATGGAAATTTCTTTTGGCTCAATTAGAAAAAGTAATATACAAAATTATACCTTGAGTGCGAGTGAAGTAAATTGGCTTAGTTTCGATAATATGGTGGTGTGTATGGTAAAAGTTAAAAAAAAATTGATTTTGAAAACTACACCATTTTAAATTAAAAACTGAATAATTATTATTTCATTATAAACATTTCAGCGAAAATGTACATTTCAAAGCCCCGTTAACATCTGTACCGAGATTTTGATTTTCACCACTGTGAGAAAAAGAATAAAGAAAAGTTTAAAGACGTTAAATTTTGCATAAAACACACAGAGTTAGTTTCAATAAATATAATTCTTTTAAAATTTAACATTAAAAATCTCTTCTTAATTGTGTTTGTTGTAATAATTATTTTAAGTGTAGTGTAAAATTACTTTGTATTTCAACATAATGAATTTGAACATATTCATATATATATAATTTGTCTTGTTATATTATAAAATTTCCTTAATTCAAAATTGTTCTCCAAATAAATTATATCGTTTCTGTATCAAAAAAATTTTTTTAGAGTTTTATTACGTTAGCATTTATTATTTGACGCTCCATTACGATTGGTGTTGTCGGATAAATTACGCTTAAATGTCGGCTTATATTACCATTGTATCCTTCAGCAATACTAAAGCTTGTATTGCAGTACTTGCATTCAGCTCTTTGGTCACTGTCTTCAGTAAAATGAAGCCATATAGCACAGTGTTTACGTTTTCCAGACATTTTCTTAAAAAGAAAGAAGAAATGGATAACGACCTCGTTTCAAATAAAACAATTTGTCAAAAAAAAACCTAGTCTGGCAATCATGAACAACAACGACTATAGTTAAATGATTGATCAGTGCAGATGTAAGCGGCTATAATATGCATTTGCTTATAACAATTTCGATTTGCTTTTTTAATTAAAAACGAAAAATGAATTTTATTTAAAAATGCAAATATAAATTTGTAATACCGTTATGTGCGAAAAAATAGGGACACTTGCATGCAACAAAATTAAAGTTAAAAAACACATAAATATTGGGGAAAAAAACTATCAATATTGTTTTGCCGATATTTTGGTAAACATTAGTATTGACAGTTCATATTTGTCAGTCGTGAAGTAGACACGTGGCAAGTTTATTATGGAAAAATATTCGATAAACTAACGTGTCAATAGGATGTTACAGCTCGCCCATGACAACCCCGATTTTCATGAAAAAATCATAATGAGTGACGAGGCACATTTTCATTTGAATGGATATGTGAATAAACAGAATAGTCGGTTCTGGGCAATGGAGAACCCTCAAATTATTCATCAGTCACATTTGCATCCATTAAAAGTGACAGTCTGGTGTGCAATTTGGTCAGGAGGAATCATTGGACCTTACTTCTTTGACTTTTTAACGCCACAACTGCATGCTTTGGGCTTGATTAACATGTGGTATCAACAAGACAAGACATCGCATACAGCCAGGATTACAATGGACCCAACAAGTTATTTCAAGAAATGGTGATGTTGATTGGCCTCCACGGTTGCCTGATTTGACTGCTCCGGACTTCTTTTTGTGGGGATATCTGAAAAGCAAGGTTTATGCAAAAACCAGAAACGCTTGAGCAACTCAAACAAAATATTCGTGATGAAATTAATGAAATACCACGTGAAATGTGTGAGAATATAAAGAAAAATGCTCTGCACTTAAAACTATTGAATAACGGTATGTGTTGTAAAATTCATCTATTTAAAACAAATTAACATGATTTACGCCCGATTACTAAAGGGTGTTTTTTTAGAGTGCCACAACTTTGAGTTGGCTTCACTGCTTTATTTGACAACCCATTTAACAGCTAATAGTTGCTTTTTGTTTAGTTTGCTTTGAAATTTCATTATGAATCGACTTACACCAGAGCGACGCCTGCAAATTGTTGAAATTTTAATCAAAATAATTGTTCTATTCGTCAAACACATCGTGCACTTATTCCATTTTATGGCGTACAAAATCATCCTTCAGAGCGGCTAATTCGAAAAACAATAGATCGTTTTCGAACCACATTTACTGTTACTACACTCACAATATATTTTCCGTTACCGACTCTAGTTTGATTAAAAAGAAATACGTAAAGTTTATTTTTAAATGAAGAATCAATTGAAATTCATAGAAATATATTTTTTAACTATTTGAATCAGTCATTCAAAAAACAAACATCCAGTAGGAGTTGATATTTTCAGTTAAATGTAAAATTTTATGTTTTCTGCTTCAAAAAATAGAAATTCATATAATTCCGTTTTGTTTTTTACCAAAATAGTTTGTATTTATACAAAATTATTTCAATAAAAATTACAAAAAATTATTCAAATATACATACACACAAAGTCAATCAAAATATATACATCTGCATGTGTTGTGTTCTGTTTTGTAATTACATACAAATAAAAAAAACTTTCAATTTGAAAAACAAACCACAAAAATAGTTTTTTCTAACTTTTTGTCAGTAAAAATTTGATGGTTATTTTAAACGACTTTCTATTGTTTTTACTTTTGTCGATTATTAAACAATGATTAAAAATAAACAACAAAATGGGTTGAATATATGAAAAATCAGTAGTCCACTTTTGAAATAATATTGTGAGTGCACGATTCACATAAGCAAAAATAAAGTTTCTTTATTTGTATCTGCTATCACGTTTTAATAAACATATGTACATCTTAATAACTACATATATTCAGCTGCAATTCAAAACAATAACTAAATCTTTTTAACATAGGTTTCTATTTATGATTTGACTAAACTACTGTGAGGCACAAAGTCCTTACGTCGTTTTGTGCCCAACATGTATTATTTATTTATTTTTTTTTATTTATTATTATTATTATTATCTATTAAATTATATTTGTTTTGTTATTGAAAATGTTTCGTCTAAAGGTGCGGTCACATTAGGCAAATATTTGACGAAAACCGTCAAATATTTGTTTGCCGTAGTCTGACCACAAAATATTTTTGAGGGGCAAACAACAAAACAGCTGATTTTGGGAAAATAAAATTATTTGCCTTCAAACAAAAATGTGCCTAATGTGAACATAGTGTGAACACAAAAGGGCAAATATTTTCCTCATTTTTGGGCAAACAATTATTTGATCTTACAAAATGTTTGTAAGAGCAAACAATGTCAAACAAACAGCCGTTTCAACAGTTTTGTCAAATATTGATACTTAAATCATTAAAATCTAAGAAAAATCGTCTAAATATCTAAAATCTTAAAACTGAAATGATTTTATTTGTTTGAAACTTGTATATTTATTAGTGTTTCCAATTCGGTTAATAAATTACCTGATTCATCGATTATTTGGCTCTATTTTGGTTAATGTCAAAACAAATAATTTAAACTTGAAAAGAAGATAGTGTTCTCAAAAATATTTAAGAATTCGCTTATTCGCATCACTAGATGAAGATCAAAATGGATGAAGATCAAATTGGAATTTGCGTTTTAGTAACTACAATATTCTTGGAAATTTTTCGACTTAATTGCTTTTTGTGCAAAAATCAAACTTGGATATTTTAAAAATAGAAACACGCAGATTTTCATACCTTTTTTTACTTAAAAGCATCTTTAACTCTAAAGCCCAAAACAAATAGTGAAATTGCCAGTGAACAGTGGGAGTGCTGTCAAACTTAATTCGTGAATTTCGCAAAACCTGTATAATATTTTTAAGAACTTCTTATTGAATTTTGTTTGAAAGCTGCTTTTGATTATTAAGAAAATTTTCTATATTCAATTTTACCCAGCGGCTATAGACTGGCTATACTGAATTTGTCAGTTTTAGGCTTTAGGGTTTATTTTCACTGATCATGTCTGACAATATTTTCTGCCAAGAAATACCAAGATTCTGTGGCAATATTTCTTCGGAATACTTTAAACTTAACTAGGTATTTTACAAAAAGCAGCTCTTTGTGTTTTTATTGATAAAATAAAAACATTTATATTGCATTAATCGATTAATTGCAAATTTTCCGATTAATCGACCAGAATAACCGATTAATCAATTTTCTTCATTTTTCGAATAATGCCCTAAGCGGTTAACCGGCAGTGTCGAATAATTGGAAACACTAATATTTATAAAAGTTTTAGAGGGGTTTAATTAAATTTTTTGAAACCTATCTGAACTAAAAAAAAATATTTTGATTTAAAATCTAAAAAATAAGGGTTCTAAAGAACAAAGTGAGATGAATTTTAAAATTTTTGTAAATTTTTTTATTAAAGTTAATTTTATTAAATCACTTTCATTCAAGTTCGGTTAACTTAATTTTTGACAGACCAATTTTCCGAATTTTAAAAAATATGTTTTTTTGCAAGTAACATCGTATGCTTTTGAGACAATCAACAAAATCAAATAGGAAATTTCTTATCAAATTAAAAAATATTATGACCAACAAAAGCAAACTAAACAAAATTTAAACATTTTTGAAACATATGTTATTTTAAAAATCGTATGCAATTGTATGTACACTATAATAGATGCAAAGAAAAAATCATTTTATGTATATTACCCAGTTACTTAAAAATGTTTGCTAAGAAAACTTCAGCGTTTGATATACAACCTATTACTATGTAAAGATTTTTTCTGTGTACAAGAATTTTCGAAAGATAATATTACATGATTTTGCAATAGCTGTTTTTATGCGTTGGTTTGTGTCATTCGCATACTAATTTGACTTAAGTAACGCTAAGCGTTGGCTTATGCCAAATTTATATGGTAGTGACTTATGCCAACTTTAATAGCTAATGCAGGATTCAGCAGTTAATTTATATTTCAAAATATATCGTTAAAAGTAAAATATTTGCGCTTTTGCTGTTAAAATTAACATCTAGATGTCAACACTTAAATAAAACAAACAAATAATCATATGTTTCGTCACTTTGTTTACAAAATAAAATATTAAATAAAAACTTCGGCTGAAGTTTACATTTTTAGCCACCCTCTTATAAGATATATAACCCCTTGGGAATTAAAAAAGAAAATTTATTTTATATATGTTGTTAAGGTGGCAGGAGCTCCTAGGACGCGCTAGGTCCAAAAAACCGAAACACACCCAAAAGTTAAAGGAAATTTTCTCACGATTCCAAATATGGATTTTGTTCCAAAATCCAGCAAATAGAATTCGCGTTAGGTCCATTTTAATTAAATTTTAGATGGCAGAAAAGGAAAAGTGAAGTTTTCGCTTTGAAATAAACTGAAATTTATTGTTCATATTAAACGGAATGGCATTTAGTAAAAAAAATGAAAAGTTTTGAGAAATAATTGATCTATTCTAAATCATATAGTGGGAGGGCCGCCTGTAGGGCCAATAACATCTGGTCTTCATGCTTGTAGCATGTCCGTCCGTCGCTATCCAGATCTTCCACTAGCAAAAGATAATTGTCCAATGTTAACTGTAAAATATTAAATCGTAACCACATGGCACTAATAATTTATGTACATGGATGGAAGCGGAAAGAACCCCCATTTCCGGCAAGCGTAGCCGCAGCCAAAAGCCCAGAGTGCCACCGCTTTATTAACACCGGTCCATGACATTTGGCGCCCATAATTATATTTGACGTCCAACATGCGAAAATTTAATGCCGTATTTTTAAAAAACAACTTTTGAAAGTTTAGATCGATTTGTTAGTCCTGGAAAGCAATCCAATTTGCTATGCCTGTGTTGCTACAACTCCTGACTGACTATCGAATGTTGGAGGATTAATTGGCTGTTTGTTTGTTGTTATCAATGGTGTAAGGCATGATCCATATGACCACGGGTCCGAGTTCATTCGCTGCGTTATTAGTTAACAAATAGGTAGTCATTTAATTCACTTTATGTTTGTATAAGTCTTGTATTTTGTCCTTATTGAGTCTTCAACTGATGTCTAAGTTTTTATCCAGAGTACATACATTTCTAAACAATATCTAATAGAATATGAAATAACGTTCTGAGATTCAAACTTTTGCATACTTTGGATACGGGAAATTTTATTGGTTTTCAGTGCGTAAAAACTTTTATAATATTTGAAAATAATCTCATCGATTTTTTTACATTTCCTTTTTAATTTCAAATTGTTAAAAAGGTAAAACGTAAAAAAAAGAATACAGGAAAATGAGATTATTTAAGAATTTGATAATAGTGGTATTCAAGTAACGTCTAGCGCTGTATAAACTTTATAAACCTTGGTATATTTACACTACAGTTCTGTTGTGTACAATTTTATGTACAGTAACGCTTTTGTATTTTCGGTGACAAAATTCAAAATGGCTAAATCTAATTAAATATTTTTATTTTATTTACCAAAAATTATTTTAACTTTAACATAATACGAAATCCAAAATATAACTGCGTTCAAAAAGTCAATTGTGTAAATTAATATATATAGAAGGAAGTTGGTCATTACGTGAATACCATCTTTGGTTTTATAATCTTATTTAAGCTTTTTTTTATCAGGCAGCTACAAATACTCAACCATATATGTTCATGATATCTGAAAATAAAAATTATAAAAATTTATATATTAATATATACGATTTTTTTGTATAACAAACAAATAACAAAAATTGTCTTTTCTACTAACGGTAGCGAATATAATAAAATCGAAAACTTGAAAAGTATTCGACCTTGTTCTTAAACATAATATTTATAATTTTAATGGTTATGGTATATAAATTTCAAAAATTGCTAACCCAAAACTGAAAAATTTAGCAAAACAAATTCTACTCTAATTTAACTTTATGTAAAACTATCATTATCGGACACGATTAGCCGACACGTTACGACTATATTATACATTTTTATAACTTTCGGAATTTCATATATATTTGCGGAAGAAATTGCAGAGTCTGTTTCGTCGTCTTAAAGTTTTTTATTTATTTTAGTCATATTTAATGTGGTACATCGCTATAGGCCAGAACATTTTAAAAGAGAACGTACAAGAGTACGGTAGGTTGTTAATATTTTTTTTTGATAATTAAGTCCTTCACATATTAGGTATCTCGATAGATTATTGTCCACTAACGCGACAACCACTACTACAGCTACAACTACAACAGCGGGCAGAAATAGAAAACCAATTGCAACTATAACTACGACTAAATATTCAACCAAAACTACTAAAAACACCCCAAAAACGTCAGCAATAGGTTCTAGAAAAAGACTTAACACGAGAAGAATTACAGATATGGATCCAATACCGACAACAACAACGGGAAAGACTCCAACAACAACCACGACAAGTTCGGAGACGGCTACTATCTCTTCAGCCGCACGAGCAAGTAATACCCAAACAAGCCCAGCTACAACTCTAACCCGCAAACGGGTCCAGCCACAATATTACCTGCAGGAACAGAAAGTACTCTTCAGTCTCCACCTTATAGTAGCATAACCGCCTTAGGTGTTCGAAGTGAGTTCAGAACAAACACACAAAAAAATCTACACCAACTGGATAAAGAAGCTTATCCTTCGTTGATTGTAAATGGAAGTGGTTTAACACCTAAAGACTATGTAAGCGCCTCGGTCGGAGCCGCGCAAGCTAGAATCCTCCAAGAAACACAGAAAGTATACATCGACTAATACCTGAAATTGTACGAGAATCATTAGGTGAAGTTAATCACCCACATTAAACTGTTATACAGCCTCATCTACTACCATTACAACCTCACAGTCACACACCACCGCAACAACGTTTACAAACTCAGATACCGCAACGACAGCCGCAACAACAACCTCAATGTGACACTTCACCTCAAAATACAGTACCAGACTATATACCAGTACCAAATTTTCCTCCGCCACCACTTTCGTATAACCATTCAGTACCGTCAGCTTTTAACCAACTAAAAATCGAAAAATGGAATATTAAATTTGACGATACTAACAAATCAGCTAGTATAGAGGATTTTATTTTCAGAGTAGAAGCTTTGAGACAAGATAACAAGTGTCCCTGGACAACACTAATAAATGGATTTCATTTATTATTGTCTGGAACGGCCAACACATGGTTTTGGAATTTTCGCAGACAAAATCCCAATACAGATTGGGAAATTTTAAAAGTTGCTATTATAAAAAAATTTAGAAGATTTGAAAGCGATTACGAAATTCAACGCCAAGTTATGGAAAGACGGCAAAATTTCAACGAGAACGCTGAAACCTTTATTAAGGACATAATAGCGCTTAAAAATCAGATGAACACCTCTATGCCAGAAAACGAATTGGTAAATATTGTTAAGGACAATTTAAAAGATGGACTTGCTCAACTTATTTACCACATTAATATTTCAAATCTCGACCAATTACTATATGAATGCAAAAAAGCAGAGGGGAATATTTCTAAACGCAATTATTATCGTCAAACTCAAAATCAGTATCGTAAAATTAACGAAATGGAACTTTCAGCCGAAAATTTTCGTGAAGCACCAAATTTTCAACCTCAAATTTCTACACAACCTATAGAATACCAATTAGAAGCATTAAAATTTAATACTTCACCAGCAAGGCAATTAATATGCTGGAACTGTAAAGAAACAGGTCATTCATTCGTGTTTTGCAACTCATTGCAGATAAACCTTTTTAGCTATAGGTGTGGGTTCGACGGCGTAATTACACCACAATGCCCAAATTGTACGGGAAACAAACAAAAGAGCACGGTGAGAACGGGGCCATCATGTTCAGATCCCAAACTGTCCCAATAAATAACAACTTTAATCATATTAATTTTCAGACAAATAACCAGTTCAAAACTAAACCTTGTTTATTAAAGCACAATAGCCACAATATAGAAATTAGTAAAGCTACAAACGGCAACAAAAATAATACCACTTTAAAATATTTAGAATTGACTAACAGCACCAATGATAAATATAAAATTCTTTCACAAACAACTTTTTAGATATTAATACTTGTTCTAAAAATTGCATTCCAAAAGTGAAACAGATAGTACCGTATGAAGATAAATTAGCAAATTACAACAAAAAGCGAGAAGAAATATTTCAGGATTCCCAGGAAAAACCAAAACAACAAACTTTGAAAACCAGATTCAGATTTAAGAATAGAAAAACTTAAAGGAAATCTTTAGTAATATCAAGTTTAATTTCGGATAACGATATAAGACCTTATCTGGATGTAGCCATTAATGGAATCAGTCTAAAAGGGCTTATGGATAGTGGTGCATCGGTATCATGCCTTGGGAAAAATTGCTTTGAAAATTTATCCAAAATGAATGCCGAGATTTACAACTTTCGTTCGGTTATAAAAACTGCAGACGAACGGCCGCAACGAATAATTGGTAAAGTTAAACTCGAGGTAAAATGTAAATGGAAATCAAGCATAATAACTTTTTATGTTGTACCATCACTATCACAGGAACTTATATTAGGTATTGACTTTTGGAAAAAATTGGAAATTACTATCTCTATAAATAACCACATAATCGGCGAATTGTCAGCAATTAAAAAAAAAGACCGGAAGATACACGACCTCAGCTACGAAGAAACGATTCTTTTAGAAAATGCAAAATTAGAATTTAGGTGCTTTAGCAAATTTGGACTTGGAAAAACAAATTTAGAAACCCATGTCATCGATACAGGTGATGCCGAACTACACATTGACCGAATGCCTTCATTAGACGTAATCGAAATAGCAACAAAACCTGAATGGAACCATGGAAAGACCCTCGTAATAAAACCTAACAAAAATAGGCTATGTTTGGATGCTAGGAAATTAAACAAGGTCACGCGAAAGGACGCTTACCCCCTACCCAATGTAGACGGCTTGTTAAGTAGATTAGGTTACACCCATTTTATATCCGCCATAGACCTCAAGGATGCATTTTGGCAAATTCCCTTAGAGAAATCCAGCCGGCCAAAAACTGCATTCACGGTACAAGGGAGACCACATTACCAATTCAAGGTAATGCTTTTTGGTCTGTGCAATGCCGCACAACGTCTATGCAGATTGATGGACAAGGTCATACCATCCGAACTCAAAGACAGAGTATTCGTGTACCTTGATGATTTGCTTATTGTCTCCTCAAATTTCAGCTCACACATAGATATGCTTAAAATCGTCGGAAAACGTTTAACAGCCGCATGCCTCACTATAAACATGCAGAAGTCTAAATTCTGTTATAAAGAAGTCAAGTACCTAGGTTATATCGTAAGTGAAGGAAAATTGAAAACCGACCCTAGTAAAGTTGATGCCATAATGAATATAACACCACCAAAAACACCGAAGGACGTTCGCAAATTTTTAGGAACTGTAGGCTGGTACAGAAGATTCATACCAGATTTTTCTACTTTAACCGCACTCATAACCGATACTCTAAAAAAGAGCACAAAACTTATTTTTACACCCGAAGATGTTGCAAAATCGGGTACTTAGTAGCCCCGATTTTGCAACATCCTTCTACGTTCAATGCGATGCATCAAACGTTGGCGTAGGCGCTGTACTATTCCAAAAAGATAAAGATGATGGAGAGCACCCAATTGAATATTTTTCCAGGAAATTGAATCCAGCTCAAAAAAACAATTCAACAACCGAAAAAGAATGCTTGGCAGTGGTACTTGCCATAGAAAAATTCCGCCAACACATTGAACTAATGGAGTTCACAGTCATTACAGACCATTCCAGTCTGAAATGGCTGATGAAACAACAAGATTTGAATGGAAGACTAGCACGCTGGAGTTTTAAGTTGCAAGGCTTTATCGAACATAGAAAAGGTACAAAGAATATCGTACCAGACATGCTTTCACGCCTTGATATGGAAGAGCTAGCTACGAAAAACATTTCGAGATTTGACTTCGATTCCGAAGAATTTAAAAGCCCCAAATATTTGAAATTAAAGGACACTATAAAACAAAATAAAGGAAAATTACCAGATTTGAAAATAATGGATGTTACTGTGTATAAAAGAACAAATTTTAATCGAACTGAATTAGATGATGACGAGAATATATGGAAAATTTGGTTACCGGAAAAATTAACTGATTTGAAAAAATTACCAGATTTGAAAATAATGGATGTTACTGTGTATAAAAGAACAAATTTTAATCGAACTGAATTAGATGATGACGAGAATATATGGAAAATTTGGTTACCGGAAAAATTAACTGAAAATATAATCAAAAAATCTCATGAGGAAAACACATGTCATGGTGGAACTTCAAAAACCATTTATAATATTAGAGAATACTTATATTGGCCAACTTTAGCTACGGATATACGAAATTTTATTAAAAAGTGTCAAAGCTGCAAAGAAAATAAGCTCCCTAGACAAACTTTAAGACCAACTCTGGGACAGCAAGTAAAAACTGACAGGCCATTCCAAAAGATCTACGTTGACGTTTTAGGACCATATCCCAGAACGCGTAACGGAAATATCCATATTTTTATCGTGTTTGATCACAGAACCAAATTTGTATTACGCAAGGCCATGGCAAAGGCAACGGCGAAAGCTGTTATAAAATTTTTAACGACTGAAGTTTTCCATAAATTCGGAGTACCCGAAATTTTGCATTCTGACAATGGAAAGCAATTCACCAGCGATTCATTTAAAGAACTTATAATTCTTTATGGAATACATCATATGCGCACAGCTATACACTTACCACAATCAAATGCTAGTGAGCGGGTAAATCAGTCCATTTTAAGCAGTATCCGAAGCTTTTTACAAAATGATCAAAGCAAATGGGACGAAAATTTATCAAATCTTGAATGTTCGTTAATGTCAACTATACATTCATTTACAGGCTTAACCCCATATTGCGCTCTATTTGGCTACAAAATGATAATTCATACACAATCATATCAAATATTGAGAAAAATTGGTGCGTTATGTGATGGTGAAATGTTAATACTACCAAAGGCAGCAAAGATGCAAATAATACAAGACAAAATAAAAGAAAAACTTCAGGCATCTTATGAGAAAAATGTGAAAAGCTACAACCAAAGGTCAAGAGAAATTAAATTCAGAACAGGCCAAGAAGTGTACAGAAAGAATTTTGTACAAAGTAATTTTTCAAAAGGTATTAATGCTAAGTTATGTAAACCCTGGTTAAAATGTAGAATCCGCAAGCCTATAGGAAGAAACATGTATGAAATCGAGAATCTAGAAGGGTCAGCTTATTGGCACCCTACATGCACAACACCTTAAATTCTAGTATAAATCCCCCCCCCCCCCCCCCAAAAAAAAAAGAAAAACAAGGAAAAAGGAACAAAAAAAATATATATATATACATATGTATAGGAAACGAAAACTCTCACGAGGATTTTTATCATAGTTTCGAAATTAGTACCAGCGTTAAAATTTGATATAATCAGATAGAAAGACCTGAAATGAGATGAAAAGGCATTAAAAAAAATTAAACGTAAAATTTTAATAAGCGCTACTTATCTGCATATTGCAAAAAAAAACTTAATTGGGTTCTAAGCCAAAAAAAAAATGCTTCTTCCATTTGCCATTTCCGAAACGTTCTTTGATTCGTCTGAAACGAGTACGGGGTTGATACAAAATTTTATTTTAGAATCCACAAAATGATTTGTTTTATACCGTTGCCGATGTAATATGAATGGCATTACCCTGATCGATAGCCTCTTTCAATTGTTAATTTTATTATCGGCAAGTATAAACACCGATTGCCAGAGGAGGAGAAATTTGAAGTCAGCAAAGAAATAACATAATCATTTTTCTTAATTATTAGTAGAAACGTCATATTACGATAAGTAGAACAGGTTTCCGAAATGTTTCGCGCATTGAAAGACTTATTGGAACTGGCTCAATTTGAAATGGTATCCAACATTCGTGCCAACTACAAAGCTACAAAGCAACCACAAATCAATTTAGCCGGCAGTGAGTCTACAACGATTAAAGAAAGTGCAGGAATGTAAATTGCCAAAATGTTTGAATTTTATTGCTAACCGATTTCGTTGAATTCTTTGATCCAAGCTGTTGTATCTGTTGATATTACCCCAGCTCGGTCACTGTCATTTTGTATTAAGCTTTAGTCTGAGAAGGACATATTCACGGTCATCTCGGCAAAAACAGAAAAAGCTAACACGCGGTTTAATATAAAAAGAAAAATTGTAATAGCATTTCATTCCAAAGCGGTCAGGGAAAGCCTCGACAAAATACCTCCCAACGATAAGTCTGGAAATTCTAGGGATAGCCGTATTCAAAGACACCCTCATTGTATTTACCAACAGTTTTCACTGAAACTCGGGTAAGAATTTTGATATTTTTTAGTTGATTAGATGTGTACGAAAAAAAAACATTTCTTTTGCAAACTAGGATATTGTTTGTTACATAGCGATAGTGCTGACCCAGGTTAAAGGAAAAGTTGCTGCACGGCGCGTGGGTAAGGACAATAGAAAACGAACTTGCCGCACCTGGTATCAAATTCGCGCTACAGCATATCCCGAGGAAAATCTATTAAAATTTTAATTTAGAAAAAAAACAACCTAATCTCAACAGAATCCAAAACTTAACCTAACTTAAAATTTATATATAAAATCATAACCTTACATACTTTATATTTGTAAATTTTAATTTAACCTAAGACCAATATGCTAAAACTTAACATAATTAAAACATAACCTAAAACTTAACGTAAAACATATATACCAAGATCATAACCTAACTTAAAGGCTATATTCAAATACGTAACCTTAAATGTTTAGAGTAAGAAACATACCTCGTTGAAAATCATAATCAGAAACATAACCAGAATTGGTAGGAGAAAGAAAAGAAAAAAAATCCCAAAGACAAACTAGGATAGGCTAAATGAAGTCGTTGGGCTAGTGAAAAGAACGTGCACGCAGGAATCTAGACAAAAAAAATAAAATTACGTCATAGAAATTTAATCCTAAAACTTTAATGATATAGGTAAAACAAGTTTGGCCAAACGCACTCATAACCGATACTCTAAAAAAGAGCACAAAACTTATTTTTACACCCGAAGATGTTGCAAAATCGGGTACTTAGTAGCCCCGATTTTGCAACATCCTTCTACGTTCAATGCGATGCATCAAACGTTGGCGTAGGCGCTGTACTATTCCAAAAAGATAAAGATGATGGAGAGCACCCAATTGAATATTTTTCCAGGAAATTGAATCCAGCTCAAAAAAACAATTCAACAACCGAAAAAGAATGCTTGGCAGTGGTACTTGCCATAGAAAAATTCCGCCAACACATTGAACTAATGGAGTTCACAGTCATTACAGACCATTCCAGTCTGAAATGGCTGATGAAACAACAAGATTTGAATGGAAGACTAGCACGCTGGAGTTTTAAGTTGCAAGGCTTTATCGAACATAGAAAAGGTACAAAGAATATCGTACCAGACATGCTTTCACGCCTTGATATGGAAGAGCTAGCTACGAAAAACATTTCGAGATTTGACTTCGATTCCGAAGAATTTAAAAGCCCCAAATATTTGAAATTAAAGGACACTATAAAACAAAATAAAGGAAAATTACCAGATTTGAAAATAATGGATGTTACTGTGTATAAAAGAACAAATTTTAATCGAACTGAATTAGATGATGACGAGAATATATGGAAAATTTGGTTACCGGAAAAATTAACTGATTTGAAAAAATTACCAGATTTGAAAATAATGGATGTTACTGTGTATAAAAGAACAAATTTTAATCGAACTGAATTAGATGATGACGAGAATATATGGAAAATTTGGTTACCGGAAAAATTAACTGAAAATATAATCAAAAAATCTCATGAGGAAAACACATGTCATGGTGGAACTTCAAAAACCATTTATAATATTAGAGAATACTTATATTGGCCAACTTTAGCTACGGATATACGAAATTTTATTAAAAAGTGTCAAAGCTGCAAAGAAAATAAGCTCCCTAGACAAACTTTAAGACCAACTCTGGGACAGCAAGTAAAAACTGACAGGCCATTCCAAAAGATCTACGTTGACGTTTTAGGACCATATCCCAGAACGCGTATCGGAAATATCCATATTTTTATCGTGTTTGATCACAGAACCAAATTTGTATTACGCAAGGCCATGGCAAAGGCAACGGCGAAAGCTGTTATAAAATTTTTAACGACTGAAGTTTTCCATAAATTCGGAGTACCCGAAATTTTGCATTCTGACAATGGAAAGCAATTCACCAGCGATTCATTTAAAGAACTTATAATTCTTTATGGAATACATCATATGCGCACAGCTATACACTTACCACAATCAAATGCTAGTGAGCGGGTAAATCAGTCCATTTTAAGCAGTATCCGAAGCTTTTTACAAAATGATCAAAGCAAATGGGACGAAAATTTATCAAATCTTGAATGTTCGTTAATGTCAACTATACATTCATTTACAGGCTTAACCCCATATTGCGCTCTATTTGGCTACAAAATGATAATTCATACACAATCATATCAAATATTGAGAAAAATTGGTGCGTTATGTGATGGTGAAATGTTAATACTACCAAAGGCAGCAAAGATGCAAATAATACAAGACAAAATAAAAGAAAAACTTCAGGCATCTTATGAGAAAAATGTGAAAAGCTACAACCAAAGGTCAAGAGAAATTAAATTCAGAACAGGCCAAGAAGTGTACAGAAAGAATTTTGTACAAAGTAATTTTTCAAAAGGTATTAATGCTAAGTTATGTAAACCCTGGTTAAAATGTAGAATCCGCAAGCCTATAGGAAGAAACATGTATGAAATCGAGAATCTAGAAGGGTCAGCTTATTGGCACCCTACATGCACAACACCTTAAATTCTAGTATAAATCCCCCCCCCCCCCCCCCAAAAAAAAAGAAAAACAAGGAAAAAGGAACAAAAAAAATATATATATATACATATGTATAGGAAACGAAAACTCTCACGAGGATTTTTATCATAGTTTCGAAATTAGTACCAGCGTTAAAATTTGATATAATCAGATAGAAAGACCTGAAATGAGATGAAAAGGCATTAAAAAAAATTAAACGTAAAATTTTAATAAGCGCTACTTATCTGCATATTGCAAAAAAAAACTTAATTGGGTTCTAAGCCAAAAAAAAATGCTTCTTCCATTTGCCATTTCCGAAACGTTCTTTGATTCGTCTGAAACGAGTACGGGGTTGATACAAAATTTTATTTTAGAATCCACAAAATGATTTGTTTTATACCGTTGCCGATGTAATATGAATGGCATTACCCTGATCGATAGCCTCTTTCAATTGTTAATTTTATTATCGGCAAGTATAAACACCGATTGCCAGAGGAGGAGAAATTTGAAGTCAGCAAAGAAATAACATAATCATTTTTCTTAATTATTAGTAGAAACGTCATATTACGATAAGTAGAACAGGTTTCCGAAATGTTTCGCGCATTGAAAGACTTATTGGAACTGGCTCAATTTGAAATGGTATCCAACATTCGTGCCAACTACAAAGCTACAAAGCAACCACAAATCAATTTAGCCGGCAGTGAGTCTACAACGATTAAAGAAAGTGCAGGAATGTAAATTGCCAAAATGTTTGAATTTTATTGCTAACCGATTTCGTTGAATTCTTTGATCCAAGCTGTTGTATCTGTTGATATTACCCCAGCTCGGTCACTGTCATTTTGTATTAAGCTTTAGTCTGAGAAGGACATATTCACGGTCATCTCGGCAAAAACAGAAAAAGCTAACACGCGGTTTAATATAAAAAGAAAAATTGTAATAGCATTTCATTCCAAAGCGGTCAGGGAAAGCCTCGACAAAATACCTCCCAACGATAAGTCTGGAAATTCTAGGGATAGCCGTATTCAAAGACACCCTCATTGTATTTACCAACAGTTTTCACTGAAACTCGGGTAAGAATTTTGATATTTTTTAGTTGATTAGATGTGTACGAAAAAAAAACATTTCTTTTGCAAACTAGGATATTGTTTGTTACATAGCGATAGTGCTGACCCAGGTTAAAGGAAAAGTTGCTGCACGGCGCGTGGGTAAGGACAATAGAAAACGAACTTGCCGCACCTGGTATCAAATTCGCGCTACAGCATATCCCGAGGAAAATCTATTAAAATTTTAATTTAGAAAAAAAACAACCTAATCTCAACAGAATCCAAAACTTAACCTAACTTAAAATTTATATATAAAATCATAACCTTACATACTTTATATTTGTAAATTTTAATTTAACCTAAGACCAATATGCTAAAACTTAACATAATTAAAACATAACCTAAAACTTAACGTAAAACATATATACCAAGATCATAACCTAACTTAAAGGCTATATTCAAATACGTAACCTTAAATGTTTAGAGTAAGAAACATACCTCGTTGAAAATCATAATCAGAAACATAACCAGAATTGGTAGGAGAAAGAAAAGAAAAAAAATCCCAAAGACAAACTAGGATAGGCTAAATGAAGTCGTTGGGCTAGTGAAAAGAACGTGCACGCAGGAATCTAGACAAAAAAAAATAAAATTACGTCATAGAAATTTAATCCTAAAACTTTAATGATATAGGTAAAACAAGTTTGGCCAAAACTAAATAAGAACCAAAAAGGAAGAAAATAATTGTAAAAACATATGAGCTTTAAATAAAAACGTAAGGTGAGCACTTATGAACCATCGTATCATAATTGCACACGCTACCGATTATTAAATATAAAAGGGGTTATAAGAAAAAAGCAAAGAATAAGATATTTGAACGATTGAATATAACATATTTATAAGCATATTAATATAGATTTATATATATACGTATACATATTAGGCTTGTAAAAATCATGTAAATAATATAACTTAATGTAAATATACATAAAAATTTATGAACTAATCTGAAATGAAAATTAGAATGTACTATTTACAGTAAAACATTAAGGAGGTTGAGTATGTAGCCCTTTAAGAGAAAGCTATAACTGATTTTAGGGAGATTTTCCAATATTTACTTTACAGGCACTGAAGATCTCGAAAGGATGATCTATTCCAGATCATATAGTGGGAGGGCCGCCTGTTGGACCAATAACATCTGGTCTTCATGGTCAAATCCACCCGTGTCCAAAGAAAAGTAAAAATACATCGCCGCTTGTAGTATGTCCGTCCGTCGCTATCCAGATGTTCCACTAGCAAAAGGTAATTGTCCAATGTTAACTGTAAAATATTGAAACGTAACCACCTGGCACTAATAATTAATGTACATGGATGGAAGCAGAAAGAAACCCCCATTTCCGGCGAGCGTAGCCACAGCCAAAAGGCCAGAGTGCCACCGCTTTATTAACACCGGTCCATGACATTTGGCGCCCATAACGTGACGCAATTATATTTGACGTCCAACATGCGAGCATTTAATGCCGTATTTTTAAAAAACCAACTTTTGAAAGTTAAGATCGAATTGTAAGTCCCGGAAAGCAATCCAATTTGCTATGCCTGTGTTGCTACAACTCCTGACTGACTATCGAATGTTGGAGGATTAATTGGCTGTTTGTTTGTTGTTATCAATGGCGTAAGGCATGATCCATATGACCACGGGTACGAGTTCATTCGCTGCGTCATTAGCTAACAAATAGGTAGTCATTTAATTCACTTTATGTTTGTATAAGTCTTGTATTTTGTCCTTATTGAGTCTACAACTGATGTCTAAGTTTTTATCCAGAGTACATACATTTCTAAACAATATCTAATAGAATACGAAATAACGTTCTGAGATTAAAACTTTTGCATACTTTGGATACGGAAAATTTTATTGGTTTTTAGTGCGTTAAAACTTTTATAATATTTGAAAATAATCTCAACGATTTTTTTACATTTCCTTTTTAATTTCAAATTGTTAAAAAGGTAAAACGTAAAAAAAAGAATACAGGAAAATGAGATTATTTAAGAATTTGATAATAGTGGTATACAAGTAACGTCTAGCGCTGTATAAACTTTATAAACCTTGGTATATTTACACTACAGTTCTGTTGTGTACAATTTTATGTACAGTAACGCTTTTGTATTTTCGGTGACAAAATTCAAAATGCCTAAATCTAATTAAATATTTTTATTTTATTTACCAAAAATTATTTTAACTTTAACATAATACGAAATCCAAAATATAACTGCGTTCAAAAAGTCAATTGTGTGAATTAATACATATAGAAGGAAGTTGGTCATTACGTGAATACCATCATTGGTTTAATAATCTGATTTAAGCTTTTTTTTATCAGGCAGCTACAAATACTCAACCTTATATGTTCATGCTATCTGAAAACAAAAATTATAAAAATTTATATACTAATATATATACGATTTTTTTTTGTATAACAAACAAATAACAAAAATTGTCTTTTCTACTAACGGTAGCGAATATTATAAAATTGAAAACTTGAAAAGTATTCGACCTTGTTCTTAAACATAATATTTATAATTTCAATGGGTATGGTATATAAATTTCTAACATTGCTAACCCAAAACTGAATAAATTTAGCAAAACAAATTATACTCCAATTTAACTTTATGCAAAAATATCATCGGACACGATTAGCCGACACGTTACGACTATATTATACATTTTTATAACTTTCGAAATTTCATATATTTTTGCGGAAGAAATTGCAGTCCGTTTCGTCGTCTTAAAGTTTTTTATTTATTTTAGTCATATTTAATGTGGTACATCGCTATAGGCCAGAACATTTTAAAAGAGAACGTACAAGAGTACGGAAGGTTGTTAATATTTTTTTTTTGATAATTAAGTCCTTCACATATTAGGTATCTCGATAAATTATTGTCCCTTGAAACCCTTTCCACACTTAGTCTTGGTTAGGAGCTGGAAAATTTACACATGTCGTTGTGGGAGCGTATGAAACTTAGAACCAGAACCACTAACGCGACAACCACTACTACAGCTACAACTACAACAGCGGGCAGAAATAGAAAACCAATTGCAACTATTATAACAAATCTATGGAGTGACGACAACAAACTTGGGTCCAACGTAAAATTTAATGAGGCAACCTTCATATCGACTATTGATACGGGTGCCACAAGCAATTACATTAGTGAAGAATTAGCTGAGACGACATTTTCAGCTTACCCACGGTTTCCGAAGAATCTAGAAGTAGTACTTGCAGATGGGCCAACTACCATAATACGTAGCGCCTTGAAGTGTCAAGTTAAAATTGGTCATGAGGTAAAGTGGACCGATTTTCTAATAATGCCAGCAGCCATCGAGGACATTATCATCGGGCTAAATATGTTACGAGCGTTTAAAACTATTGTGTCTTTTGGAGGTTTATCACTACAATTAGATGCAATCCCACACAACCCCACGTGTCTGGTAATCCAGGAAAGAGTGATTGGGACTGAAGACCTAACAACCACACCAACAAATGATGGAAAGGTAATCTCGACCCAAAATCCCACAGGATCTAACCCGGAAAACAGCAACCCTGATTCGCATTTCCCGGTAAGTCTATCAAATCCTATTTCCAATATATTGACTATACCTAATCAAGATCTTGAGGAAACTATGAGTGGGCAACACAAGGCCCCGTCATCATCAATTTCATCAACTTCATCATCATCTTCGTCATCAACTTCATCATCGTCGACTTCTTCGTCAGCATCCTCGTCAAAGTCAATTGCATCTATACTGCCAACAACTGCCATACCCATTGTCCCTTCAACCGAACCTGAATCTGTTGTTCCTTCGGCAACATCTGTAATGGTTGCTCCTCCAACGGAAGCCGTATTAGTAAATGTGGTTGGTAACGAAGATAGAGCCCAAGATAACGAAAGATGGGTGCTACAACAGAACCTGCTACACTTATATCCAACGTCACTAGAAATCGTCCTATATCCACACAAAATGTTCATCATCATCGTATAAATAATGACATTCGTCACCCTACTGCCGCAGCAAATGTTGATAATCACCACGCAATTGCAGATTATGCCGACACCTTCAGTTTCGTAACGTTTAATAATCTTCTCTACTAAATAAAAGCCAATGGAATCTTACGTACAGAAATGGCCCAATTATTACCTCTGATACACGAGGCCATTACACTAAGATCAGACGAGAGACGTAACGAGGTTATCTTACTGCCTGGCGTTGGCGTGTTCCGACTCCGAATTCGTCTTCGAAGGAAGATAATATTAAAAGCCATCAGACGGGAAGAGAGGGCAGTGTGAGGCACAAAGTCTTTACGTCGTTTTGTGCCCAACATTTATTATTTATTTATTTTTTTTTATTATTATTATCTATTAAATTATATTTGTTTTGTTATTGAAAATGTTTCGTCTAAGTTTATTGTCCTTTAATGCCAATAACATTAGAGCCATCTGTTGTTAACCAGATGCATATCGATACCAACCCTGTGTTGTTAACTACAACTCTGAAGTGACACAGCTGTTGATATTGACAACAGATGTGTCTAACAGGCAATAAATGTAATGTGTATGTTTGTGTTTTGTGCTTGTCAGTGATCGTTCATCAGGTATAAAAAGCAAACGAGAACAGAAAATCAGGCAGTCAGTTTGGTGGTCTTGGCAAAGTAGGTCGTAGTGGTTAGAGTGGTTGTATGCCACTAAAATTGTTAGGTTGGTTGTATGCCAAATTCAGAGAGTGGTTGTATACCGCAAAAATTGTTAGAGTGGTTGTATGCCGCTAAAATTGTAAGGTTGGTTGTATGCCAAATTTAGAGAGTGGTTGTATGCCGCAAAATTGTTAGAGTGGTTGTATGCCGCTAAAATTGTTAGGATGGTTGTATGCCATATTTCGTCGATGTGTAAATTATATTGTCAACGCCGTGTCGTATACTCGTGTAAAACAAAAAGGAAATTGTGTCATAATGAAATGATCTAATAAAGAATTGTAAATTTTATAACGTTTAAAAGAACAAAACCTCGTTTTTTATCCATTCCGAACAAAAATAAATTTTCTGTTAACGAACCCTGGGCACGGTTGAGCATACCCCGGCCCAAGTGAAAACACGTCGTTACAGTGGCGCCCGAGCAGGGACATCGGAAAAAAAAACTACGGAATTAACTTTAAATTACGTTAAAAAAAAAACTTCGGAAAAAGAAAAACTACGGAAAAAACATTGAGAGGAAAAAAACAGTATTATATAAAATAACCCGGTGTAAAAAATTTTATAAAATCGCAAAATCGTTAGAAATTACGGGAGAATAGAAAACAGTAAACGTGAAAGAAAAAAATAAAAAAAAACGAAACATTAAAAAAATACAAAAGACAGTTGTGGAAAAAATTTACATATTACAAGCAAAATAAAATAATAATAAATTAGTGAAAATGTTGAGAGTATCCTGGGCATATTCCCTTCGAAAAGAAGACTTGGTGGCCTGTCTCAGTGAATTCCAGGTTAAGCCCACAAGCGGTGTTGAAGAAATGAGGAAACAGATGGCCCAATTTCTAGATGGTGAACACACTCCAGAACGAACGAAACGCTTATTAGAGTTACAGGAAAAGTATGAATCAACATCCACACTATCAATAGCAAAAGTTTCCAAGGTAAAAACCCACACCGGGGATAAAAGTCCAGTGAAAACTGAGACAAACGAAAACAATCCAGCTTCAAATACAGGGCATAGTACAGAAATAGTCGTGCATGTACCAGCTAGACAAGATACCACACTCTTAAACGTAAGTGACCTGGTACGAAAGTGGGGTATTCGGTATGAACGTGTAGAAGAAATGTCAAAAATGTACAACGTAAATAAAGATTTGTAAAGACCGAGCTCTCATCTGGTTCCGAAATAATAACCAACAGTGGAACTCGTGGGAAGTGTTTAAAGAAGACTTCATAAAATTTTTCTTACCAGCACGACATTTTGAAAAATTGGAAGATGATATAAGAAGACGATGTCAACGACCACGAGAAACTTTCAAGGATTACGTACTAGCATTACAAAGTTTAATGAGGCACTCCGATATGACAGAAGCCCAGAAGTTAGAAAGGATCTATCGGAATGCACACCCCAACTACTTATGGTATATTCATAGAAGGGACTTTACAAATTTATCAGAACTGCTAGCTTTAGCTGATGATTTGGAAAGTATTCCAAACATGAACAACCCACCAAATATTCGTAATGAACAACATAGAATGATTGCCAACCGTTTTCCAGACTCCTTTAATATATGTAGTGAAAGTCAGCCAAATTATCAGTATGCCATGCAAGAAAACACAATACCATCACTACCGCAGCAAACGCCATTGGAGGTAACAAATCTATGGAGTGACGACAACAAACTTGGGTCCAACGTAAAATTTGGCGAGGCAACCTTCATATCGACTATTGATACGGGTGCCACAAGCAATTACATTAGTGAAGAATTAGCTGAGACGACATTTTCAGCTTACCCACGGTTTCCAAAGAATCTAGAAGTAGTACTTGCAGATGGATCAACTACCATAATACGTAGCGCCTTGAAGTGTCAAGTTAAAATTGGTCATGAGGTAAAGTGGACCGATTTTCTAATAATGCCAGCAGCCATCGAGGACATTATCATCGGGCTAAATATGTTACGAGCGTTTAAAACTATTGTGTCTTTTGGAGGTTTATCACTACAATTAGATGCGATTCCACTCATTAGCAACCCCACGTGTCTGGTGATCCAGGAAAGAGTGCTTGAGACTGAAGACCTAACCACCACACCAACAGATGATGAAAAGGTAATCTCGACCCAAAATCCCACAGGATCTCACCCGGAAAATAGCAACCCTGATTCGAATTTCCCGGTAAGTCTATCAAATCCTATTTCCAATATATTGACTATACCTAATCAAGATCTTGAGGAAACTATGAGTGGGCAACACAAGGCCTCGTCATCATCGTCTTCATCAATTTCATCAACTTCATCATCATCTTCGTCATCAACTTCATCATCTTCGTCATCAACTTCATCATCGTCGACTTCTTCGTCAGCATCCTCGTCAAAGTCAATTGCATCTATACTGCTAACAAGTGCCATACCCTGTGTCCCTTCAACCGAACCTGAATCTGTTGTTCCTTTGGCAACATCTGAAATGGTTGCTCCTCCAACGGAAGCCGTATTAGCAAATGTGGTTGGTAACGAAGATAGAGCCCAAGATAACGAAAGATGGGTGCTACAACAAAACCAACACCCTGCTACACCTATATCCAACGTCAGTAGAAATCGTCCTATATCCACACAAAATGTTCATCATCATCGTATAAATAATGGTATTCGTCACCCTACTGCCGCAGCAAATGTTGATAATCACCACGCAATTGCAGATTATGCCGACACCTTCAGTTTCGTAACGTTTAATAATCTTCTCTACGAAATAAAAGCCAATGGAATATTACGTACAGAAATGGCCCAATTATTACCTCTGATACACGAGGCCATTACACTAAGATCAGACGAGAGACGTAACGAGGTTATCTTACTGCCTGGCCTTGGCGTGTTCCGACTCCAAATTCGTCTTCGAAGGAAGATAATATTAAAAGCCATCAGACGGGAAGAGAGGACAGTGTGAGGCACAAAGTCCTTACGTCGTTTTGTGCCCAACATGTATTATTTATTTATTATTATTATCTATTAAATAATATTTGTTTTGTTATTGAAAATGTTTCGTCTAAGTTTATTGTCCATTAATGCCAATAACATTAGAGCCATCTGTTGTTAACCAGATGCATATCGATACCAACCCTGTGTTGTTAACTACAACAACACAGCCGTTGATATTGACAACACAGCTGTTGATATTGACAACAGATGTGTCTAACAGGCAATAAATTTAATGTATATGTTTGTGTTTTGTGCTTGTCAGTGATCGTTCCTCAGGTGTAAATAGCAAACGAGAACGTAGTGGTTAGAGTGGTTGTATGCCGCTAAAATTGTTAGGTTGGTTGTATGCCAAATTTAGAGAGTGGTTGTATGCCGCAAAATTGTTAGAGTGGTTGTATGCCGCTAAAATTGTTAGGATGGTTGTATGCCATATTTCGTGATTCGTCGATGTGTAAATTATATTGCCAACGCCGTGTCGTATACTCGTTTAAAACAAAAAGGAAATTATGTCATAATGAAATGATCTAATAAAGAATTGTAAATTTTATAACGTTTAAAAGAACAAAACCTCGTTTTTTTATCCATCCCGAACAAAAATAAAATTTCTGTTAACGCACCCTGGGCACAATTGAGTATACCCCGGCCCAAGTGAAAACACGTCGTTACACTACATTCCTCAAGAAAATAAAAGTTGCTTGCGATAATTTCATAAACAAACCCTAAAAATATTTTCGATTTCAGGTTCTCGGGAAAAAAACTTAAGATGAGTGATTCTAATGCACTTTATGTTTATCCAAACAATATTAAAAATGTAGAGTGAAATTTACTTTCACGGCAAATTTTTCATTCTGTTTTTATTTATTTTTTGTTTTATGGTTTTTGGTGTGGTGAAGCCAAAACTCGTTTATGTTGAATTCAGCATAGTTATCACTCCATACCTTTTTTCTTTTTTTGAAAATTTTAAAATGCCAATTCCATAAACGGCATTTGTCTTACACTTACATATTTGAGAAACACATGGAAGATGTTGAAAACGTGAATTTACATTGGCAACATCTTTTATCTATCAAAAAAATAAAAGAAAAAGAGGCATAATTTTTTTTAAAGATTAAAAAATATTAAGTAATGTACTTAGAGGAAGCATTAATCATTGGAGTAGTTGTTGCTTTGAAAGAACAAAGCCGAATTATAATGCAGTACATTGAAATATTGAAGGCCATTCTGGAAGAAGATGATGATGAAGAAGATTTAATTTTTTTTTTATTTTCTGCAATGTCAGTTTGATAGCGATGGCACAAAGAAAATCAGTTTTTTTAGTAATGTCACTTAAAATAACGAAAGATGTAAATGGAACTAAACGAGAGTGATTTTTTAGTTTGCAGATGTAGAATTTTTGAATTTTAAAAAAACCGGTTTCGGTTTTTGCAGAAAAAACCGGTTAACCGTTTTTTCGTTTTTTTTTAATTTGAATAAAAAGCTTATATAATTTATTAATTGTTTTTATTACAAACAAAAAAAAAGAAATTTAATATATAAAGAAATAAAAATAAAAAAATACATGTTCAAATTTAATTTTTATACCCTCTACCATATATGGTGAGGGTATATATCAGTTTGTCATTCCGTTTGTAATATGTCGAAATATAGGTTTAAGACCCCATAAAGTATATATATTCGTGATCCTTATGCAATTTTAAGTCGATTTAGCGATGTCCGTCTGTCTGTTGAAATGGCGATCACGACGCGAAGACGCAAGCGGGGGTGCCAATTTTTACACAGATTTATTGAACATCCTCCCGAGCAGTTTGGTATTTAAAATGAGCGAAATCGGTTTAGCGGTTCAAAAGTTATGAGTGAAAATGTGAAGGTACCTCTAAATTTTCTATACAAATTTGTACAATTTTTCTGTATCTATTTTAATTTTCTGTTAAGTAAAAATGTTATTAAGTCTTCTTCTTGTTCGACTACATTTATTGTCTTTCATACTATGATAATAATAACATTCTTAGAGCTATATTTGTGTTACTGTAATAACTAAATTAACGTAAAAAGCAACATTGTTAAAGTCGCTAACAGAGCAGACCTCTGTAAATAACATTACTTAAACTAAACGAATAACATTACTAAAACTAAATAACAAAAGTTCTGTTACATAAATTGACAAAACATATTCATATAACAGTTCATCCAAAATATAGTATATACGCATATCATATTCAGCCCCTATGATTGCTGGAGGCTGAGCTCATATAGAATGAGGTAAGGTCCAGAGGAGCTGGATTGTCGTTAATACGTCCATTGATGGTGTTTTTCTCGTTTTCGTATATTTGGCTGACAAGCAAATTATCGTGTAGCTCAAGTTTCTCAACAAATCTGGCTTGCAACGACATGGCGTACCTACAGAAGGGTTGAACATCGGCATTTTCATAAACATCTCATAGATATCTCCAATTCTTTGGCTACTATAGGAGATATAGTAAACCTGATTGGGGTTTTCTGTTAAGCTTTGTTGGTTTTTCGTTTCATTGCATAAAATTTATTTTTTGTTTTTGTAACCAAAGACATTTATATCTAAAGAAAGAGCAAAATACATAATTGCTTTAGTGCCGCTACTTTTGAATAGGTATCGCTGAATTAACTAAAACAATACCCTGCCCCATGGCTAGGTCCAAAGAAATTGATATATAAAGAAATAGCAAAATGCATAATTGCTTTACAGACACATGGCGATATAGCCTTGGATTAGGCTTTCAATTAATTTATTTACCAAAAATATTAAATTAACTACAAACGTCAAATTCTAATGCATTAAGATGTTACTGGTGGACTTGTTACATAATTTTAAAGTCAAATTTTCAAATGTTTGACGTAATAAAATAGTATTTTTTTTGTTCCATTTGTATTTTTGAGAATTGAGGGATTGGCAAATGTATATTTATGTTAATGTTTCCTTTCATAAAAAATACACATGAATAAAGTGCAATATTGTGCTCTTAAACATCTAAATGAATATTGATTTAGAAAATTAAGGTATAATATGCACATAAATCATATATTTTTCATAGTTTTTGGCAAATATTCATTTATGTTACGAAGAAAAAAGAAAATCAATAATACTCTACTGCATATTGTAGCACAATATGGCTAATGGAGACTAGCTCTGCAGCAAAATATGCCTAATGGAGAGAATGCACCTTCTGATGGGCCATCTATAGACAAATAGTTACAACTCATGTTCTTTCTTTAACAAATTAATTTCTTTGCTGTATTCTCTCCATTAGACAAACACACTTTAATTTTTTATAGAAAGAATTTTCGTTGCAACTATTTATCAATGCGTGGCGCATCAGAAAGTACATTCTCTCCATTAGGCATATTCAGCTGCAGAGCTAGTCCCCGTTAGCCGGAACAAAATTGAGTATTTGACAAAAACTATGCTTTATTTTTTTTTTGTGCAGTCTATTGTTAAAAAACTAGTGAAAGTGTAAAGGTGCCTCTAAGTTGCCCATACAAATTTAGTACAATTTCATAGTAGCGACTGGTACATAACATATTTTCTCATATTTTTTTCACCAGTCGCTTAGCAGTAAATATTTTGTATTCACCTCAAACATTTTTTCACCACTAAAATTTTTTTCACAACAAAAAATTTTTTCACCTCAAAAATTTTTTTTCACCTCTTAATTTTTTTTCTTCCAAAAAAATTCTTTTCACACCTAAAAAAATTTTTCACCTCAAAAAATTTTTTCACACATAATTTTACTTCAAAAGTTTTCTTATAATAAACAGTAGAGAACATCTTTTTAGGATATTGGTGGAGGGTATTCAAAGATTCGGCACAGCCGAATTTAGCCCATTTTTACTTGCTTTTTATTGTATTTCATTTCAACATTTTAATTATTGGTTTTAATATTTTTTATTATAATATCTTAAAAATTAATATTATAAAACTTTATTCATATCAAATGAAAAGAGATCATAAAGTTTGTAAATTGGTAAAATTAGGTACGTTAGTAATTTGAACGTTTTAAACGTTTGGCATTAAATAAGTTTTTTTAATATTTTATTTTAAATATGTACAAAGAAAATCAAATTTTCACTTCTAAAATAATATTTTAGAAATAATATGCAATTTAAATGTTTCGTTTTAAAACTATTATTTTTTTGTTTACTTTTGATAAAGCTAGAAGTGGAAAATACACTTTCACTAATAGTAGATGTTGGACAAATAGTCAAAAGCCAATTATATAAATTTTCCAACTTTTCAGTTCTTTTGTCGCATTTAGCATTATATATGAAATCATCATATAATGATGAATGATTTTGTACAGTCTCGTTTTTAGGATTTTGAATACTGTTTATTGTGTTATTTAGATTAGAAATTAAACTATTTGAATTTGGAATATCCAAAGTTAAGTCTTCATCGGAATCTATCGGACTTACATCTAAATCTTAATAACCGAACAAACGATTATAAAAGTGTTCGGAAAAAATAAAAGAGACCAAGTAACCCAGTTGGTGATGTAATTAAAAAACCGGTTAACCGAACAAAAAACACCGGTTTTCGGTTTTCTTCGAATTAACAAAATATTCGAAACCGATCGGTTTAAAATAAAAGGAAACCGTTTGACGGGTTTTCGGTTTCGGTTTTTGATTACTCTACCTGTATAATTCTTATTGGAAGATGTTAACATATTTGATTGGATAATGTTAACAAATTGATGAAAGATGTAGGTCAGTGGAAAAAGCTTATAACCGGGCTTATTGCGCTATTTTACCGGTTAAATAATGCCGCCGTTATAATGCCGCTAAACTACCGAAACACCGATATATTAAGGTTTTTGTAGATATAACAAAATTTAACACTATGAAAGAAAACCCGTGATATCAGAATACATATGTCACTATTGGAATCGCAATTTCAAAATTATCGTATCGGTATTAATCTGAACGTGATAGACAACTACCGTTATAATGAACACATGCCAACATATATTATTTTCTCTATGGTTTATGGACGCGTTGCTTCTTTTGTAATAACTAGAAATGTTATTTATGTCGTTTTTTATTTTTGCAACCCATACATATGTATATGTGAAAGACAATTCTGGAATAGTTTATATATTTAAATTTTATGTTAATTTTTTAAATGATATATTTTATATGAACACAAATACATATATATATATAAACATTTTACGTCCTACATACAGTGAACAGCAAAAATCATGGCAACCTTAGTCATTAATGGCTTTATATTTGACTTAGCCAATTAAATTTTTTTGTAAAGCTGCTTACATGCCTTAGGCATTTGTTGCTTGGCCTTTGAAAAATGTAATAGTACTTTCCTAATTTCCAAGAAGCATTTGTTCATTACAATAAGTGAAGTTAAATATTTTTTAAAACTGTCGAGAAAAAGCTATCACAAGTCAGAAAATGGGTAAATAATACATTGAAAGTGCAAAAATTAAAATGTAAATAGGATAAAATAACTACATAGTTGAAGGAACCATTGGGGAATGACGTTTCTGCATTAAGAGGGCCGCATGTTAGCAAAAGATACTGAATATAAAAATAAAGCAGACGACTTTTAGGAAAAAGTAATTTTCCCGGAAGAATCCAAATATAACATTTTTGCATCTGATGACGTGCATTGGTAATACGTAAAGTTTGTTTTTAAATGAAGAATCAATTAAAATTCATTGAAGTATATTTTTTAACTATTTGAATCAGTCATTCAAAAAACAAACTATAAAAATTTACAGACATTCAGTAGGAGTTGTTATTTTCAGTTAAATGTAAAATTTTATGTTTTCTGCTTCAAAAAATAGAAATTCATATAATTCCCTTTTGTTTTTTTACCAAAATAGTTTGTATATATACAAAATTATTTCAATAAAAATGACAAGAAATTATTCAAATATACATACACACAAAGCCAATAAAAATATATACATCTTCATGTGTTGTGTTCTGTTTTGTAATAAAACAAATAAAAAAAAACTTTCAATTTGAAAAACAAACCACAAAAATAGTTTTTTTCTAACTTTTTGTCGGTAAAAATTTAATAGTTATATTAAACGACTTTCTATTGTTTTTACTTTTGTCGTTTATTAAACAATGATTAAAAATAAACAACAAAATGGGTTAAATATAATGGAAAATCAATAGTCCTCTTTTTGATTGTATTTTCGATTAATTTAATATGTATTTTATGTTGTTTTTAACGAAATAATATTGTGAGTGTAAAGATAAAGTGAGCGACTACATCTTAAATATTGTCTTCATTTTCATTCTTATTGCATGAACGACAAACTGAGCGACATTGTCCCTACTTTAGTCGTCCACGATTTTCGTGACATTTGTTCTAAAAAGTCGTTGACGATTTGTTCCGGCTGTGTTACATTTGTTTTCGAGGACTTTACATTGTCTTGCACCCAACATTGAGGATGTCTTGAAGACGTGGTCAACTGGAAAGAACAAGGACGGTGCAATCTTGTGTTCATGGAAAGAAAATCTAAAGAAAATCTAAATCGGAGTACTGAATATACGAGATCGTTGTTATTCTTAACAGGACAATGATCCTAAAAAAGTTAAAAAGTGGATCGCATATAATATAACACATATACTAAAAACGCCTCCACAGAGTCCCGATTAACACGCCATTGAGCACTTGTGGGATAATTTAGAAAAAAGCATACGAGATCACATAATTTCTAATAAAACTCAGCTAATGGAAATAATCTTGACCGAAAAGGGTCAAAACTACACAAAAAAGCTTGTTATAATAAGTGTCATATGTTTTGTTAAGTTTTTTTTTAGAAATCACGGAAGATTTTGTACCATCACTTTTGCTGCTCACTAAGGTACCATCACTTTTGCTGCTCACTGCATGAATTTTTCTTATACTTGGTATGACAACGTAAGTTTGAGTAAAGAGACATTTGGGATTTACGACCAATTAAGATTACAGATTGTATATTCATTGTAAGTATGTCGTAAGTCGAAGCATATACATACGTATCCAGTGATGCAATCTTTATTAAAGCGAAAGGCGCTGTAACACCTAAAAGAAACGCTAGATGATAAATTCGGTAAATTCGATAGCTGTATCGAACACAATTGATACAATCAGACATGAAGCCGTAATATTCCATTATGGCAGCGATCGGTAACATGTTGTAAAATCGGCTAGAAACTATTTAGAAAATAGTGGTTGGGAAGTTTTAACTTACTTGCCTTATAGTCCGGACCTTGCCCGGTCCAACTACCATTTGTTTCGATAGATGCAGACTGCTCTCACTGGAATACGCTTCCTTTTAGGAAATTAGCTTGATTCTTGGTATCAAAAAATGAGGACTTCCTTTTGCACAAACTACATATGTTGCCAGAAAGATGGGAGAAAGGTCAAAGCTAACGATGGCCAATACTTTGAATAAATTTATATTGTTCCAATGTTTTACAATAAAAATCCCGCATTTTGAAGCTGTTCATCCAATAGCAACATGGAACCAGTTTATATTTCTAATATTGGACCTTGAATTAATAACGAGCGTTTCACATAAGTATATGAACCACTAGTATACACGTAGAGACAATTTTCGTCAGTTTCCAACTTAAATTCAGTTACAGGGACTAAAATCTGTTAGTACAACTGAATATTGGTTTCCACAACAGAACTTGGTGAAGGCAACTAAAAATTTATTGTAGTATATTTAGTTAATCCCATAATTAAAAACAGTGTCTATGGTTTTAATTACTAATGTATAATTCATTTTAATAGAATAAATTCCCTTTTTTTTAAATATTGACTCTATTTTTTAAATTAATGAATAAAATTTGCCTAAAATAGGCTTTAATGTTTTTTATAGGGCACAAATTGGGCTGAATATTATACCTTGAACATAGTTGTTGATGACTATAATATCTAAAATTCTGCGGTGGTGCTTGAAGATTACATTCCTGCTTTAAAAGTTATATGTGAATGAAGGTGAAAAGAACGCATTTTTTTAACATTTTCTAAATTTTCTTGTAACCGAAAAATGCGATCGTCACGTTACACCGCAGAATTTTAGGTTTTGAAGTCATTAACAACTGTGTTGAATGGCAAGACATAATATTCAGCCCAATTTGTGCCGCGTTAAATGTTAGCAGTAGTATTTTCTTACTTCCAAGTTTTTCTGTTACCATTTTTTTTCTCAGTATATTATTGCAACAATATCCGAAAATGGAAGATTACTACTCAAACTAACTATTCAACAACTAAAAACATTGATTTTGTAGCTATTAAAATAAATAATGCGTTAAAATCCAAGTTTTAAAGGCCACCCTAAATTTCCGTTTTAGGACAAGTCAGGGAAACTCTAATTAGCAAATCAGGTACCTGACTCTGCCCCCAAAGCATTAAAAATCATTCGGCATTCATAGCTTGAAAATGAAAATGTAAATTTGTTTGGCATATTGCTATTTATTTAAAGCGATAGGTATTAATTAATTAACTGTGAAACATTCAAAAATTTCCTGTTTGACATTTTCAATCATGTTTTTTTTTTCATATTAACCAGTTGCATTTTTCACATTTGTAATTTACAATTAGGTATTTACTATTTTACTAATTTTTCAATATTTTCTGTTTGCGTACTTTTATGGATATTTTTTTAGGTGTAAATTTTGATTTACTCTATAATTTTGTTCCTAGACATACCTATTGCCTAAAAAAATTTAAAAACTTTTTAATTTTTTTAACAAATATCACTTTTAAGTTCAATATTAAAAAAACTTCTTTAGGAGAAAAAAATGTATAAAAGTAATATATTTAGCCTGAACTTAGTTAAAATTGTAGCAAATCTAACGTATTATGGAAGAGGCGTTAAAAGTCATAATAAAAAAGTATGGTTGGCATTCAATACCTTTTAATAATAACGGTAGTTGGTTACCACAGCCATTTTATGCCCGATATTTATTTATTTATTTATTTATTTATTTATATTGATTTCCAATACAACAAGATATAAAATCTTATAATTAAAGTATTGGATTTTTATAATGAATCTACACTCTTTAGTAAGCTGCACAATAGTAACAAATTAACGAATTTAATAGTAGTTACATAATGAAAACAATTTTAATGAAAACATAAAAATATAAATTATAATAATAAAATATTCATATAAAATTTTTATATTCAGAAGACATGCGAAAAAGTAACATACAAAAAATTTTTAACTATAAACTTCAAAAATTTTCTTCTTGAACTGTATTGCGTTGCTTATGGATTGAATGGTGGTAGGTAGTGAATTCCAAAGACGTATAGATTCAACGTAAAATTGCCATTTTGATACTAAATAATCATATCAAATGTACCTTATGTCATGCGTTCTTTCATTTTGTGAAAAAACAAGTCTGTTATACAGATATGTTGGTTGTCGAGTGTATATTATCTTATGTAAGAGTAACAAAGTTCTTATCTTTAAAAGATTCTCAAATGTAACTCCATATAGTTTTTTCGAATAAGAAGAAACTGACTCGAATCTTCGAAGATTAAACACATATCTCAGGATGGCTTTAAAAGTAGACTCAAGCTTTTAACAACTTTTAGAATCCGTGCATTCATAAATCTCACATCCATATAGTAGGGTTGGCATAAGATATGTTTTCGCATGTAAAGTTCGTATTTAAGTGGAGTAATATATGGAGTGTTTCAAAGAGACCTTAGCATTGCATATGTTTTGCCAGCTGCTGCATTTATGTGGTCAGACCATGTTAAAGTGTTATTAAAAACTATACCGAGATTTTTGGCAGTTTGTACAATTTAAATTTTTTGGTTATTAAGCATTATGGTTGGTGCAAATGGTAGTTTTTTAATTGTTTTTTTCTTTATTATCAGGGACTTTGATTTCGAAGGATTAAGACATAGGCCATTAGCATTTGCCCAAGTATAAATGTGTTCCAGATCCATATTTAATTTTTTAACACAATCATTTAAATCACTGCTGATATATAACTGCACGTCATCAGCATACATATGTATTTTACAATATGATAATTGCTGTGGTAGGTCATTTAAGTAAATTGTAAAAAGTCAGGGCCCAAGAATTGATCCTTGCGGAACGCCTTTTAATACTGGTAGCACACATGAGGTTTTATTTTTTACATTTACTGACTGACTACGCTTGAGCAAATACGACGATATCAAACGTGTAGATGAAGAAGAAAAATTAAACATTCTTTGTGGCTTGAAACAAAGAACTTCATGATCCACCATATCAAAAGCTTTAGAGTGGTCAAGTAAGACAAGGAAAGCAATGTTACTATCATCAATACTTTCACGTATTTCCTCAGAGACATCTATTAGAGCTGTTACACAGCTATGTTTCGGCCGTAACCCCTATTGTCTATTTGTTAGTAAACCATTTTCACCAATATATTTGCTAATTTGTTGATGGAGCAGCCATTCGAATACCTTAGACAAGTATGATAATATGGCAATTGGACGATAATCGTTGGTAGATTTTAGAGTTGGAATAATCTTTGCATATTTCCGGCTTTGTGGATAAACACTTTTAGTTATTATATGATTAAAAATATACGTTATATATGGTAACATTTGAGGTAAAATAAGTCTTAAAATTTTTGAATGAATGTTATCGAAACCAACAGCATTTGATTTGATAGCTAAACAACTTGAAAAGACATCTGTTTGACTTACGCATTCAAAATTGAATGAATGGCTGTTGGTAGAAAAGTTGTGGCTTCGACTATAAAAATTCACAATCGAGGAAATATTGGGAAGAACTGTGAAAGTTTCATTGATTTTATTAACATCTATGCCAGTAGGCACAGAAGACACCAACCAATTTCTCGTATAGTTCTCCAGGTTTTTTTCGTATTAGCAGCAGATGAAAACCGGGAAGAGTAGTAATTGGATTTTGCAGTTTTAATCATCTTATTGACATCTTTGTGAGCATTGCAGTATTCAGTATGTTTATCGTTGATTTTGAAAAGTTTCCATTGTTTGTATATAAAATCTCTACGAGCAATAGCTGTCTTTATATCGGAATTGAACCAAGGCTTCTTCTTATTATTTTGTTTGAGAGATTTAAGTGGAACAGAACTCCGAAAAACGTGCAGCAAGTTATCTTCCAAAAAGGTTACTTGATTATAAACCGAGGGCATAAAGTATATAGAGTTCCAATTAATTCTAGACAGCTCAGATGACATAATGGTACAGTTTACGTGTGTTACTAACAAAGAGTATGTCCAAAAGAGTGCTAATTGTTGAAGTGAAATGAGTTGGTGTAGTTTTATTGGTAGGATCAAGCCCGAAAGATTTCATATCATTAAGTAGATGATTTTAAGTGAGAATATTCGAGTTAAAATCACCACAAAAATGACATCATCATATTTTACGGATAAGTTTTCCACAGTATTTAGAAAGGCAGTTGTATTCACTCTAGAATTAGGTCTATATATACAGTTTGTCAACTAATTCTTTGCAAAATAAAAAAAGGTCAGAGTTTTCATTTTTTAATTCAAAATTTATTAACAAAAACAAGTTTTCTTTCACTTTTTCTTTCATAATTTAATAAGGGTAAATATTAACTGTTAATATTAATACCAAAAATGGTAAATTTTAATATAAAACAACACAAAAAACAACAAAAAGAAAAAAACAGCATATATTCAATTGTCAATTAATTCTTTTCAAAATTCAAACACATATTATATTTAAAACATAAACTTAAAAACTATAGTAGTATTAGTAATAATATTTGGTATGGTGGACATTGACTGAAAAGGCCATTTAAGACATAGTTATCTGGAATTTTCTGCTATTCTTCATTAATTGCTTTTATTACTACTTTCTTCTTCAATAAAGCCCACAAATTTTCGATGGGATTTAGGTCAGGACTTTGAGCAGGTGTGTCAATAACTTTGCTGCAATTATACAGCAGCCAAGTCCTACAAACCAACGATTTCTGTTTGGGGTCATTTTCATGATACAGCTTGTACTTCAATTTATATGAGCTTTGAGGATCAACACACCCGAACCTAATCGCGCTCCTTTTCAATTAATTTGGTAGGATATCCAAATAATACTCCTTGGTCATAATTTCATTAAAAATACGCAGCTCACCAACGCAATTTGCTGAGATACAAGCCCACACCATTATAGAAAGCTTGCCAAACTTAACAATTGGTATTATATTCTTCTGCTGGAAGGCACTGTTTGATTTTCTTAAAACTTTGATGGGTCCATCATGATAGTACAACATTATTTTTGTTTCATCACAAAAAATAACGTCATTCCAGTATTCTTCAGGGTTGTTAACGTTAGCAATAGAAAAGTTGAGCCGCCTCTCAATGTTAATAGCAGAAAGCAATGGCTTTTTTCTGGCTACATGTGATGAGTAATTGTGCATTTTCAGAACTTTTCTTACAGTCTCGTGGCTCACTTCCTTATGGCAATCGTTTTATATGTCCAATGCAAACTGCCTCAAGGTTGTTTGCGGATTATCTCCAATATTTTTTTTTTTAATTTTGGAATGATCCCGTCTGGTGAGCTTTGGTGGTCTGCCTACAGAATTGTTTAGGTGCAGACGATTTTCTTTTTACGCACGTAGAATAATGTTATAAATGGTCCTCAATTTTATATTAAACATTTCAGCCAATTCCTTTGCCGTTTTCCCCTTATAATAATTGTAATAAACTTATTGAATTAAGTTTACGTCAATTCGTTTTCCAGACATGGTTAAAAACGCCGATTTTAGTTAAATGTGCACGTGTCCAAATAATAAATCTTATTAAAAGCAATAGATTAAAGCATACCAAAAAAGGATATTTGATTTTGACCTTTTTTTATATTGCAAAGAATTAGTTGACAAACTGTAGTTCCAATCAGTAATTTGCGACCACTTGCAACAACCTCTACAAACAGATGTTCTATTTTTATTATTATCGCCATTGTTATCATTATTGTTATATACGGAACCCACAACTTTAGAACTCATCACCATTTTGCTTAAAATTCCCTTTCTTACGTACTTTGCGACACCACCACAAGGAGTTTCTCTATCACAACGATATAACCGAAAGTTATCCAAGTCGACCATAGCATCTGTAACATGTTTGTTAAACCACGTCTCTGAAACACATACAATGTCCACACCAGAGTTTTTAAATATAAATCGAAATTCGTCAATTTTATATCGCAAGCTTTGAGCATTTATATGAAATATCTTGATACCAGATCGCTGTCTACGTAATATCCTAATCAAATCAGAGGTTACTTCTTTGGGACTAGGTAATACACTATCCATAGGAGGCATCATAAGCGCATGTAAAAGTATAAGCAACGCACGTACGACAAGACAAAAAAAAAAAAATAGAAACCTTGAGTTCAATGGCTTTTTTCAAAAAAGTTATTATAACATATAAAAAAAATTATTGCAATTTTATAAACCTATTCAAAAACGTACATAATTATAAAACTGAAAATTGTAAAAAACAAAATAATAAAAATTATAAATATCAAGTATATATGTGACATATAATGGTGACAATAGCTAGTTTTAAGAAAGGCCGTTATCAGGAAAAAAATTGATAAGCTCTTCCATGCTGTCAATGCGTATAGGTTGTTCATCTGCACTAAATTTAATATAAACTATACCCCGAAACGTAAAGACTGATGTTAATTTCTTGGCCTTTTTTATACCAACTAGAGCTTGTAATATTTTAAAATTATTTGATGTTAAGTTTTCATTTATGTAGAAAGGACGATTAGAATTTATGCCAATATGGTCTAACAATACTGACGTTTTATTGCGTTTACGGAAATTTGCAATAGATTTCAAAATAAAGTTTTTATCATACGGTGAAAATAATTTCACCATTATGACAGAATTTGGAGAAATATCTTTTTCTTTATTGTTGTGGTTTTGTAAACGGTATATAGCTTTAACCGCTGGGGTATTTACATTTTAACTGATACTGAATACGCCATACAAATCTTCTTTATTGTCATATGGCACACCATCGAGTTTTCCTGACGTTGTAATTGTAGTTTTAATTTGCCAACTTCACTTTTAAGACAAACAATGTTATCAGCAACCGTTTCTAAAGCAGTTACATGTTGGGTAATGTTTGGAATCTCTTCTTTTAGTTCAATAAAACGTTTGTCAAATACATTTATCATTCGAGCTTCACTTTCCTGTATAAGATGAATTTCATTTAAAAATCGAGATAAAACTGAAATTTTGAACCCGACCACCTCAGATATCGATGAAATTTTGTTTATAGCTAAATTTGATCAATACAAACAAACTCTCATTTTTAGAAATGACTGTTTTGCAATTTTTTGGGCGTGGCACAGTGGGAAAGTTTTAGAAAAAAAGTTTTAGATAAAAAAGAGCTCCATTTAAACTACAATAACTCAGAATCGGCTGAACCGATTTACATGATCTTGGTATCATTAAAAAGATATTTTAACAGGCTTTATGACACGTGTAATTTAAATTACACTGTAAAAAATTTATAACAAAAAGAAAATTTTAACTAACGAAAAATGCAAAAAGATCAAGGGTTTTTTTACAGTGTATTATTTTTTTAGAAAGGTTTATCCTTCACCTATACCATATCAAAAAATAAAAATGGGTTCTTTTTTAGTTTTTTTTTATATAATTTATTAAGCAGTGTCACTTCTTGTAATTGCCCTTATATTTTATATTTACAGGTAAAATAAATAAACGTTGTCCCAGGAAAATTAATTAATATGTCGTAAAATTATTATTTTTGTCTGAAAAATTCTTTGGAAAAAACATTGATGACTTTTTTTATGATTCTCAGAATCAAAAAAAAAAGTAATAAACAAAAGGTTATTTGATTTTTATGATTGCGGTAACAAACTAAAAAACGGTCATAAATGTTCGTGGACAATTAAAAGGAAAACAGGAAAGTGCAGTTTTTTAATTATTTGGGTTTTTTCCGTTGGCTACCTGCATAATTTTTTTACAGAAATGGAATCCACATTTATGAGTGCTCATGTTTTGGAACGTTTCAAAACGGGTAGCTGAATCAGGTATATGCACCCATTCATAAGTACCTGCCAGTAATATATTGAATAATACGTAGTATTTATAGGTGTTCCTTATCGATTTTTGTCATTCAACAAGTACCAACGAACGCGAAAAGTACAAGCGATTACAATTTTTACGCGTATATTTTAAAAATTTGAGTGAATATGAATTCAAACAATAAGTACAGATGCATAAAAATATCTAATAAGTGTTGCGCTTCGCTTCGTAAAATAAGTGAAAACGAGGCTGCAAATATAATTGAATATTTTCCAGCTGTCGCCAGCATTCATTGTAGCCGTATTTGCGAAACTTGCCGGAATACACTGAGAAAAGCGCGCAGTCGTAATGAATCCAACGTGGAGCAGAATGAAGTCAAAGAACACATCAAAGTTCTGATTCCGCATCATTTCATAGCAAAGCGACAATCTGAATTTATCAGCAATAAAAGAGCGGCGCTGTTATCAGGAGAAATGTTAATTCAAATGGACTTTGCTGAAAATTATGCATTTCTTGTACAAGATGCCGTGCAAAGATACCATTGGAATAATGATCAGGCTACAATACATCCGTTCGTTATTTATTACAAAGGTAATTATTTTAATATTTTGGTATTAGTAAACACATCCATCCACACTCATCAAAATATTTAATATGTTTTATTTATTTGTTTTTTTCCTTTGTTTATTTTCAGATAACGATAAATTAACTCATAAATGCTTTGCCATAATATCTGATTGCAATACCCATGATGGTATAGCAGTTCATCTATATATTTCAAAAATGATACAGTTCGTGAAGGCCAATATAACCAACAATATTAATAAAAATCATTTACGTATCAGATGGTGCAGGAGCACAATATAAAAATAAATATAACTTCATTAATTTATGCCATCACAAATCTGATTTTGGTATTGACGCTGAATGGCACTTTTATGCTACCAGTCATGGAAAATCTGCATGTGATGGAATCGGAGGAACATTGAAGAGAGGTGCTCGAAATTATAGTATTGCAAATAAAAATGAAATCCAGACAACGAGGCAACTCTATCACTGGGCATCAGAAACATATAAGATCACCATACAAGTTGCTTACGCAGATGCTGACGAATACAAAAACGTTAAAGAAAAGCTATTTTCAAGATATAAAGAAGCTCAAACTATAAGAGGAACTCAAGGCTTTCATTCATTCATTCCGATAAATGAAACTTTTGTACATGTGCGCAGATATTCTGACTCTGTCAAATTTGAGCAGCGCAAAATTTTTTAAAAATAATTAACTTAAAAAAAATGTAATCATTATTCGAATTATTTCGAAAACTTTCGGTACGTATTACTAGAAGTGACACTACTTAAAAAATTTGGGTTAAAATATATTCACAATTTTCCTGGGACAATATTTATTTTACCTGTAAATATAAAATATAAGGGCAATTACTAGAAGTGACACTACTTAATAAATTATATAAAAAAAACTAAAAAAGAACCCATTTTTATTTTTTGGTATGGTATAGGTGAAGGATAAACCTTTCTAAAAAATAATACACTAAGTGAATAGTATAGTAGGATTTTAAGATCATATCATATTCTTTTTAATTATTTTTATTTTAAAGAAACATGAAAATTTGTATTAGTAAGTTATAGAGAATAAAAATTGAGAAATTCCACTGAGCCAGCAGGATAGAATACTTAATATTTTCGGTTGGCGCTACCCAACCTTGTCAATATCCATGCTCTTCTTCTCCCTTTGCGGTCATTGCTTGTTGATGATTGTCTATTTTATATTGAGTGTAAGGAAACAAATTAACAAACTTGTAAACAACAACACAATTAGACTAACATCAACGAAATTTAACAATTTATATTTATCCTCTATATTTTACAGTTTTTGTTATGAACTTTATTCTTAAAGTATCAAATAACACAGCTTATATGAAGCATTTAATATCAAATGTTTGTCTTAATCCATATTAAATATACAACTTAATCCATGTTGATAGTTAATGAATAGACAATATTTTGAATTATATTTTGCACTGTATCCTTGTGTGTAAAGTAATGGAATTTTATGAATTGTTGATCTGTTATTTTGTAAGTGAATAGTATAGTAGGATTTTAAGATCATATCATATTCTTTTTAATTATTTTTATTGTAAAGAAACATGAAAATTTTTATTAGTAAGTTATAGAGAATAAAAATTGAGAAATTCCATTGAGCCAGCAGGATAGAATACTTAGTATTTTCGGTTGGCGCTACCCAACCTTGTCAATATCCATGCTCTTCTTCTCCCTTTGCGGTCATTGCTTACTGATGATTGTCTATTTTATATTGAGTGTAAGGAAACAAATTAACAAACTTGTAAACAACAACACAATTAGACTAACATCAACGAAATTTAACAATTTATATTTATCCTCTATATTTTACAGTTTTTGTTATGAACTTTATTCTTAAAGTATCTAATAACACAGCTTATATGAAGCATTTAATATCAAATGTTTGTCTTAATCCATATTAAATCTACAACTTAATCCATGTTGATAGTTAATGAATAGACAATATTTTGAATTATATTTTGCACTGTATCCTTGTGTGTAAAGTAATGGAATTTTATGAATTGTTGATCTGTTATTTTGTAAGTGAATAGTATAGTAGGATTTTAAGATCATATGATATTCTTTTTAATTATTTTTATTGTAAAGAAACATGAAAATTTTTATTAGTAAGTTATAGAGAATAAAAATTGAGAAATTCCACTGAGCCAGCAGGATAGAATACTTAGTATTTTCGGTTGGCGCTACCCAACCTTGTCAATATCCATGCTCTTCTTCTCCCTTTGCGGTCATTGCTTGTTGATGATTGTCTATTTTATATTGAGTGTAAGGAAACAAATTAACAAACTTGTAAACAACAACACAATTAGACTTACATCAACGAAATTTAACAATTTATATTTATCCTCTATATTTTACAGTTTTTGTTATGAACTTTATTCTTAAAGTATCAAATAACACAGCTTATATGAAGCATTTAATATAAAATGTTTGTCTTAATCCATATTAAATCTACAACTTAATCCATGTTGATAGTTAATGAATAGACAATATTTTGAATTATATTTTGCACTGTATCCTTGTGTGTAAAGTAATGGAATTTTATGAATTGTTGATCTGTTATTTTGTAAGTGAATAGTATAGTAGGATTTTAAGATCATATCATATTCTTTTTAATTATTTTTATTGTAAAGAAACATGAAAATTTTTATTAGTAAGTTATAGAGAATAAAAATTGAGAAATTCCACTGAGCCAGCAGGATAGAATACTTAGTATTTTCGGTTGGCGCTACCCAACCTTGTCAATATCCATGCTCTTCTTCTCCCTTTGCGGTCATTGCTTGTTGATGATTGTCTATTTTATATTGAGTGTAGGAAACAAATTAACAAACTTGTAAACAACAACACAATTAGACTAACATTAACGAAATTTAACAATTTATATTTATCCTCTATATTTTACAGTTTTTGTTATGAACTTTATTCTTAAAGTATCAAATAACACAGCTTATATAAAGCATTTAATATCAAATGTTTGTCTTAATCCATATTAAATCTACAACTTAATCCATGTTGATAGTTAATGAATAGACAATATTTTGAATTATATTTTGCACTGTATCCTTGTGTGTAAAGTAATGGAATTTTATGAATTGTTGATCTGTTATTTTGTACTATACTACTATACTATTCACTTACAAAATAACAGATCAACAATTCATAAAATTCCATTAAAATAATACACTTTAAAAAACCCTCGATCTTTTTGGATTTTTCGTTAGTTAAAATTTTCTTTTTGTTATAAATTTTTACAGTGTAATTTTTTATTTTTTTAAACGTGTAATAAAGCCTGTTAAAATATCTTTTTAATGATACCAAGATCATGTAAATCGGTTCAGCCGATTCTGAGTTATTGTAGTTTAAATGGAGCTCTTTTCGACTATTTTCGCGTTTTTTCGAAAATTTTCCCACTGTGCCACGCCCAAAAAATCGCAAAAAAGTCATTTCTAAAAATGAGAGTTTGTTTGTATTGATCAAATTTAGCTATAAACAAAATTTCATCGATATCTGAGGGGGTCGGGTTCAATGCATCTCGATTTTTACATGAAATTCATCATAAGTGTTATTATAACCTCAGTAATTTTTTCAAATCGTTTATCAACAAGATTAATTAATTTGAGGGGTGAATCCAATAGTCGATAACCGCGGCGTTTTTAAAACAAAAAAAAAAAAAAGAGTTATGCGATGAATCTCTTCCTCTCTTTGGAGCTGAGGTTAAATTTTCGTTGTTGTTTATGTTGTTGTTGCTTATACTAATTTCAAATGCTTCAGTACTAGACTGTTTTGATTTATTTTGTTTTTCACTCATATTGTTTTGATGCATATTGCTCTTTTTGTTGTTTTTCCTATTTTTCCTTTGACGATTTACTTTATGCATTGATTTAAGTAAAGAGTTGTTTTTTTTTCTTTGTTTTGGTTTTAAGAGTTTTATACTTATATTGCTTGCAATATTTATTGTAACTTACCGTTTGTTTTCTTTATGAGTTTTAATTTATTACACAAAATATGTATATATTTATAGCGGTATTAATTATTGGAAATTTTTTTTTTTTTATTGAAATGTTAATTTATTAAGATAAATAATATATGTATATACAAAATTTTTTTTTTATATATATTTTATAACTTTTAAATAGGTTTTGATCAATTCCCCGATAATAAAAAAATATTTTAGATAGAGCTTGCAATAAACACGTCTTATTTTTTTTAATCTCTCTTTGTCTTTTAAGTCCAGGTCGCTATTTTATTTTTAGTTTAACAGTTTATAACCGATTTTGTTTCTTAATTTATTACGGAACGAGCAAAAAACACGTCAGTCTAGACTGGCTGCCAATAATTAATTTTATTTAAAAATTTTAAAATTGCGATTAGATTGAAGGCATGTGTCTTTTTGTATAACCGACTTTATTGCGCTATTTTACAGGTTTAATTTTAAGAAATCTTAAACTACCGTTATAATAACGCTAAACTACCGAAAAATCGATTTATAAAGGTATTGTACAGATATAACAAAATTTAACAGGTAACATTATGAAAAAAGCCCCGTGATATTAGAAGACACATGCCACTATTGGTGTCGCAGTTTCAAAATTTTCGTATCGGTATTGATTAGACCGTGGTAGACAACTACCTTTATAATCAAAAGGTATTGCTTGCCAACCATGTAAAAAAGCGAAAAGTACCAACGCCTTTTTTTAAAAAATCGCTAACAGAAAATAATGCGAGTTCTGGGTTGAACAAAAGCTAAGTTAGCATCTCTGTACGTGTCTCCAGTTTTTAAAAGAACATAAAAAAAAAAACTTAAAATATGTTGAACAAAGAGATAGTAGGTACAAAAACTAAGATATTATGGGAAGGTAACAAGATATTATGTGTGTGGAAAATTAATGTACATACGTATTAAGCTGTCAGCATATTTTGAGTTAAATACAATATTTAATTTCGTTAACTTTTTTGTTTACACAATCACACACAGATCTATGTATTCATTCACTCAAACATAGAAACTCTTCATGTTAATTGCTTAACTACGTGATTTTCTTTATATAAAAAAATAATATAAAACAACCGAAAACAATTTGAAAATTATAAATGGAAAACATGTTTTACAACCAAACGTTGAGTTATCACAGCACGTTGGGAGTTAATTTTTAGCTTTCTCTATATAAGCATTTTGTTAATTAATAAAAGCAATAAAATATATTGGTGTCAGTTGTTAAGGGATCGACAAACATGATAAACACAACGTTTCACAAAGGAATAAATTGAATTTCACAAAAAACTGTATATTATACACAAAAAGTGGGTTGCGCGCCATATTTCATGAAATGTGTATGGTTTTGTATTTAACAAAATTTTTCGCTAATTATTTTGTTTCAAAATCTTTTAGTGAAATATACTCAATATAAAAAACGTACTTTATCATTATAAAGATTTTGCAAAGAATTATTCCAAATACCACAGTGCAACAAACATTTTAGGGAATTAGCTACTCCAAATGGCCCCATCCTAATTATTTTTATTTTTTTAACCATAAAAATAATTCAAAACCGATGGTATTTTTTAAAAGTTTTAATTGGTAAATTTTGTTTTAAAAAATCAAAATGTTTAAAAAAGCTAAAGTTTTGCTGCTGTACACAGTACTTCTAAGGGCGGTTTAATTATCTAAAATATAACCAGAGTTCAACATTAACCATTGTTAATTCCATAGTAATTAGATTACTTTTGTTGAAAGGTGAAGTAACGATTATATTACGATTATTCTTAGATTCCCACGATTACTAACTGATTACGATAACAAATAATCCAAAAATAATCAAGATTACTAACGATTACGAAAAAAAAATCAAAAAGATTGTAAAGTAATCAAAAATTATCAGATTTCTTTCAGACTATTTTTAATTATTTTAGTTTTTTTTTTTTATTTTGCATTTACCTTATTTTATTTTCAAAAATTTGCATTTACAACTTGAAAAAATTCTAAACTAATAAAACAAATTTATATGTTTTTAATTTGTAAACAGGACTAATATTATAATTTTACTGCCAATGTTTTGTTCAAATTGTAAAATCTTCTATAAATTGTTGGTAGCTGGTATTAAAACTAATGCAGAAGATACTATTCTTTCATTATTGATTAGAAACACCAATATTTTGGATGATGTGACATTGTTTAAGTTAATTTTATATATCTTTCTGTTTATAATTAAGAATCTTAAATACTTACAACTAAAAATTTTAAATAACGATACAATTTGGGTAATTTCGATGGATTTCCAACCAGTTTATTTTTTGTGTGTATCGCCAGAAATGTTAAAATACTTTAAAAAATCTTGATGTTCGAAGACTACCTTAAATTTATATTTAGCAAGTAATCTGAAGATAGGCTCCGATCTGTCTCAAATTACCGTATATAACCTAAGCGGAATTCGCAAATGTCGCCTACTTTATTTACGATACTACGATTAATGTTTTGGGTGCAAGTTTTTCATTAGAACTCGGAGAGAAAAACGTGCTCAGCTTGAAACTTTCGGGAGAGGTAAGAAAGCCTTCAGTTATCATCATACATTTTTTGTAAGCATTTAGAAAAAAAAAATTTTTTTTAGATATCAGGTTTTGAACTAAAATCCCCAAGAAGTTACCCTTGACCTTTATATTGAAAAAGTCGATATGTCTACTGTCTTATAAGTAATACTTCCAATTTTAAAATGAAACCAACCCGAAAATTGTATGTTGTAGTATAAAGACACTTTTGTGAAATTTTGAACGTTAGCAATATAAAATTCTGTGGTAAATTGCATTGAAATCGGATATGACGAATCCGAAAATTACGGCTGGCTATGCGTTTTGACATGGATTGTCCCTATATATATTAATGTACACTCAAAATATTATGTAGTTAACTGTTTGTAGTTTAATAAAAAAGTTTTCCGTTCCATTTAAAAATAAAGGAATATACATTTATTTTTCAAAGAAATATCTATATTAACTTTTTTATACATTTATTCGAAATAATTTACTATCATTTACCATTTTTTTCAGTTTCATTTATTTTTTTCATTTGTTTGAAATTTAATAAAGATTTACCCACAAAACGGAAACTTGTGGTTTAATTGTGTCCGTAACAGTTATTACAAATTTAAATTTTGTTTGCTGTTTGTTTCAAAAAAAAAATATTCAAAAAATTTCAATTTGTTTTTTTATTTACATTGGTTGTATATATACAAAATTTTTCAATACAAATTACAAGAACTTCATAAACACACATACATACACAAATACATTCACACAAAAAGTGTGTATACCCTATAAGCAATTCGGTAGGCGACTACGAAAAAAAAACTCACTTTTAGATAACTTTTATGACCTAACTATAAGCTAACTACAATGTAATGCAGAACTTTCCCAAAATCGAAGCTTGCATATACATTGTTTGGTGACAATTTAAACCTGTTTTGACATTTTCTTATCTATTTGTTTAACACATATTTCATTTTGTTTTGTTCTTTGCCGAAATCAGTGCTCGTGCGTGCAGTTAAGTGAGGTTGAATTTAAATATTGTGATTGCTTAAAAATTTTAAGTATATACTAAAATGAGTGTCTTCTTAAATTTCAAGCAAAAGAAATTTAAGAAGACTTTTTAAAAAGGAAAAAGATATATATTCTAATGAACTTATTTTGCATAACGTAGTTCAATTAGAATCCACCTGTTCTTCTGCCGATGTACGGTGTCAAAATGAAAGTAATATTAGAAATATTAACATTTGCAATGCTTTCGAAGAACAGCGTGCAATAAAAAAAACATTAAAGGAAAAGATCGGTGGTTGGTATTTTAAAAATAGACCATCTCGCAAGTCTTTCGAAGAGCTGTTAATTATTTTAGTTGAAGAAAATTTAGATGTACCTTTGAGTGCAAACACATTTATTGAAAAACATGACCGCTTGTGCTTGAGAAATATTTTTCCTGGTATGTATTGTCACTTTGGTGTAAAAAAACAACTATCCAGTGTTTCAAGCATCATAAAGGATTGCCAAAAAGTCGTGATAGATATAAATATTGACGGACTACCATTATTTAAAAGTTCCAAAATGCAATTGTGGCGGATTTTGGCAAAAATTGTTGACTTTCCCAACATTTCTATTTTCCGTATTGGTATTTACGTTGGAAAAAGTAAACCCTGTAATATCGATTGTTTCCTAAGTGATTTGGTCACAGAGTTAAAAGATTTAATTGATAACGGAATATTGATTGAAAATACAGTGATTGCATTTGAAATTAGAGCACTTATTTGTGATGCCCCAGCAAAAGCTTTTGCTTGCGGTATTGTGGGTCACACTTCTTCCCATGGTTGTACAAAATGTTCCCAAATCGTCAAGAAAATAGAGAATGTGTTGACGTATTCCGTAATGTCGGGCGAAATTATTTCTGATGGCGATTTTTCATCAAGAAAGTACTTGAACCATCATCAAAAGGAGTTTCGTTCTAACCAATCACCATTTGAAAAGCTTGGTCTAAAAATGATAATTCATGCACCACTTGATCCAATGCATTTAATAGATCTCGGAGTGATGAAGAAAATACTTGTTCGAATATACACATACAAAACTAAATTCAAAATCACCAAAGAAGTAAAAGAAGAAATTTCGACACATCTTAAATCATTAAAAAATTACTTGCCTCGGGAATTCTCTCGCTATCCGAGAGAATTGAATGAAATCTGCAACTGGAAAGCTACTCAGTTTCGTCAATTTCTTTTATACACGGGTATGCTGGTTTTAAGGAATAGGGTTCATGACGATTTTTATTATGAATTTCTCTTACTTCACTGTGCTTGCCGTTTGTTATCCTGTCCGAGAACGTGTGAAAGAAATGTTGAAAATGCTCAAGTACTATTGGAGCTATTTGTGGAAAACTTCCCTATAATTTTTGGAGAAAACAGCATATCTCACAATGTTCATGGTCTTCTGCATATAAGTGACTGTGTGAAAAAGCTTGGACCGCTGAACAATTTTTCTTCGTATCCTTTTGAAGATTAACTTCAAAAGTTAAAAAAGTACGTGAAAAAGCAAACGCAAATTTTGCAACAAATTCATATTCGCACGCAATATGAAAATATGGTGACAGAACAGCAAAAATTAAAATTTAATAAAAAAAATGGGGCCATTGTTAGTGTCACAACCTCAGAATATTTTTTTACTGCTGAGCAATTCGGCCGTTTATACCCATACAGATAACAGGCTTCTCGTCGATTGGATCAAAGTCAATATTAGGTCGCCGATTCCGAAGTATCGAAAGTTTCTTTCAGGAGCCATTTGATCCATCTAAAATTTTAGGTACCTGTTTAGTTAATCAGAAGAACATAGGTGGTGAAGAGTCATTTGCTATAGAAGATGTTGAATTGAAGTTTGCAGGATTTCCAAGTGGTAATCTATTTCTTTTAGTGCCACTCTTACACGGTTGTAAATAATTGAAATTTAAAGCAGTCACAAACAGTATTTGGGATGTTTCAAGTGAATCGAACCACCTAAAATGTTTTTGGTAGCTCGTATCACATGAAATAATGCTCTTAAAAAAAATATAATAATAATTATTGTTGAAATATAGATGTCACTTCCAAATATTAGTCGTTTCTAAATGCAAGCAATTCCTCAATGTAAGTATTAACTAAAAATGAACATTAATTGGTCTTATAAATAATGATTTTACAGATAACAAGGACGCAAGTCACTGTCAAGGTTGTTCCAACCTCAATGAACTTTTTGAGGAAAGATTTAAAGAGATAAACAGTAAGATATTCGAATTTTAAAAAAGTAAAGCTTAAATTTATTAATATTTATATAATCTTCAGATACTATACAAAAGCTTCAAGGTAACTTACTTTTTTGCAACACATTTTCCTTTTATATTTAGAGGGAAGCCTGATTTACAACCTTAGCGAAATCAAATGGTTTTTGTTCCAAAAATTGATACTACTTGTTCATACAAATATTTCATTTGAAGTTTCACATTGAAATTCCAAGCAGTTCTAAAGTTAAAGTTAGTTGAAGTCAAATATTTCTGTTTTTTGTATGACTTTTTATTTTTTTTAATTTACGTTTTTGCCAAATTATTGTGTTAAAGTAGTTCCACTTTGTAACTGAGAGGTTCTCCATAATATTCTCTCGTAAATGGACTAAAATAAATCTTCCAAATATTTCGTTTTAGTACATTTTATTACAACTGTACGGATACACGGGGGTTAAAATATATTAAAAAGGGGGGTACTTACTGGTTCTGATGTTGAATACCTGGTTTTGTCGCTTCGTCTTCCTGGTGGTAGTTACTCGTGTGGTTGGTGGCTGCGGCTGCTGTTGTGGATTGCACGCTGAGCTTTCCAGTAAGATCCCGCACAACTGGAACAATGTATTCTTGGCAGAAAACAAAAACAACTTCTTGACCCGTAATGAAAACAGGATTTAAATAAACCAGAGGCAAGAGTATTATTAAGTATTTTGCCTGTTGATTTCACTTTTTATTCCCCTGCAGAGACGACGTTTTTATTTTTTTTCAAAGATATGGTGTGTTTAAAAAATATGGGGAGGTTTTTTTTATCCGAAACGTGTATTTGTCACTTTCACTTCTTTAAGGATTTTTTTTTCTTCCTTTTATTACACTTCCTCCAAAAAGATCTTTTCTTGGATATTAACAAACAGCAAAGTGAATCTGGTAAAAGTTTTAAGCTTTTCTTTTTTTTAAGATAAATAAATCAAATAAAAACTTATTTTTTTATGATTTTTTATTGACAAATTATTACAATTTCAATGATGTTTTTACTTCTGTTTAATTATAATGGTTTGATGTTGTTTTAACACGTCTACTGTTTGCATTTATATTTTATGATCATTAAAATTATTACAATGAGAGATCGTGTATAAATGTAGTTGTTTTTCAAGATGTTTTTAAAAACACTCTTTTTTTCATATATTTTTATTTTATATATTAGACAATTTTGGCATTTATCCTTTTTTAAATGTGTGCGATTTTTATATTTGTTTTTCAACACGCGGTTCACTATTTTAAATTAATTACGTTTGACTTCTTTTCAGTTTAAAGGTTCACAGACGAATGAATGTTGTAAGAAAAAAGTGCATAACCAATTGCTTGTCGATCGCATGACAAAGCAGAAGAGGGAAAAAAACAAAACTGCATGAACATACCCTGTTAGGGTTGCCATGCATTAACATCCCGCCCCCCCTTGTTATCACCCAGGATAACAAACGAGGCTAGGTTCTCTAGTTCAAACTTCCTTACGAAGGACAAGCAATTGGTTTCCAATACTTAACCAACTAGGTAAAATAATTCACAGGGTTAACAATTCAATAGTTATTAATAATTTACATAAGTATAAGTTAAGGTTTAAGGTATAATTCATTCAATAAAGTACAATAAATGGGTAAAGTTTATGAATTTAGGTTAGTGATACAAATATTTGTTGGCTAAATTCCAAATTTGCCTATTATGACCCAGCCTAGGGCAGTATCCTGTGCTAGTGGAGAGCCAATGGATGTCAGTTGGAGACCGCTTCGGATGAGTCGTGGGTAGATATCAGCTCCCAATATAAAGTTGATGGTGTTACTCTCGTAAAAATCTGGATCAGCCAATCTTAGGTTCCGGTAAGCGTCTTTGACGCTACGATCGAGATGCTTCGGCGATGGCTTCTTTGGCAAATCGCTTGATATTCTGGCTTTCACCGTAAAAGAGCCTTGTTCTTCCTCAAAACGGGTCCGAAACGTAAATTGACACCATTTATCAGTATTAAAACGCTCGAACGGCAAGTGATACCGTTCGACCACAAAAGCGGCTATGGCGCTGGTTGAAGCGCACGGGTCCAAAAGGCCTCGTACCTGGATCCACTCTTTGCTAAGTTGTAGCCTGATGATCACTGTGGGGATCACGGTGGTGTCGTCTGCTCGGCGCAAACTCTCAGTTACCCTGGGGATGACAGGTGTATGAAGGAGAGTATGATGCTGACCATTGCAGTCGTGACAGCGCTCGCGGCTGCGGCAGTTTGGCAGGCTGTGTGAATGCGCGAGGCAGTTGCGGCAATAATTGTGGCGCTTCACGACGTCTTGCCTGGTGAAGACGGTCATTTGTTGGAATTTGACGCACTTTCGTAGCGAATGACCTTTGCGGCATAGGCGGCAATCCGGGTTTTTCGGCTGAGGTTTTCCTTGCCTCTTCCTTTCCTCAATGGGAGAACTTTTATCTCGGCTATGATGGCGCATAACTACTGCAACGAGGAAGAAATAAGAGTAAATAATTAATTGTCATGATGCCAGAGGGAGTGGTAGTAAAATTAGTTTCACTATGGGCCGGGTGACGTTGCCATTAGCGGTTCGGATTTCGGCAACTCTAACTCTATTGTCGGGGCCGTGAAAGATTTTATTAATGCGACCGAGACGCCATTGATTGGGGGGTAAGTTGTCCTGTTTAACGACAACAAGATCGCCGATAACGAAATTTCGATGGGGGTATTTCCATTTATTTCGCTTGTGAAGTTCGGCCAGATATTCTTCTTTCCATCTACGGGCCAAGTGATGGTGAAGTACTTTTAGCTTTTGCCAACGGTTGACGTAGCTGAGGGAATGGCTTGATAAATCAGGCTCTGGGGGGGATAAAAGGGGGGTTCCTACGAGAAAGTGACCCGGCGTCAGAGCGCATAAGTTGGTTGGGTCCTCACTCATAGGACTTAAGGGTCTGGAGTTTAAACACGCTTCAATTCGTGCCAACATGGTGCTGAATTCTTCATAAGTGAAGCTTTGACTATGGCATAGTTTCTTAAAATGGGATTTGAAACTTTTGACGCCTGCCTCCCAAAGGCCACCCATATGGGGTGCCCCAGGGGGAATAAAATGCCATTCGACGGGAGTAAAACAATCCTGAGAGAGAAGACCCTTTTTAATCGTGGACAAGAAATGTTGTTTATCCTCATGTAGGATGTTAGCGGCGCCGACAAACGCGGTGCCGTTATCCGAATATATATCGTTGGGGGTCCCTCGGCGCGAAAAGAAACGAGCGAAGGCGGCTAGAAAGGCTTGGGTGGAAATATCGCCTGTGGCTTCGAGATGAATCGCCTTCGTTGAAAAACATACGAAGACTAGCACGTACCCTTTGGTAACCTTGCAGCCACGACCCGCATAGGATTTTATGTCAAAAGGTCCCGCAAAATCGACGCCGGTGTGGAAAAATGGGCGTGATAAACTGGCACGCTCGGGGGGTAATGCCGCCATGATTTGTTGACTGAATTGGCGTTTATGTCTCACGCAGGTTATGCATTGAGATAAAATGGTTTTTATAATCGTTTTAAGTTTAGGGACATAATAACGTAGTCTTGTCAAGCGGTATAAGAGGGCGTTCTGACCATGTAGGGAGTATTTATGTAAATATATGAGAAATAATCTCGTAAAGCGCGCATGGTAAGGCAGTAAAATGGGGTAACGTTCATCATAACTCAAAGTAGGGGAATCCGCTAGACGACCATTTATTCGCATTATTCCTTTGGAATCAAGGAAGGGGTTAAGTGTTAGAAGCGAGCTTTTCCGGGATAGTTGTCTTTCCTCAGATAACTGTAAGTATTCTTTGAAAAAGTGTGATTTTTGACAGGCGATTATTAAGCGATTTCGGGCGAAAATTATCTCTTTGGCAGACAGCTCTTCTCGCTGGATCTCTTCCGCTTTCACCTTGGCTCTCGTTCGTTTGTAAAAACGGAAAATGTAGCATATGACTCTTAACGCGCGAGGCAGGTCCGAAAATTTCTCAAGGATATCGTCCTGATGTATTAAAGTTGTAAGGGCACGGACTGGTCTGATTTCTTCTTCCGTGTCAAACTCCTTTCCACGTGACGGCCAGTCTGAATGGGGACGTCTTAGCCAAGCTGGCCCATGCCACCATAGTTCACTGGATGACAAATCAGATATTGTAATGCCGCGAGATGCTAAGTCGGCGGGGTTACTTTTGGATTCGACATGAGACCACGCGTCTATCCCGACCTTTTCGACAATAGATGAAATTCGATTTTGTACGAACGTTTTCCACTTATGAGCTGGTTTTTTCAACCAAGCCAACACAATGGTGGAATCTGTCCACAGGAAAAGTTTATAGTTCTTGAGATTGAGCTGCGCTTGAATAGAATCTATCATTTTTGCAAGCAATTCTGCTCCACAAAGTTCCTTGCGAGGCAGGGAAACAAATTTAATGGGGGCAACTTTCGATTTTGCTGCCAAAAGGTGGCTAGCGACAAATCCTTGGTTCTCAGAGCGAAGATAGATGGCGGCTGCGTACGCCTTTTCCGATGCGTCGCAGAAACCGTGTAATTCGATTTTGTAGGAAGGGTCGTAATCAATGAAACGGGGAATTCTCACTTCCTCAATGTTTATGTAGTCATCGAGAAATTCGCGCCACTTGTTCATCGTAGAAGGATGCAAATCTTCGTCCCAATCAGTGCCATCTTTCCATATTTGCTGCATAATGATTTTTGCCACTATAATCTTGGGAGATAACCAACCAGCTGGATCGAACAACTTTGCGATTTCGGATAGAACACATCTCTTTGTGGTTAACTCACGATTGGGTTTGGATTGAAGTTTAAATATAAAATGGTCGTTGCCAGCATTCCACCTTAGTCCGAGAGTTTTCGTAATACTGGACTCAGACAGTTGAAGGAATTCTTCGCCGCGCAAGTGTGTTGACGGCAGACCTTGCAGCAACATTTGGTTATTTGATGTCCATTTTTGTAACGGGAAACCCGCTGTCTCCAGAACTGCTATAAGTTCATCGCGAGATTTCACCGCCGACGATATTGTATGGGCTCCTGATAGGACATCATCGACATACATGTAGTTTCGCAAAACTTCTGAAACCTGAGGGTACGCGGTTTCATTTTCTTTGGCAAGTTCTAACAACGTCCTGATAGCTAGATAGGGGGCACAGTTGACACCGAAGGTGACTGTGTTTAACTCAAAGTCCTGAGTTAGTTCATTCGGAGAATTCCGGTGCAAAATTCGTTGAAAAGGGGTTTGCGTGGGGTGCACCAAGATTTGGCGATACATTTTTTCGATATCCGCGTTAAAAACGTAGCGGAAAAAACTCCATCTCAAAATGAGAATCATCAAGTCCGCTTGCAGGACTGGACCGGGGTGGAGAAGATCATTGAGGCTTGTGCCATTGGATGAGGGGCTAGAGGCATTGAAGACCACGCGCAATTTAGTTGTGGTGCTGTCGGGTTTTATAACAGCATGGTGGGGCAAGTAGTATGTGCCGCTGTCACCATTCACGGGGGTTACCCTTTTCATTTGGCCCAGAGTAAGGTACTCTGTTATGACTTGATCATATTCAGTCTTAAGTTGTGGGTTTTTTATTAATCTCATTTCGTTTCGTAGAAACTGCGAGAGAGCGATTTTTCTAGAGTGGCCTATGTTTAATTTTTCGGGGTAATCTTTTTTAAAAGGGAGTGAAACGACGTATCGACCTTCCTTATTGCGGAACGTAGTGGCTGTGTACAAATTTTCGCAGTATGTGTCCTCCGGGGAGGATAGTTTCCTTTTCGGGAGGTCCTCGAGTTCCCAGAAGCGCTGAAGTTGGTCATTTAATTCGATGGTGTTAAAAAATGAAAAGACTGCCCTCCCACACGGGCTTGCTGGTATCTTGCCAGTAATAATCCATCCAAAAACTGTCTTTTGGGCTAACAAAGATTGATGTGTGTCCCACTGTAGACCGTCCTGAATAATTTTTGGGTACACATCACCACCGAGCAGTAAATCAATTTCAGAACAGTTACGGCGATAAGTATCAGCCAATTGTAGATTAGAAAAACTGTCATTTTTTAATGCTGACGAGGGATAGTGAGGCAGGTGACCTGTAAGACCTTTGATGACCAAGGCATTTGAAAAAAGTTCAAACGATTTGTCGACGGGGGACCCGATTCTGATGTGACAGCTTTGAGTTGAGGTGGCGGTCACCGAGTCACTTAACCCGTGCACTCGGGCTGATGAAGACCGAGTGTAAAGACCGAGACGCATCTGAAGTTTTCTCGAAATGAACGTTGCCTCGGATGCCGAGTCGATTAAGGCACGAACAGTACACTTTAGATCACTATTGTACACGTCGACTAGCGCGGTACCGAGTATGACAGATTTTGGGGTGGGTTCAAGATGAGTTGAGAAAGATTGCAGCGTTCGATATGCTGCTTGTGACGATGGAGAGGGGGTTACTTCTACATCACGAAGGGGGTTATTGGTGAGATGAACAGAGCCCTTGCCAGCGGTACTAGCAGTAACGGGCGTTTTTCCTCGATCTACGCGGTGAAGCAACGAGTGATGTTTCCCTTTGCATATTTTACAAAGAAATTTGCTTTGGCATGTTTTAGCACCATGAGAAGTTCCCAGGCAGTTAGTGCATTTGTTTTGTTTTTTCACTGTGGCATAGCGTTCTTCAACGGCCATAGATAGGAAAATGGAACAAAATCTTAGCGGATGAAACTGAGAACACAGAGCGCACTTGCCCATTTTGTCATTAGAAACTTGAGTTTGGTAGCTTTTGACCTTTGTCCCCTGCAATGTTCTAAATCTATTAGATCTGTCCGATTGGGAAGGTTTTGGGGCATGTGAGCTTAAAAAGGTGGATCGGATGTCCGCAACTGACTCTAAAGTCTGGAACCGGGATGATAAAAATTCATCCAGCGCTTTCCATGTAGGCAAATTAGCTGTATTCGGTAAAGATTGTTCCCATAAGCTGAGTGTGATCTCAGGTAAACACGTTGAACAGATGTAGACGAATATTACATCCCAGTTTGCGGTGTCAATTTGCATTAAACGAAGGTTTGTTATACAGTCGTTAATTGTGCGCTGTAAACGTCTGAGATCAGAACCGGTTTCCTTTGATATAGGTTTTAGGTTGAAGAGCGTCTTTAATTGCGCGTTTACTAAAATTCGTTTATTTTCGTAGCGGTGCACTAAATTCTGCCAGGCCATGTTGAAACCATCGTTGGTCATAGGGCACGTTTTTAAAAGTTCGCGGGCTTCACCCTGCGTTTTCTTTACCAGATGGCACATTTTCTCCACGGGTGACAGGCGCTTGTTGTTGCGGTAGAGGGCTGTGAACATGTCACGAAAAGTTGGCCACGATTTATAGTCGCCGTGAAATACTTCGGTGTCACATGGCGGTAAAGATATATGATGGGTTAGGTCACCTGAGTGGTCAGTTGAGGAGGAAGCTACTTTGGCCTTGGCCTGAAGTGCTTCACGAAATTCGTGAATTTTTGCGATCACACTTGTATGAGCTCCAAAGGTGGAGTAAAAACGTCCCTTTAGGGCTTCTAGATCGATGTCCTCTTGGATAGTTTCATATTTATCCAACGCAGCTTCATAAGAATTCTCGAAGCTCGACCAGAGTCGCTCGATTTGTTTTTCATGAGCCTCCAGGGTGTGTCGCGTGTGCGACTCTACCATCAGGTCATCAAAGTAGCTTTTGAATTCGACCACACGATCCGAAAAACGAATTAAGTTCTTTAGCAAGGTCATCTTGCAGGTGACTTGTTTATAATTTATGAAGATTTGAAGAAATTATGAATGGCGCTTCGTAAAAGCGACCAGTCTATTTAAGAAAATTTAATAAAATTCTAAAAAGTGCTTTGAAAAAGCGACCAATATTATTTATGTGAGAAAATTTCAACGAAATTTTTAATGGTGCTTTGTAAAAGCGACCCAGGTTATTTTGTAAGAGAATTTATGCAATTTTATATTTTTATTGAGGAAAATTTTATGTGAGAAAATTTAAGAAATTTTCAATGGTGCTTCGTAAAAGCGACCAGTATTATTTTGGGTTAATAAATTTAAAAATTTCTTACTTTTATTCACGTAAAAATTTTATTTAAGAAAATTTAAAAAATTTCCAATGGTGCTTCGTTAAAGCGATCAGTATTATTTTATTTAAGAAAGTTTAAGAAATTTTCAATGGTGCTTTGTAAAAGCGACCAGTATTATTTATTTTAAGAAAATTTAAGAAATTTTCAATGGTGCTTCGTAAAAGCGACCGGTATTATTTTAGTTGATGAAAATTTAAAGAAATTTTCAATGGTGCTTCGTAAAAGCGACCAGTATAATTTTTATTTAAGAAAATTAGAGAAATTTTCAATCGTGCTTCGTAAAAGCGACCCGTATTATTTTATTTAAGAAAATTTTATTTTATTTAAGGAAGTTAAAATAAAAAATTTTAAGTGTGCTTCGTAAAAGCGACCCGGAATATTTGTTCAGGAAAATTTAAAAAAATTTTATTTTATTTCTGGAAAAAATTTTATTTAAGAAAATTTCAATAATTATTTTATTATGTGGCTATATGATTTAAAGCCATTTGGAACCAATGGGTAACGTGCGTAAGGGTATTTTTCTTAATGGTGTGACATTCCTAGAAAGTATTCATTATTTAATAATTGTTGACCAAAAAAATAGCATATGACAGTAATGTTAATCCGATGACTTATCCAACGTCCTACGTAGCCACTGTACATATAACTTCTTATGTACAACTTGTTATTGTGCCAGTGACCTAGTTATGATTTGTATTAAGAAACAAAAAACTAGTACATACATGTACTTGTTTGTTTTCTTATACTTGTTGTCTCATCGAACATCAAACCAATAAGTTGTGGTATATGCGTTTGATTGATGGATGAAGCAAAATGAAAACAGCAACAAAAAAATGATCCCGTTGTCAAGTAAAAAACAAACACATGAGATGCTGACTTCTATTGCCCTTGAATATCAAACAGCAAAATGCAATGTACTTATGACCCCTCTGTTGTCTCTTGTTTGTTTACAAGCTACCGTGTATAACGGAAAAAGTACTGCGGGGGCAAACGTATGTTATGATGCTTGCAGTTGTTTTCTTCTTTTTGCTGCTCTTCCTTAGCTTTTCCTTTCTAGTATTTTTGTACAGTTTAAGATGTACAAAAATTTGCAACAACACCGACCGTTACTAAGCCTAATGATTAGGCAAGTTGTTTCGGTTTTATTTCCTTATGCCTTAATATTTGGTACAGTTGTACAAAATAGTGTACAAAACTTTGCAACTAGACCGATAGTTGCTAAGTTTGTTGATTAGGTATACCCCTTTGTTTTTTTTTTGTGCTGACTGTACTACGAATTTTGTCAACAGTTATTTCATGTTACTTTGTTCTTTCGGGGTACCGTTAATTTATCGTATGATAAATTAAAATATGACGCGTGTTAAGTTGCGCGGGGGGGTAAATATATTTCCTTCATTTTTATAGAAGTTAATGTCTTCTAGAGGAGAAGGGGGGCAATATGTACTAAAGGGCAATACATATTGAATCGCATGGGGGTTGAAAAAGATTATTGACAAATATGTCGGTTTATGGGGTTTACCGGGTTTTGGAGGACCCGGATCCGGTTCGAAGGACCAAAATGTACGGATACACGGGGGTTAAAATATATTAAAAAGGGGGGTACTTACTGGTTCTGATGTTGAATACCTGGTTTTGTCGCTTCGTCTTCCTGGTGGTAGTTACTCGTGTGGTTGGTGGCTGCGGCTGCTGTTGTGGATTGCACGCTGAGCTTTCCAGTAAGATCCCGCACAACTGGAACAATGTATTCTTGGCAGAAAACAAAAACAACTTCTTGACCCGTAATGAAAACAGGATTTAAATAAACCAGAGGCAAGAGTATTATTAAGTATTTTGCCTGTTGATTTCACTTTTTATTCCCCTGCAGAGACGACGTTTTTATTTTTTTTCAAAGATATGGTGTGTTTAAAAAATATGGGGAGGTTTTTTTTATCCGAAACGTGTATTTGTCACTTTCACTTCTTTAAGGATTTTTTTTTCTTCCTTTTATTACACTTCCTCCAAAAAGATCTTTTCTTGGATATTAACAAACAGCAAAGTGAATCTGGTAAAAGTTTTAAGCTTTTCTTTTTTTTTAAGATAAATAAATCAAATAAAAACTTATTTTTTTTATGATTTTTTATTGACAAATTATTACAATTTCAATGATGTTTTTACTTCTGTTTAATTATAATGGTTTGATGTTGTTTTAACACGTCTACTGTTTGCATTTATATTTTATGATCATTAAAATTATTACAATGAGAGATCGTGTATAAATGTAGTTGTTTTTCAAGATGTTTTTAAAAACACTCTTTTTTTCATATATTTTTATTTTATATATTAGACAATTTTGGCATTTATCCTTTTTTAAATGTGTGCGATTTTTATATTTGTTTTTCAACACGCGGTTCACTATTTTAAATTAATTACGTTTGACTTCTTTTCAGTTTAAAGGTTCACAGACGAATGAATGTTGTAAGAAAAAAGTGCATAACCAATTGCTTGTCGATCGCATGACAAAGCAGAAGAGGGAAAAAAACAAAACTGCATGAACATACCCTGTTAGGGTTGCCATGCATTAACAACAACAAACCTTATTTTTTTTTTTAATTTTAAATGAAAATGTATTTTTACTGACGTATGCATAGACATTTTGTTAATTTTTATAACACACTTATAAATCAAATTAACATGTAAAACAACAACAAATTTTCCTTATAAGACTGTTATAAGGATCCACTAAATGTCAATACATATGGCTGTTAGTTTGGTTCGGGTCATAGAAATTTTTTTTTCAAATGAAATATTTTTCTTATTTTTATTTTGTAATTATTTTAGTTATTATTTTAAATAATAATATAAAACCGTTTTATCGAGATGTCTTTAGTTCATCTATAAGAAAATTTAATCACAATTTTTAATTTCTTAAATTTGGATCAAAATTGCTTCCGCTATCGTGTACGGAACTACATATTTTTATTAAATAAAATATTCGATTTCCAGAAGGTTTTACATCAGACTCCCTCTTAAATAGAAAATAATTTCATCTGAATTTCACCATGCTTATTCGTTAACATATGCATTTAAAGATATTATTGTCAACCAAAATGACGTTATAATGAAGGCCCTGGCTGAGCAGAAAGTGTTAACAGAAAGGCTTCTTCACCAAGAAGTAACAAACAATAATGTGCGAACCGTTTTCCCAATAAATAGTCTCAGTGATTTAATTGAGTTAAACAACACGCTTAGTGAAGACAATCATGAGCTTTATGTACGTTCTCAAAATTTTATTTCACAAATTTAATACCTCCCTAATATGCGATTTAATGCTTTGCACAGGTAAATATGATGAAATCGTTATTAAAAGGACGTCTTTCAAAAACCTTAATAGAGGTAATTTCCATTAGTGTCTGTATATAAATAAATATGGATGGAAACCCCGGTAAGAAGCGACTAAAAGACTTTAAAGCTTTTTTTCAAGCTTTAACAGGTAACCTATATATTAAAACATATTAATTTCGCATAACGTAGAACAATTATATTTTAAACAGAGGCTTGTCGATCGCTTGGCTCTAATGAGGTAGAAAAAGACATCAGAAATGCCCTCAAAACTATAAAAAACGCCATATCCATGCGGAATGCATTAAAAATAAAAAAATAAAACATCTCATCCCTGTTGTAAATAATTGCTAAAATTTAAAAATATGTATATAGTGAATTATTTTGATTTTTTTTAATTAATTTTTAATTTTATTTATTTATTTATTAATTTATTTTTTTATTTAATAATTCCAATGAAGGAAATAAAACGCAAAAAGCGAATATTTTGTTTATAATTTTGTTGTACTTTTACATTTACGTTTGCATTTTGGGGTTTTTTCTTTTGGTTAAATTAAATAATATTATAAGCTAACTAATACCTAACTAATATTTGATTTCAATTAAGTCAGCTTATAGCCAACTAAAATTCAATTAGTTTAAAGCTAACTTAAAATTGTATAACTTTTACCTAACTTCTATTCAACTAACTTTAAGTTAGTTGAAAAGTCATGCAGAGTCGGACAATTGACTACCGCCTAGGACATCGCAATGTTAAAATAGTCAGTTTGCTCCATTAAAAATAATCCAAGTATCAACCACCACTAGTTTCGTAATAGTTAGTTTAAAGTGCATTTAAAGTTAGCTGAGTTGCCGGTAGGGTAGCTTCATATGCATACATACATTTTGTATTGTACGAATATATTAAAAAAAAAAAATACAAAAACGGAAATAATTTCAAATAAATGAAAAAAACATTTATTTTTTAAAGATTTGTAGGTAAAATTTTGGCATTTATTTTAACTGATTATATCTGTTGTTTCTTACGGATGTGTCAGTTGATTATTCAACATTTAAAAATAAATTACAAATGGCATTTAATTTAAATGAAAATTAAGTAGACCGGGTTTTAAATGAAATATCATTTCTTTTAAATGATATTTTAAGTTATTTTAACTTACAAACTTTTTTAAGTGTACACATAGAAAACAGATTTGCTTTTCTACACCTAAAAAAGTTTGTAATTTAAAATAACTGAAAATATCATTTAAAAGAAATGATATTTCATTTAAAAACCGGTCTACTTAATTTTCATTTAAATTAAATGTCATTTGTTATTTATTTTTAAATGTTGATTAATAAACTGACACATCCGTAAGAAACAAATGATATAATCAGTTAAAATAAATGTCAAAATTTTACCTACCAATCCTTAAAAAATAAATGTTTTTTCATATATTTGAAATTATTTCCGTTTTTGTATTTTTTTTTAATATACTCGTACAATACAAAATGTATGTATGCATATGAAGCTTTAAACACTTTTTGTGTGAATGTGTTTGTGTATGTATGTGTTTTTATGAATTTCTTGTAATTTGTATTGAAAAATTTTGTATATATACAACCAATTTAAATAAAAAAAACAAATTGAAAGTTTTTGAATATTTTTTTTTTTGAAACAGACAGCAAACAAAATTTAATTTGTAATAACTGTTACGGACACAAATAAACCACAAGTTTCCGTTTTGTGGGTAAATTTTTATAAAATTTCAAACATCTAAAAAAAAATAAATGAAACTGAAAAAAAAATGGTAAAAAATGGATTTTCCAAAATTGATATCTGAGCTGTTATCTCCAGCGGTTTCGCCAACCTGTTAAAGGGTAGACATTTCATCCTTTTAAGCCCCATTTTTACCACATCCCTGGCTAAAATTCTAAAATGTATCTTATCAAGGAGTTAGCACATACCCCCAGGAAGGCGTATTTCAAATTTCAGGTTTCTAGCTAAAGGGCTTAGGGAGGCCGTCAAAGGAAGGAATTTTCAAAAGCCCCGTCTTAGCGAATGTCTACGCCGGAGAAGGAACCTACATACCAAATTTCAGCCTCCTACCTCATGTTGAATGAGTTGACTAACTCAGGGGAAATACTCCCCTTGTACGGCCTGTCCAAACCCCTTTAGCCAGAAACCTGAAATTTTAAATATTCCTTCATAGGAGTATGTGCTAAGTCCTTTGAAAAGGTCCGTTTTAGAATTTTTCCTAGTAACGTTATGGCCTGACCAAACCGTTCGATCTAGGAAGTTGAAATTTGGTATGCAGGCTCTTCTCCAGTGTAGATAATAGCTAAGGCGTGATTTTTGGAAAATCCAACGGGGAGGGGCAGAAAAAGGCGAAATTCTCCCCCTCGACGGCCTTCTCAATCCGTTTTTCATGGGAAGTTGATATTTGGTATGCAGGCTCCTTCTACAGTGTAGATAACAGATAAGACGTAATTTTTGAAAAATCAAACGGGGAGGGGCAGAAAAGGGTTAAATTTTCCCCTCGACGGCCTGCTAAAACCGTTAGAGCTGAAAGGTTGAAATTGTGTATATTGGTTCCATCTGAGGTGTTAACATCCACCTAGGTAGGATTTTTGTAAATTCCTACAGGGAGGGGCAACGATCGGCCTGCCCAAACCGCAGAAACTAGAAAGTTAAAATTTGGTATGCAGATTCCTTCTTTAGTGTAGATAACAGCTAAGACCTGATTTTTTAAAAATCCAAAGGGGAAGGGCAGAAAAGGGTGAAGTTCTCCCCCTCGGCGAGCTTTCCAAACCGTTGGACATGTGATGTTGATATTTGGTATGCAAGCTGCTTCTCCAGTGTAGATAAGAAATAAGGCGTGATTTTTTAAAAATCAAACGGGGAGGGGCAGAAAATGGTTAAATTCTTCCCCTTAAAGGCCTACCAAAACCGTTAGAGCTGGAAAGTTGTAATTGTGTATATTTGACCCACCTGAGGCGTAGACATCGACCCAGGTAGGATTTTCGGCAAAAAGGGGAAAATCTCCCCCTTAACGATATGCCCATACCGAAATAGCAAAATACCTGAAATTTTAAACATGGACTAACTCCCTGATAAGCTACATTTGCGAATGTTAGCCAGGAACGTGTTAAAAATTGGGTTTTAAAGGATGAAATATCGTCCCTTTAACAGGTTGGCGAAACCGCTGGCGCTAGGAAGTTGAAATTTGGTATGCAGGCTCCTTCACTAGTTTAGATAACAGCTAAGATGTCAATTTTGGAAAATCCAACGGGGAGTGCAAAAAAGGAGAAAATTCTCCCCCTTGATGACTTGCGAAAACCTTTAGAGATGGGCAGTTAAAATTTGGTACACAGGTTCCCACTCCAGGAAATTCCTACTGGGAGGTGCAATAGGGTAAAAGTTTCCCCCGAACGGCTTGCCCAAGCCGCTGAAACTAGAAAGCTAAAATTTGGTATGCAGGTTCATTCTTAAGTCCACATAACAGATAAGACGTGACTTTTGGAAAATCTAACGCGAAGGGCCAAAAAAGTGAAAATTCTCCTCCTAGACGGCCTGCTCAAATCGCTTGAGCTGGGAAGTTAAAATTTGGTTCATAGATTCCTCCTCGAATGCAAATCTGCAAATTTACAAATGTGCAAATGTAAAAATCTACAAAAGTGCAAACTTTCAAAAGTGCAAATTTGCAAAAGTTAAAATGTGAAAATATGCAAATTTACAAGAGTACCAATGTGCAAAAGTGAACATTTAATTGTTTGATGGTTTGATAGATTGATGGTTTGATGGATCAATGCTTTGTTGGTAATGTAAATGTGCAAATGTGTAAATAAGAAAATTTTAAAATGTGTAAATATGTAAATATTTTTTTATTTCATTCAAAATCTCCCAGCTCAAACCCCAGGAGGTAGAATGCTAAAATTTGGGGAAGAGTACGGCCTGCCCAACCCCTGTAGCTAGAAACCTGAAATATGCTCTTCTTGGAGTATGTGCTAACTTATCGATGAAGTCTTCCTAAGAAGTTGAAATTTAGTATGCAGTTAAGACGTAATTTTTGGAAAAGTCAACGCAGAAAAGTGTAAAATTCTCACCCTTGACGTCTTGCCAAAACCACTGGAGCTGGTGAGTTGAAATTTGGTGCAAAGGTTCCTCCTGCAGTGTAGACGTTCACCTAGGTCGGATTTTCGGAAATGTGTACGGGCAGGAGCAAAAAGGTAAACAGTCCTCAACGGGCTGCCCACATCGATTTAGATATAAACATGAAATTTTAAATATGTGAACTGGAGTATGTGCTTACTCACTGGTCAGCTAAATTTTAGCCAGGTACATGGTAAAAATGAGGGTTTAAAGGGAAAAACCTGAAATTTGAAATATGTGTTATCTAGAGTATGGGCTAACTCATTATTGAGGTACATCTTAGAATTTTGGTCTGGGCATGGTAAAAATTGGGGGCTCCGGGTAATTATCTGGGAACTCTTTATATTCCCGGGCAATCCTGGGATGTAGCCCGGGCAACCATTTTCTACGCTAACAACGTATCGGGCTTTGGCCGCTAGTATTATATAAAGAGACAATCTTAAGATAGGTATTCTGCTAATAGAAACGCGTTTTACAAAATTTACTTTAAAAATAAAATTTTTTTATGCCGCAAACTGCTAAACTGTATTAAATTTTTTTCTTTAAATTTCAAACTTGAATATTTTTTGGGTTTCAAATTTAAATATTTATGTTTAAAAATAACATTGCAGCCACAGCACAAACAAATTGTGTCTTTTACTTTTAATCAATAAAAAAATTGCTTATGTGATTGAACCCAAAATAAATAAATTGAAGCAAAAAATAAAAAAATAAATATTTGAGAAAGTTATTTAGAGTTATTAAAAGGCTAATAAAATATTAATTATTATTAAAAGGCTGAGATAGTTATTTAGAGTTATTAAAAGGCTGATAAAACTGAGAAAAGGTTAAACGTTAAGAACGCTTTTTATTTATACAGAATTTAATAGACCCGGCATACTTCGGTTTGCCCAAAATAGATTTTTTTATTGAATTAATTTCGAGCATTCACGATTCCTCCCAATTTCTTTTTTTTTTTTTGAACGAAAATTAGCGATCGTTAACGCAATAATAAAATTTCAATAGCTGATATCGGTCGTGTGCTTCTACGTTAAAAAATTAGTATTTGTTTAAAAAAACTGATAACTGTGGCATCGATTAAAATCAGAATGTTTTTTAACAGCAAGTCTTGTTCCGTTGCACAATTTCGGTGGATGTAAGTTGCGAATGAGCATCAACGGTGAGCCAACTTTTAAAGTTAAGATCTCTGTTGGCATTCCAGATGGCTCTAAAGTGTTAAGAAACTCTATTGGATAGTTGACAGCTTGTTCCTCATCTATAACTGTGTCAATCGATTTGTACTTGTTTATTTGTTGATAGCATCATTCTTCGGAGCCAAAATTGCTCGTTCTCAAAGTCAATGGTGATTTTTGAAATTGTTTGAAATATCGGGAAAACTTTCTGCACAATATTTAAATTGATGACTGCATTTGACAAAAGTTTGGCGGAAAAAATGTTTCACGTGTAGTCGGATGAAACGGAACTATTGCCTATATCTAAAAACAGTTTGGCGAATATTTGCGCAGCATCATCTTGAAGAAATTACACACGAATATTTGTCGACTGTAAGTTTCTCTATATGTCTCCAAATATATGACGTTATTTAATTGCAAAATTCTTTAACTTTTAATAATTTAGCTATTTTCTAGCAATTTTAGATTTAACTTAAATAACTTAAACTTAATAACGTTTTTGTTTGTTGAATTTTTTATTTACACTGAAATGAATACACTGAAAGAATACGATACGAATTTAGTTAGAGATTTTGGCAGTATTAAAGTGCTGTTTGATTAACTTAACTTTTTCACATAATTCGAAATTCTAATTGAGTGCTATTGTAATATTCAGTTGATCTAATGGGTCTCACAAATTTTCACCTCAAAAAAATTTTTCTTTGTCTTATCTACAGGCACAAAACTCATCACAGACTGAAGATTCTCATGATTTCTCGCAGTAAGTTGACAGTGAGATTTCTCTTTGAAACTTGGACTCTATGCTTGCAGCAGAAACGAATGCACTCCAAAGCATTTCAAAGAGGCCTGCAGAAACTGAAAGAGAAGAGGCATTTTCTATCTTCGTAAAATCGGAGCTGATTGGAATAAAAACAAATAAAAGCATAAAATATCAGTTTATGAAGGCCATAACTGTAGTTATTTTCGCTGCAAGGAAAAAACAAAGATTGAGCATTAATGCCGACAACAGTAACTTTTTAAATTTTTCTAATTTATAAAATTTGTAATTAAAACAAAAATAAAATATATAATGTACATATGTACATACATATGTATTTTTAACTTTTTTTGACAAAGAAATATTGTTTTTTTTTTAGTTTATAAAAAAAGATGTGACTACCACCAAAATTATTATTCAAAATTAAATTTTTTTATTGCATCCAATTGTCAAGGAACCGACCCATTAGGGTTGAAGTATTCGGAATACGAGTCACGGACCTTTCTCCCCTCGTCTCCTGAACGATTGCCCTGGCACCTTTGGAGACCTGTTAGGCATACTTCATTTCGACAGCATCCGTTTCCAATATTAATTGTATTGGTGTTTTCCGAATCTACTAATTTTCCGTCCAAGCTATCTCGAGTATTTATAAAATTATGCAGAGCGGCTGCAGCTAATGTCATAATCTCGATTTTTTCCACAAATAAGTCTATGTCTCTTTGAAAAACTTGGAATTTGTTCGCAAAGATTCCAAATGCATTTTCAACCACTCGACGAGTGGCTTCAACAGTCTTAAGGTCAAATGGAAAGCATCATCAGCCATAAACACAAAGGGTACTCTTTTGTTGGTGCCAGGTAGCTCGGCATCTTGTGGAAAATCGAGAAGATTTTTGTAATTACTTCAAATAATGTTGATTCATTGAATACTGCTCCAACATTTGAGCCCACGTTGACGTATAAAAACTTGTAGTTTGCGTCGACAATAGCTAGTAATTTCACGCTATGGAAGCTTTAATAATTATAGTAAAAATACCACTTTTTCTCTTGATAGCAATGTGCTTATCATCTTTACAAATAAAATAAAAGGGAAATTAGTTAAAATAATAATGTCATTCAAATGTTTATCTTCTTAATACTTATGGCTCTAAAACAATAGGGGAAATCCCATTTGCGCTCGATTTCATCTGCAATGCTTTTCCACTCATTTTAATTTTGGGGTACCTTAAAAACATATACATAGTATATCGTCTATGTAGAACAAAAACTCATCATCTACATTTTCATAGTTTTGAGTTATAAGGTGTTTTATATAAAAGTTCTCATTAAAAATCCAATATTTCGATAAAAAATATTTTGAATACCACAATTTGTTAATTATTAAATACAACATTTTATCCACCAAAAACTTTTAATAAATAATGAGAATTTAGAGCTAATTTTACGAAATTGTAGATAGTGATTTTATCTTCTTACCTTTTTTTGTTTCGATTACAGTTAGTGAGTTTTTATTGCATGAATACAAAGTCCATATTTTGAATGTTTTATTGAAAGAAATAAGATAAGTAATGGATAATATAATACATTTCATTAATATTATCGATTTTAAGATAAATTTGAATTGTACATTTTTAAGGCTTGTTATTCACCAACATTTTCATCTTCAAAGTCTTTTGCAGATTTTAACGTTGGCAAATTCTTGTACCACTGATGAAGCTCGACTGGTATAACTCCACTTGCGCATAATTTTAGCAAATCTTTTTTTTTTGCTTCGCTTATGGGTAACTCATTTTCATAAATATGTATAGGTGCTAAGACATTTGGTGGTCTGCCACGTCCATGGACACAAATTTTTTTATATGGTGCTGTGTGATCGTATCGATAAAATATTGTATTCGGATCGGTTTTTTGGTATCGTAAACATTTTACTTTTAACCAAGACACTTTTTTACCATCCTCATCAATATTTCTATTTTTTATGAGATTTTCACACAGTTTTTGGAGATTAAGAAAATCAAAATATTTAATTTCATTGACTTCGTAAGGATCCTTGTTCTTATTTTTACCTCTTGTGGATCTTGCCGCTTTAAAAATTTCAAGCCAATCATTCATTATGATAACCGATCTGTATTTCTTTGAATGTTCTATTGATGAATGCATGGAGTCGCACTCCATATACGTATGACCGGATTCCAAAAATTTTTGTTCGATAACTTGAAGGTGGGTGGAACGTACAGCATAGAGCAAAATGGCAGCAACGTTTTGATTCCTATTTTGGCCACCACATGTGTCAGAAAAAAGTGACAGCTCCGTAATATTTTGTGGTATTGAATTGATGTATTTAAACAGTATTGATCCAATTTCCGAACTGCCTCGTTTTCCATTTAGTTCATTCCAGGCATAGCACAAAGCCTTTTTATCATGACCACTTTCATACACTATAAGGTTATAAACATTAATCTTGCGACTATAATACATTTGAGACGATGCTGAGGATGGTATCTGCAAGACACTCTGGAGATCAAATGTAACTGTTTGAACAATAAATTTGGTAAAGCTCATACATTTTGAGAATGGATAGATTGCTGTCAAGGTATTTTTTTTGAGATGACTGGCGAATGTAATGTCCCGGTATGGTCGAAAAACTTTCAATGTGCTGCTTTACTATATTTATGGAATGATTACTTGTTTTGTTGCCTGGTGGTTTTTTTCCACGTTTGTCATCGCCTTCAAAATTACCACAAGCATTGATTGACGACAATGCTGCATTTATAGGTCCATTTGATATGCATAGAGTTTTTTTTTAAAAAAATGTTGCACACACCCTCCATAATTGTCGTTGTCCATTGAAAAGGTAGTATGCCCTTGATTCGCTACGCGAACTATGATTCTCCGAAGTAGTTCTTCGTTTCACAGAAGAAACTTTTATGCATTTCAAAAAAGTCTTTTTGCCTTTTGTAATTTTTCATTGCCCAATATACACTGCTCATTTTTTTTCGGTTTCCTTCCGTAAAATGTAAATTGCATTTGAAACGACATTTGGTACAGTTAAATTGTTTAGGTGTCTTCGCTTTTTTTAATCCCGTGGAAGTTTCATAAGGCAAGCTTTCGGCTCGTTTGTTTTTTATGATGTTCACTTTTCGCATCGCCATATTTCGCTGTTTCCAACGATACAGGGAATTTTTATTTGATACTTGATTTTCACTATTTCGGTTTTCTTTTCCATCACTGTCATCGTCGGAATCAATGTAAAAATCCTTTACACTATAACATGATGGCGTTGGTGATCGTTGTTCAAGTTCATTGTCACTCTGATCGCTTGAGTCGGAGATTTCAATATGTCTGGGCTCCTGCCCATACGTATAATCCACTGATTTTAATTGTTTTCCTCGCTTTCCAAACATCTTGAAAAAATATAGTTCTTATTCATAGAACAATTAAAAGAAGACGTTTTTACCTTGAAATTAATTACAGAATACCTCCCGAATGCTTAAATTTTGCTTTATTATTTTTGTTACGCAATTTCAGTTTTTATATTGGAATCCCCGAATTAAAAACATAAACAACGAAGAAAAATCAGCAGTGTTACCAACCAGAGATGCAAGCCGACCCAAGAAAATCGTCGGCGGCGGTTAATCAAAAAATTAACCGCGGTGGCTTCAAGTCGATGTTATTATTTAAATAAAAACCCTCTCAGCAAACAAGCTCCAAAAGGGTCTGGAATCTTGGAAGATTGGTGAAATTTAAAAAAAAATAAAAAAAAATCGGCTAAGCTGTTTTTTTATTTCTACTAACAAATAAAATCCGAAGTTAGCCGCTTACTATGGTGGCGGCTCGACTAAAAAAAAAGTCGTTGGTGGAGGCGCATCGAATTTGCACCACTCGACTTGTATTTCTGCATAAGTTGTATACTGTTATATCGACAAAAACCTTAGGTAGATAATGATGTTTTCTTCACAAATTTTATCGCAAACCTGCAGTTAGTGAGTTATAAAAAAAAATCTTAGTTAATAAAATAGATATGCGCATATCGACAAGCGCAAAAGATAAGCAATGGAAAATTATGAAATAAAATGCAATAAAGTCATTTTTCGCAAAAGTGTAGTTGATGAGTTTTTCTTCTACATAGACGATATGTTTGATCAGATATGCAAAAAAATTATTGTAAAAATTCATACGTACTTTCAAAAATATGCTAATGCTAACTGTATCTTTCACCAGTGGCTAAAAAGCGTAAAGTTAAAAGCAACCTTAAAAAGAGAAAAGGATTATAAAAAAAAATTGTATTTATTTGTTTTAGGTCGTTTTGCAAACAGCTCTTGATTACAATAATTACCTTGCTTCTTTTGTTTTGCAATCAATTGAGTAATTTCTTGCAGTAACTCTGAAAAGGCTCTTTCCGACATCATCGCAAAATTTTGGAATGACTTGAGGTCTTCGAAACGCAGCTCGTTCATAGCCATTGATACTAAACCTTGTCCATAGTCTCTTCGAAGTAACCACTTGTGGCTCCATAAAGCACGATTGCATTTCTGATTCTCACTTCTTTCTTTATTTTCATTACAGTTGATATTAAAATAAGGCTACACACCACTCTTTCATTTGTACATTCAAACATTTTGCTGCTTTTAATTTGGTTTTTATTTTTAATTCTAATGGAATGGAGCACATCGGTTGGATGGTTTCAAAGTCTATAACGGATATAGATAGAAACAATTTTTGTGTTTTATATAAATAGCGGGATCCGCGACAAGGGGGAGACTTTTCCCTATTTTTCCACTCCACCTACAAATGTTTAAAAGTCCCGTCTAAACAGATCTTTACGCACTAAGAGGAGCCTACGTGCAAAATTTATATTTCAGGACGTCAAGGGGGAGAATTTTCCACTTTTTTTCCTAAAATTCCGTCTTTATTGACGTCTACACCGGAGGGGGAACCTTCTTTCCACATTTCAACTTCCTAGTTCCAGCGCTTGTTCGCCGAATTTGTTACCAATTGAATCTGAAGGAAACGACAAATATATTCACATTAAATTATATTTTCAGTCGTGAACGCCAATTCTCAGTTGCCTAATTTATTTATTTTATTAACTTATAATTTCAAATTATAAGGTAATATAGGGATTAGAGCAATAGCTACTTTGGCCTTAAGCTCAAAATTTATAATTCAATTAATTGTCATATACTTAATAGATAGAATAATAACGATTCAGATCTTATATAAACTTATTGGTATTTGTTTGTTTAAGGAAATTAGTTATTTTCTTTATGTTTTCTGGGGTTGGGTTAGATGAAGCTCTAACTGGGTCTGTTCCATTGAAGATAGTTCGTCTTGCATTATTAAATTTAGGGCAATGTACAAGGATGTGTAAGGGATTTGGAATTGGCGCTGTACAATCACAAATTTGAGGAATGTCAATGTTCATCAAGTGTCCGTGGGTTAATTTAGAATGCCTGAGTCGTAGTCGTTCGAATTTAATTATGTCAATTCTGTGGCATCAGTAATATTTTTTAAAAAGGTGCATATGTCGGTCATTTCATGATTTATATTTTTATACCATATTGAGGTGGAGTTTATTAGGTTCCTCTTATAGCGTTGGATAAGTTTTCGTACGATATAGTTATCCCTGGTTCAAACTGTTACTAACTTTACAAACTCAATGAGTAATATGATGCAAGAGATGATGAGAAATCAGTCTATTTTGATGCAAGCTTTGTTAACTAAACCATGAACAGTTTGAAAATATGTTACTGGAATGCTAACGGCATATGCCAACATAAAGAAGAGCTCGAGTATTTTCTCAGAAATCAGCAAATTGACGTAATGCTTATTTCTGAGACCCATTTAACCCTGAGAAGTTCATTTTCAATTCGCGGGTACACAATGTATGATACTAAGGACCCAAGAGGCAGGTCATGTGGAGGATCAGCTATTCTCATTAAATCTAGATTAAAACATTTTCTTATGTGTGATCTTTGCGAAAATTATCTTCAGGCCACTACTATATGTTTTGAAGAATTCGATAGGGACTTGGTGATTTCGTCAATTTATTCTCCCCCCAGATTCTCCATAACGGAGGATCAGTACACAGTCTTTTTCGAATCATTAGGACCGCGTTTTCTGGCAGCTGGAGACTATAATGCCAAGCATACATTCTGGGGGTCACGGCTTGTTACCCCTAAGGGCCGTGTTTTGTTTAATACAATTTCTAAGCTGGGTATGGATGTGATCTCTAGTGGAGAACCCACGTACTGGCCAACGGATCGTCGAAAAATACCCGATCTGATAGACTTTGGAATAACAATGTCTATTGCGAGAGAATTGGTCCATGTAGAACCATTATTGGATCTCTCATCTGATCACACACCTACAGTTGTTACTATTTTAAACCCCCGAGGAATTGTACCCCCCTCTGGTGACTTAGCACTGACAGGCAAAACAACAGATTGGTTGAAGTATAAAAAATTTATCAGTACACATTGCTCGGAAAACATACCGCTAAGAACACCGGAAGATATCGACCTCTCGATTCAAAATTTTGAACTAAATCTCAAACTTGCTGCTCAACTTGCTACCAAACCCCCCCGACACAACAGACAAAATATTATTTTGTCTGCCGATGTCGAACGACTCTTAAATGAAAAAAGAAGAGCTCGAAGAGAGTGGCAACATCACAGATCTCCTCAACTTAAGGAACGGTTGAAAGAATGCACTAAAAAATTAAGAAAGCTACTTGAACATAAGAGAACTGCTTCATTAAACAGATATCTTGAAAATTTAGATCCAACATCAAGAACTGATTACTCATTATGGCGTGCAACGAAAAATTTAAAAAGACCTGTCTTATGTAAGCCTCCTTTGAGAAAATTAGACGGAGGTTGGGCTAGAAATGATACTGAAAAAGGAGATCTGTTTGTAGAACATTTAAGAAAAGTATTCACGCCAAATATAACAAGTTCTGTAACAGAGTTGCCACCGATTTTACCCCAGCACCGAGCAGCTACCCGATTAACGTTTGAGATGAGAGAGGTCGAAAAGGCTATTTTTGAACTAAACCCCAAAAAAGCTCCTGGTATCGATGGAATCGGTAACAGGATGCTCTTGGAGTTACCCCGTATAGCATTAAAGATAATTCTCTTTATTTTTAATGCTATTATACGCCTTGAATACTATGCCCCAGAATGGAAAGTTTCACTCGTTAAAATGATACCCAAGCCAGGCAAAGATTACACAAAAGTGGAATCGTATAGGCCTATAAGCCTATTATCCAATTTGTCAGAAAATCCTAATACAAAAGATAACTGTTTATGTGGAACAAAACAACTGTATTCCATCACACCAATTTGGCTTCAGGAGAAAACACAGCACCATTGAGCAAGCCCACAGGCTGGTTACTGTTGTCAGAAAAACGTTCGAGGAGAAAAAAGACTGCTCTGCCCTTTTTATCGACGTTTCACAGGCTTTCGATAAGGTTTGGCATGAAGGTCTACTGTTTAAAATAAAACTTTTGTTACCAACAAATACTCACAAGCTACTCAAACGCTATATAACAAATCGAAAATTCACTCTTGCTGAAAAAAGTTTTGTCAGCTCTCCTCAAGATATACAAGCCGGAGTTCCACAAGGTAGCATTTTGGGTCCTCTGTTATATATCATTTATACTTCAGACATGCCATTAGATATTAATACCCACACATCGACTTTCGCTGACGATACTGCAATCTTAAGCGTCCACGATGACTCAAAAATAGCGTCTAGAATGTTACAGACTCACATTTCACAATTGGAAGCTTGGTTGGATAAGTGGAGAATTAAGGTGAATGAACAGAAATGTATCCATATTACTTTCACACTGAGAAAAGAGACGTGTCCACCCATTAAAATTAATAATCTGAATATACCCCAACACACATGTGTGAAATATCTAGGTATTCACCTTGACCGTCGACTCACGTGGAAAAATCATATAGATGCGAAAATAACTCAGATGAGGCTAAAAACTGCTCAACTCGCTTGGCTTACTGGCAAAAACTCTAAACTAGGCCTGGACTGCAAATTACTCATTTACAATTCGATCATGAAACCCATATGGTGCTACGGAATTCAGCTCTGGGGTACTGCCTCTGCGTCCAATATAGGGAAAATTCAGAGAATGCAAAATAAATTCTTGAGGACGATCACGAACGCACCCTGGTATGTTAGGAATTACAACATACATAAAGACCTGAATGTACCCCTGGTCAAAGATGAAATTATTAGACACTGTCAACGCTATTTAACAAAACTGGAAACACACCCCAACATACTAGCCCGTAACTTAACTGATAATCACGGCCACCAGCGTCTTAGGAGGAGGGACACTGCGGATCTGGTCCGCTAATAATAAGGGGAAATAATGGTCCCAGTTGAACCACACAACATCAGTCTGGCACTGGCTGGACTTAACAATTAATATTTAGTTTTAAGATTTGGATAATTATTGTTAGTTCACAGTTGTTAAAAGTGAAGATTCAATAAATAATATAAAATATGGAAAAAAAATATAGTTATCCCAGTCTTTGGGATTATGATTAGGTGTTGTAATTAGTGGCGAATTGTTGGCTTCTCTTGCAGTCTGATCAGCAAACTCGTTGCCTTTTATACCACAATGCCCAGGTCTAATTTAATATTTATATCCCACATAAATATTAATACATTCCACAAAATTTTATTTGGAGAATAATTTAATCTTTCGATTTTTCCGGTTTCGAACCAGGGCATTTAGATTCATAGTTCACACTCTTACTCACAGGACCACAACTACTTTTAATTCTCTCTGCTTTATTTGCTATTTAAACCTTTCAATATTTTATTTAAATTAAAACAAGTAAAAAAGGCTAAATTCGGCTGTGCCGATTCTTTGAATACCCTCCACCAATATCCTAAAAAGATGTTCTCTACTGCTTTTTGAACAAATAAGATAAAAAAAACTTTTGAAGTAAAATTATGTAGGTGAAAAAATTTTTTGAGGTGTAGAACTTTTTTAGATGTCAAAAGAACTTTTTTGGTGAAAAAAAATTTAGAGGTGAAAAAAATTTTTTGAGGTGAAAAAATTTTTTGGTGTGAAAAAAATTTTAGTGGTGAAAAAATTTTTTGAGGTGAATACAATATATTCACTTCTAAGCAACTGAAATGAAATTGTACAAAATTTGTATGGAAAATTTAGAGTCACCTTCACATTTTCACTAGTTTTTTAACCACTGAACTACACAAAACACATTTTAAAGCATATTTTTTGGTAAATACTCATTTTTGTTACTAGCTAATGGGGACTAGCTCTGCAGCAGAATATGCCTAATGGAGAGAATCCACTTTCTGATGAGTCACGTATTGACAAATAGTTGCAACGAATGTTGTTTCTTTAAAAAATTAATGCAGAACAATATGCCTAATGGAGACAATACAGTTTCTCATGCGCCACCTCTTGAAAAATAGTTACAAATAATATTTGTTTCTTTAAAAAATAATGTCTTTGATTGGCACAACTTCATTGGTAGAAAAACGAACAAATATAAATTGGGAGTTTTGCAAACAAAAATACATTTTATGGAATGAAACGAAAAACCAACAAAGCTTATCAGTGGAAAATAACCATGGTTGGCAAGCAATACCTTTTAATTATAACGGTAGTTGTCTATCACGCTCTTGAAAATTGAACCGGTAATATAGCGCAATAAACTCGGTTATACAAAAAAAAACCTGGACTTTAATGAAATGGCCATTTTAAAATTTTTATATCGGTCTTAAAGTCGCTTTGGTAGCCAACTACCGTTATTATGAAAAGGTATTGAATGCTAAATATGAAAATAACAGAAAAATATAGAAGCATTTAGAACCATTAGAAGTTAAATGCTGTATTATATTTATTGTAACATACCAAATTTCTAATAAATATGAATTGATGAGCAATTGTTTGTTTGTTTTTAATATTAATGAGATGATTTGATTTAAATTATTTTATTGAGAAAAAATATTAAAAAATACATTCCACTTTATATTAAATGGCCAAACTAATGTTCTCAATTGTCATTTTTGACAAGCAGTAGTGTCAATTAATAGCTATATTATAAATATAAACGATAAAAGTTTTCAACAGCAGGTCCATCTAGGTGTTAATTACGTAATTATTGTAATTAAATTTATATAAGTAGGAAAAAACAACTGTGAGGCAATTTATACGGTGACTTTTTGCATGTAATTATTGCATGAAATTATTGTTTGGTGGTCGAACGGTGGGGCAACAAAACAAGCGCGGTTTAAATTTTTCGCATGTTTTTGTTATTTCTCTTTCGAAATCATATGTATTCTTCTTTTGTTGCTTTATAGTACATATTCAGACAAAACTTAGCAAGCAACTTTAAAAAGGGAATTGAGAAAGAAGCATGCAATCAATTGCATTGAACCATAGTACCAAAAATAAAATAAAAAACAAAAAATAAAACAAATAAAAAAGAAATAATTAATTAAGTACTTCTAAAGCTATAATGCAGCGGTCCCAACTATCTTTTACTTCACGGACCCCTTGAGACATTTTTGTTGGCTGACGGACCCCAAATTTTATATTTAAATAAAAACATTTACATCCAAAGATTTTCAGAAAATAGTAGTGGTAAATTATACGAAAGATGGAAAAATGTTTTTATTATTGTCAATTTACAGAATTAAAGAGATTTATCTTTCAATTATATTACCCTAAAAAAACTAGGATCTTGAGGCATTTTCTATAAAAAAAGTTTCTAAGTATCTGTGATTTTTATAATAGGAAAAATTGATGCTTAAACAAACTCTGATGATTTTTTTCGAATCTGAGAACGTTTTCTATATTAGAAATAAAAATAATATGTATTCAATTAAACAAAAAAATTTCCGGAGTCTGAAAAGTGCTAAGAATTAAAATACTCCAACTTTTTAACAGAGTTTCGTATTTCCTTCCAAAGTTTTGAAAATCGCGGTATATTCATTATTTTTTGTTTGGATTTTTTTTTTTAAATACAACTGGGGTAACTGACATTGGAAGATTATTTATTATTACCTTCTTATTTTTAAACAATTTTTTACGAACTCCTCTTGCAGCCCTCAGGTGGTCCGTAGCTGCGGACCACCTGAGGGCCGCAACCCCCCACTTGGGAATCGTTGCTCTAATAGTACCGCAAAAAGTACTAAAGAATAATATTATTTATCATTAATTCATTTGATGTATGTTAAAAACAATTAAAAAAATTAGAAATAAAATTATGGATTTGAAAAAATTTATTTAGAAGCGAAAATAACTTTTCTGGTGGAAAAAAATTTTGGGGTGGAAACCATTTTTGTGGTAAAAGCAAATTTTTTGGTGAAGACAAGTTTGAGGTGAAAAATATTAGATGTGAAAAATATGTGAATAAGATGTGATTTTATTTTCGAAATGCGAAAATATGAGAAAATATATTATGTACCAGTCGCTACTATAAAATAGTACTAAAATACAGCAATTTGTATGGAAAATGAGCCATTTCAACAGGCAGACGGACATCGTTACATCGATTTAGATCTATATTTCGACATGTCTCCATATATGGTTTTAAAAAAACAAATTTTTATATGGGAAGATGGTATGTTTTCATTAAATTATATAATTATCGAGTATTGAGGCATTGGCAAATATATATTTCTATTCATTATGTTTTACAAAAAAAAAAAAAAATAACAAATCCACGTGAAGAAATTGCAATATTGTGCTCTTTAACATCTAAATGAATATTGAATTGAAAAAATTAAAGAATAATATTCACATAAAACAAATTTTTTTGCATAGTTTTTGGCAAATATTCATTTATGTTATGAGGGCAATAGAAAATCAATAATACTCTATTGAATATTGGTAACGCAATATGTTTAATGGAGACTACCTAGACGGCAGGATATGTCTAGTAAAGGGAATAAAAATCAGATGCGCCATCTATTGACTAATGGCCAGAATTTATATTTCCTGCGCCACCTATTGACAAATGGTGAGAGCTAAAATTTTTTCGGCACAATTTAAATTGCTAGAAAAACAAAAACAAAGATATTAAGTATGAGTTACAAAAACAAAAAATACATTTTATGGAATGAAACGAAAAACCAACAAAGCTTAACAGAAAAACAAAATAGATACAGAAAAATTGTACAAATTTGTATGGAAAATTTAAAGGTATCTTCACATTTTCACTCATAACTTTTTAACCGTTTGACCGATTTGGCTCATTTTCAACACCAAACTGGCGATCACGACGCGAAGCAGACAGACAGACGGACATCGCTGAATCGACTTAAAATTGCATAAGGATCACGAATATATGTATATACTTTATGGTATCTAAAACCTATATTTCGACATGTTACAAACGGAATGACAAACTGATATATTCCCTCACCATATATGGTGGAGAGTATAAGAAGTATTTTTTAGATGTGTGCCTCTCTACCCACTACACCACACAACACTTATAAATATTGATTGCTAATTTTAAATTTAAATAATTTTTTAGGAAAACAATCTCTATATATAAAGGAATAACGTTACTGACTGACTCATTCAACATCGCCAAGCAAAAACTGCAAAAGGTATTGGCTGAAATTTGGTATTCAGGTTCCCCCTCCCGCGTAAACATCCGCTAAGACGGGGTTTTTGGAAATTCCTTCAGGGAGGGGCAAAAAGGGGAAAACCTCGCCATTCACGGCCTGTCCAAGCCTTTAGCTAGAAACTTGAAATTTTAAATATCCCTTCCTGGGAGTATGTGCTAACTCCTTGATGGGATGCGTTTAAGAATGTTGGCCAGTAACATTGTAAAAATAAGGGCTTAAAGGGCGAAAAGTCTCCCACTTTATAGCCTGACCAAACCGTTGGACCTAGGAAATTGATATTTTGAATGCAGGCTGCCTAGTGTAGATAACAGATAAAACATGATTTTTCAAAAATCAAACGGGGAGGTGCAGAAAAGGGTTAAATTCTCCCCCTCGACGGCCTCCAAAAACCGTTAGAGCTGAAAGGTTGAAATTGAGTATGTCGGTCCACCTGAGGTCTAGACATCCACCTAGGTAGGATTTTGGTAAGTTCCTACGGGGAACCTGCCCAAATCGCAGAGACTAGAAAGTTCAAATTTGGTTTGCAGATTCCTTCTTCGTGTAGATAACAGATAAGACGTGACTTTTGGAAAATCTAACGCTGAGGGGCGAAAATTCTCCCCCTTGAAGGCCTGTCAAATCCGCTTCAGGTGGGAAGTTAAAATTTGGTACATAGATTCCTCCTCCAATGTAAATGTGCAAATTTGAAAATGTCCGTATGTGCAAATTTGCAAATGTGCAAATTTGCAAAAGTGAAAATTTGCAAAAGTGCAAGTTTACAATAGTAAAAATGTGTAAGTTTTCAAAAGTGCAAATTTTCAAAAGTGCAAATTTGCAAAAGGGCAAATGTGGAAATGTTGAAAAATCCAAATAGTAAAATACCTGAAATTTTCAACATGTATTACTTGGAGTATTGACTAACTCCTCTAATGTAAATGTGCGAATTTGCAAAAGTGCAAATGTGCAAATTATCAAGTGCAAATGTGCAAAATTTACAAGTTTGCATATGTGAAAATTAACAAAAGTGCAAATTTGCAAAAGTGAAAATTTGCAAAAGTTCAAATGTGAAAATATGCAAATTTGCAAGAGTTCAAATGTACAAAAGTGCATTTATTATAATAACAAAATAAAATGATACATTATTCAAAGTATAGTCCATCGTTAGCCACTACTTTTTCCCATCTTTCTGGTAGAATATAGATTCCGCGCCAAAAGAACTGCTCCGGTTTTGAGGAAAAGAATGAATCAAGCCAATTTATAATACCCTGTTCTGAAGTGTAGCGTAAGGGCGTTCTGTATCGATCGAAACAAATGGTTTTGACCGGTCTTGCAACATGTGGCCGAGCGTTGTCATGATGGAAGGTTATGGCCTCGTGTCTGTTCGAATATTCTGGTAATTTTTCGTTGATTGCTCTCTTTAACCGAATCAATTGTGTTCGGTACAGGTCTCCTGTGATTGTCTGACCCGATTGCAACAGCTCATAATACAAAACACCCTTCTGATCCCACCAAATACAGAGCATTACCTTGAATTCATGGATATTCGAGTTCGGCGTTGATTTGGCTGGTTGGCCGGGCTTTACATATGACTTTGCGCTTGGGGTTATCGTAATGTATCAATTTTTCATCAGCAGTAACAATACGATGCAAAAATGACTTAATAGTGATAAGGTCTTCTTTTGTTTAAAACAAAATTTTAAAATTCCATGCATATTGCAATCTGTTCCGATTTTCTATATCTCATACCTTTTTCACCCTTGGCTTCATACTTGGTACACTTATTTTCATAAATGTGAAACAGAAATGGGTACATCTACTAGATACAATGAGCACTATTATAATTCCATAAACAAATATAAAATACTAATAATATTTCAAACAATTTTCTTACCGTCCCTATTTTTATTCACATTCGACTATACGAAATTATAATAATTTTTAACAGGAACTGAAACCCTGAAAAAATGGGTTCAGGTTGGGGTTAATCGAAATAAAAAATCAGGTTCGGTTTCATTTAAAAAAAGTACAAATGTTTTATCAATAGGAAATTTATGTATTTTCCAAAGAAATTTTCATTTAACATTATAATTAATATATTCTTTAAGTTTTCTTCTTTTAAATTTGTTTTTTGTGGCGACAAAATGAATTTCAAGGCTGAGAAGGCTCTCTTATTTAAAGAATTTGATTAAGAAAATCGTTCCTTCTTTTTTGAAACTTGTTCGAGTATACCTTCATCATCTTCTGAAGAACAAGATATTGATTCTCTCATAAAATTCTTTTCTTCTCCTTTCATTTGCAAATTTTTAAAAATTTTAATTGCTTTTAAAATATATTTTTTTTTAGCATTTTCACCATGTTCGGGACTTAGCATTAACTTAAATCTGCTAACTAGATATAATGCTGCAATTAAAAGTGGACTATTAATAAAGTGGTTTTCTCTTTTTATAATATTTAAAGGTTTGTTTTTTTTTTTTGAATTGTATATCTATATCTATAACTATTCGTACTTGTAAAGAAAACGACTATACCTACTTACTTGACTTTTCTTTATTTTTTGTAAGCAAATAAAATTTGAACTTATGGGGCCGCCTTTGTACGAAAGCTGTTTTCGTATACGGACTTCCCCGGAACACGAAATATAGCAATTGTATTGTATTACCAGCTCTACCTTTACTTACAAACACATAATGCATTTGTTAGCTTTTGTTATTTTTAATATTTTATGAAATGAAAAATACAAAAATTTTAAATATTTTTATGACAAATATTTTTGTTTAAGTTTAAAGAAGAAAAGCCAATAATTTCTAAAACCTGGCAGCATTTTTATACATTCTTAATTTTTAAGTAGCTATAAATATAACTACTTAACAATATAACTACTTGACAATATTTATATAACTACTTAACAATATTTATATAAAATTCGAAAAAAACCCTAAATATAATTCTTGTGAAAATGTTTTTGTTTCGTCATATTTTTAAGCTCTAATTTAAAACGAAGTCAGATTCTATAAAAATCGCCTCAAGACATCTGTTGTTTTTGTAGTTTCAGCGGTAGTTTTTTAACAGGTTCATAAACTTCTACGAATTCTTCACAAATACTCCAAATATTATCATTCATAGCATCGAGTAATTCCGTACAAAAACTACTTTATTCCAATAAGTCTTGAACCATGTCATAACTGGAATTCCAACTAGTTTGACAGTCCAGTACGGTTTTTTCAAGTTTAGCTCTTTAGTTACAGAAGAAATTTTTGGTGTTCGTAATTTTTCGCAAATAGCTCTGCATTGATCAAGTAAAAGGACTAGATATAATGTCGAGCACTTCAAACTGGAATGCAAGAAATGTAATGTTTTTTATGATTTTTCTATTAAACATTTCTCACGCCATGAACAGCAGGATTATTTTTTTATATTTTTGAACCCGAACCTGGTTGAATTTTTGGTTTCAGAGGGTTCGGTTTCAAAGTTTTTATAAACAGCGAACCTCCACCCGTTTGGGTTCGGTTTCAGTCCCTGCTTTTTAATGTTGTTTTTGTTTTTATTTGCAACAAAAAAGTTTGAGCTGTTGCTTAAAATGAAAAGTTGTTGTTGTACTATAATATAAAAATAATATTTTTAGTTTTTTTTAGCAAATTGTATGTGTATTTTTTTACTTTAAATTTGTTGTATGCCAGTATCCCTATTTTTTCGCACATGACTGTATATCTGCGTCTGAAATTATGCTCTGTTAAAGACGTCAAGTCTTATCAAAATAAGGATAATGATTAGAATTCGTGCAATGTAATGAAAATGCTGTTTTTTGTGTAGAAGTAATGTTTCTGTATTTCTTCGTTGTACCTACATATACTTTACTACAATTCTCACTATCATTTCCACTAAAAGGTATTTTATAAACTAAATTGAACATTTCCGATTTGTCTATTTTATCCTTCGTTTTGCAATATAATCTACCTAATGTGCTATATGTTTTATGTGCCTATATATTTCCTATTATAAATTTTTGATTTTTCTACGAGGAACAGAAGTTAGAGATTTAAAAATTCAAGTTTCAGTAACCATTCTCGTAGTTAAATTATTTGGGTTTTTATATTGTGTTATCAATCCACAGATTAATTGAATTGGGTAATTATTAATTTTATAAAATCCTGTATCGCTAATCTTTAATATCCTTTCAATTAACTAATTTTATAAAGCTCTAATTTATGTTCCTCTTATATCTGAAAGATTAGAAAAGTGGTGACGAAATATTCCGATAAATAAATAATTATAATTAATTTTTATAAACAAAAAAGAAATCTTAAGCTCATTTTAAATTAAATGATTTTGGAGATAATTTTGAACTAAAAATTAGTGTAAGTAACCAAAAGCGTTTATTTATTTTTTTGGCAACACTTCTATGGATCTTCATCACCAGAGAACCTTTATCGCAATTTTCAACATTTAATTTTGAAAATAGTTAGGGTTATTTAAAATCTATTATAAAATGTCTGACGAATAAATAAATCATGTTGTACAGAAAATAACAATATTTTTCATACAGATAATTTATCAAATAAAATTTCCTGAATAGAAAAGTTATTGAAGCATTTAAATCTAAAGTTATGTTTTCATTTGTAATTATTAATGGTTTTAAGGTATCTCATATGTAATATTAAAAAATTAAATAAAGGTATTGAAATAAATATGGTACACGTGGTAGATACAAACTGTGTTCTTACGGAATTTCAGAACGAATTAATCGCTAAATTAAAAATATGTGAAATAATAACAAGTAAGAGCGGCTAAATTCGGCTATGCCGAATCTTATATACCCTTCACCATGGTTGGGAAAAAACTGAAGTTTATATATGGACATATATGAAATGGACAGATTTATATACGGACGCCTTTAAGAGGAAATTAACCATTTAGTTTGGAGATAAAACTTGGACTCGGGAATATAGGTACTTTAAAAAAATGTATGTTTTGGGCATAACTTTTTTGTATCTGAACCGATATTTCCGAGTTTTTCAGCAAATATGTTATACTAAAGATTTTTGATCTTTTGCTATATAAGACGTATCCATAGGTCATAATACAGCTCTAGAATAGTGTTTGTTGTTTGTGTATAAAAGGTGAAGAGGTGAAAGAAAAGAATTTCAACAAATCGTTAAAAGAAATCACTACAACTGCATGTGTTTTATTTCTACAAAATAGTTTGATTTAGCTGGCAAATTTACATTTGGGATTTTATTTCGCTTCTTTATTAGAAATATTTGTAATTTCTTTAGCTTAATTTTAAAAATTTGAAGGAAAATAGTTTATAATTTTTTTTTAATATTATAAGTTATGACCTAAAAAAGTTGCACTCAAAGGGAAATTATGTATAAAATTTTCTTAATATATGAGAAATAAAATGGTTTAAAAATCTTTTTATAAATTATTTTAAATCGGAGCAAAAAAAAAGAAATAAAACCGTTTGTATTTTGTTTGTATCAGAGGGTTTTTATAAAAATTTTGATGTTTTTAGCCTATTTATGGATTATTTAATTATTAATATAAAATTTTATTTAAATTAATTATTAAATGTAAAAAAAAAACAAAAAAAAATCTTAAGAAAATAAAAAAAAAATGTAAAAAAAAAAGTGAATTGACCTGACCGAGATTCGAACCCGCGGCCTTAGAGAAAAAAAGTATTTGTGACATGGCGTCTAGACAACTGAGCTATTGAAGCTCACACAAAATCATCGTCAATAGATGTACATATATAAAAGTCTTCGTTCATTAGGGATTTGTTTAGTTTTTATTTAAATGACAAATCTTTGTATGTGTGTTGTTTGTGTATAAAAGGTGGAGATAAAAGAAAAGAATTTTAATTATTAATATAAAATTTTATATAAATTAGTTATTAAATGTTAAAAAAAAAACCAAAAATAAGCAAAAAAAAAAGTCTTAAGAAAATAATAAAAAAAAATGTACAAAAAAAAAGTGAATTGACCTCACCGAGATTTGAACCTCGAACCCCACGGTTAGAGAAAAAAAGTATTTGTGACATGGCGTCTAGACAACTGAGCTATTGAAGCTCACACAAAATCATCGTCAATAGATGTACATATATAAAAGTCTTCGTTAATTAGAGATTTGTTTGGTTTTTATTTAAATGACAAATCTTTGTATGTGTGTTGTTTGTGTATAAAAGGTGGAGATAAAAGAAAAGAATTTTAACACATGTTGTTATGCGTAAAATTCTACATACATATTAAACAAAGGGATTTTACTGGAAAAATTAGAGGTAGTCCTGGTTTTTTGCTAATATCTCAGCCATTTATTAACCGATCTGTCTGATTTTTAATAGCAAACAGAAATGGATCACATGTAACAGAAATAAAAAAGAATCAAGTCCTCATCACGTCTGGGTTCTTCGGAAAACCCATTTCAACACACAGACGGACAGACGGACAGACGGACATCGTTAAATCAACTTCGCTCTTCATAAGGACCCAGAATATATATACTTTATAGGGTCTAAGATCAATATTGTAGAAATTACAAACGGAATGACAAACTTATATATACCCTTCCACCTGTGGTGAAGGGTATAATAAAATTTTATATAAATTAGTTATTAAATGTTAAAAAAAAAACCAAAAATAAGCAAAAAAAAAAATATTAAGAAAATAATAAAAAAAAATGTACAAAAAAAATTTACAAAAAAAAAAAGTGAATTGACCGAGCGAGATTTGAACCTCGAACTCCACGGGCTTAGAGAAAAAAAGTAGTTGTGACATGGCGTCTAGACAACTGAGCTATTGAAGCTCACACAAAATCATCGTCAATAGATGTACATATATAAAAGTCTTCGTTAATTAGAGATTTGTTTGGTTTTTATTTAAATGACAAATCTTTGTATGTGTGTTGTTTGTGTATAAAAGGTGGAGATAAATAAAAGAAAAGAATTTTAACACATGTTGTTATGCGTAAAATTCTACATACATATTAAACAAAGGGATTTTACTGGAAAAATTAGAGGTAGTCCTGGTTTTTTGCTAATATCTCAGCCATTTATTAACCGATCTGTCTGATTTTTAATAGCAAACAGAAATGGATCACATGTAACAGAAATAAAAAAGAATCAAGTCCTCATCACGTCTGGGTTCTTCGGAAAATCCATTTCAACACACAGACGGACAGACGGACAGACGGACAGACGGACAGACGGACATCGTTAAATCAACTTCGCTCTTCATAAGGACCCAGAATATATATACTTTATAGGGTCTAAGATCAATATTGTAGAAATTACAAACGGAATGACAAACTTATATATACCCTTCCACCTGTGGTGAAGGGTATAAAAAATTGTTAATTTAAAAAAATTTTATAAACGGTTGTAAATTTCCAGAAAAATAAAAACAGTGCTCTCCCAGTACTGCTTTGTCATACCGTTGGCAATTTCTACTTGGGTAAGTATGTAAAGGATTTTAAAGCACCTTGTTTTTCTTTTAAAACAAATTGGATTAAAAATTAAGAAGACATAAAATTTAAATTTTTTTTAAAGCGCGTAACTTTAAAATTCTACAAAGATTTTTTAATAGTTTCGTAATGTGGGATTTTAAAGGTTAAAAATAAGGGGAACTCTTAAATTGTTCATACAATTTTTTTACTTCACCACAGGTGGAAGGGTATATATATATTGTTATATATTTCTGTTACATGTGATCCGTTTCTGTTTGCTATTGAAAATCAGCCAGATCGGTTGATAAATGGCTGAGATATTAGCAAAAAACCACGACTACCTCTAATTTCTTCCGTGAAATCCCTTTGTTTTATATGTATGTTGAATTTTAAGCATAACAAACACATTCATTTGTTGAAATTCTTTTCTTTCACCTCTTCACCTTTTATACACCTAAAAACCAAACAAATTAGTTTTGAACGAAAACTATTTATTTACTTCTATTAACGATGATTGCGTATGTCTTTCAATGGCTCAGTGGTCTAAGCGCTTTGTCATAAATAGTTTTGTTAGTCGCGCGATCGATCCACGTCTATTCAACTTTTTTTGTACAATTTTTATTTTTACATTTTCTTAAGACTTTTTTATTTGTTTTTTTAACATAACAAATACGTACAGCACAGTTGACTTAAGGATTTCGGTAAATTTTTCTGTATATTTGTAGAACGGAGAGAGGACAAGTTCTAGAATAAGGTACGAGCATCTGACCAAATGTGGGTGGGATCTATGAATTGGGCGTGGCACAAAATATATTACTTTATATCTTAAGAACCGTAAGACCGAAATTAAATAATCCATAAATGGGCTTAAAACATCAAAATTTTTATAAAAACTAAAATTTTAGAGCTGTAATATGACCTATGGATACGTCTTATATAGGAAAAGATCGAAAATCTTTAGTATAACATATTTGCTAAAAAAAACTCGGAAATATCGGTTCAGATACAAAAAAGTTATGCCCAAAACATAATTTTTTTTAAATACCTATTTTCTGGAACCATAAATCTTCTTGAGTCCAAGTTTTATCACCAAACTAAATGGTTAACTTCCCCTTAAAGGCGTCCGTATATAAATTTGTTCATTCCATATATGTCCATACATAAACTTCAGTTTTTTCCCAACCATGGTGTAGGGTATATTATAAGATTCGGCATAGCCGAAAAATTGGCGATTAATCGTTTAATGCATAATAAATGTATTTCTTTTATCAATAAGAACACAGAGCTGCTTTTTGCTGAAATATCAAGTTAAGTATATTGCATTGGTTTCTAAAGTGTTTGTTTAAGACAATTCAAAGCATCCAGAGATTTTTTAAAGAATCATGCCTTATAATTTTGGGTTTTTTCAGAGGAATCTAATTAAACGCGTAAAAATGCTATGTAGATAGTGTTTTACCGAAGTGGGACATTTTTTCGATAAAATTGGGTTTTATTTTCTTTATTTGACACTGTCCAGAATAAAAAAAATGCTAAATAAACAAGAGCTGCCTTCAAAAAATACAATAAAAAATTCTTAAAAATACAATATGAATAGTTTTTTTTTCGAAATTTACAAACAGAGTTTGATAGAACTGACACTGTTCCCTGTCTCATTCAATTCCTGGTTTAATCTGTAGAGTAAAATTGGTTATCTATTAGAAAAGATATAAAAATCACGCATATACCAATATGCTAATATATTAATTCTACTGAAGTTCCTACTTCATCAAAATTTGTTGATATATCAAATTAGAAACGAAATTCCATGTTTTTTTTAGTTTTTATAATTTTTTTCATAGAACTTTATATAAAACAGTTTTTTAGAAAATACAGTTTTCAAATTTTATATTACTGGTATTATTATATAACATAAGTAACGGTATAGTGCTTGTTAGGAATATATGTACCTAGGAGAAAAATATATATTTTAATAGGTTTTTTGTTAAAGCTCTGCTTAGATGCTCTAGCTTTTCTAAAACTTGGCGTGCTGATCAGATTTTTTGTCAGCTCGAAATACATGTATACCTAGGTTGAAAGTTCTATTTCAATTTTTTGGACACGAAAATATAATTTTATATATTTAAAATTTATGTTTTAAAGGAATTGAAATAAAAATTGTGGATTATAGTTCCTAATGCCTATATAACATTTGCTTTGATTCAGTCGATTTGAAAATAATTTGATTGTATTTAAGTTGATATTTTTTTACGGTTTTCTGGTCAAAGTTAAGAAAATTAGGAAGTTTTAAGAAAAATAACAGAAAAGTTCAGTTAAACCTGTTAATCGACCTATTTTAATCGATTATTCGAGTGGAATATTTATTTGAGTTTTAAATTATTTGCTTCGACATTAACCGAAATACATGCGATTAATCGAGGTGTCGGTTAATAGATTAACTGAATTGTAAGCACTTATATAATCCCTTTCATTTTTTAATTTTTTATTATAAAACTAGAGGTATGTACCTTAATAATGCATTTAAAATGGTGACAATCGGATAAAATATATGAAATTATTTAAATTTGCACACATTTTAATTTGTTTTATCTTTTCAAGAAAACAAAATGGCGAAAAAACCGTTAGGTTTTTAATTTTGATAAATTAATATGCAGATTCTTAACTGTCAGCATAGATATATTATTGTAATGAATAATTAAAAAAAAAACTAAAGTTTTTGGTTTGATTTACATTTGATATAAAACCCAATTCACACGACGATTTTAAAATCACGACTTTTCTCATTTAAAGTAACTTCCAAAAACTTAACACTTTCATACAATGATTTTGTCCCCATGATTTTAGGGTTGATTTAATCGCCTATTCTTCTTTACTTTCTTCTGATGTGCGTACGTAATAACCAGAGTACGTATTTCGTGTTCTTTATTATTTCATTTTCACGAACGAAAATATTTGTGGTCAGTTATCTTGTATCACTTTACATGAATGAAATATAATCAATGTGTTTCATTTTTCATGAATGAAATACAATCAATGTGTTTCATTTTTCATTTATGTTAATTTTTTTACGCACACATTTCATTTTTCATTGTGGTATATTGTGTCTCATGTTTTTATTCTCATTCATGATATGATAATTGAAATTTAAACAACATGTTCTCATGTGAAACATGAAATAATACATTTGATTTTCATATACCACGAAATGAAAAAGTGAATCAGACTGCTGCTGAAAATTTTCATGATATGCTTCGTGATACTTTTTTCATGATACACTTCGTGATACACACTTATTTTAATTTTTTTCAATTTTTTCATAAAACTTTTGTAGAGCAAATGTGCTATTTTTCTTCGTAGTTAAATTATGCACTTGTAAAATATAATTTAAAACACAAAATTAAGGTCTAAATTAAAATAATTTTAAATTAATTTGTTTTTTTAAATTGATATTTCTAAAACTAAATCACAGATATTCAATGCCAAATTAAATTAAACACCCGGAGAAAAGATTGGTTGGAGCTCGATTAAGACCATTAAAATATATTTCTTTGGAAAAAATTTTAATGGTCTTAATTGAATTCCAACCAATCTTTTCTCCGTGTGTTTAATTTGATTTGACATTAAATATCTATGATTTAGTTTTAGAAATATCAATTTAAAAAACAAATTAATTTAAAATTATTTTAATTTAGACCTTAATTTTGTGTTTTAAATTAAATTTTACAAGTGCATAATTTAACTACGAAGAAAAATAGCAAACATTTGCTCTACTAAAGTTTAATGAAAAAATTGAAAAAAATTAAAATAAGTGTGTATCACGAAGTGTATCATGAAAAAAGTATCACGAAGCATATCATGAAAATTTTCAGCAGCAGTCTCATTCACTTTTTCATTTCGTGGTATATGAAAATCAAATGTATTATTTCATGTTTCACATCAGAACATGTTTAAATTTCAATTATCATATCATGAATGAGAATAAAAACATGAGACACAATATACCACAATGAGAAAATGAAATGTGTGCGTAAGAAAAAATTAACATAAATGAAAAATGAAACACATTGATTGTATTTCATTCATGTACTGTGATACATGAAAGAAGTAAAATGAGCACTTCGTGGTGTGCAAATACGAACGCTGCTAATAACACAGTACTTTTGTATTGTAGAGCAGGGATGGAAAAGTTAATACAAAATAAATAATATATAAAAATGTTGCTCGATAAAAAAATTTAATTTTGTATATTCGAATTCGTAAGGAAATTTCAAATATACATATTTTTAACGTATTGTGGCGGAAAATTTAGCATAGTAAACTATAACCTTTTTCGGTAACAATATACAGTTTGGCATTAATCACAAAATGCCCATTCATTTTAAATACGGACGTAAAAGTTTTCGGTCGTAATTAGAAAATTTAGTAATTCGGATTATATTTAACTAGTAGGTTAATTGGGGTTATGATTAAAATTTGATATAAGAAAATGGTTGGGAGATGATTTGTATTTTCTTTCACATAATGTCATATTTTTTTGTGGTACTCAGTCTTAGCTTTAGTCAAATTTTTTTTCAGTGTACTAAATGCTTCTCTGAATGTTTCGGAGTTTAGTATGTCATTCATTTAGGGCCAAATTGTTTTTCTAAATTGGCTATATATTCGGAGGTTATAAGATATATGTGGTACATCATAGGAAAGCTTAGGATAAACTCTATTTCAAGCACTGCGGCTTGGGTTATTAAATATAGAGGAAAAATAAAAAAATGTAAATTAAATAAAACGCCTACCACATGATGGATTTTTTTTATGAGCATTTTGGTTTTATCTTTTCTCATTATAATTGAGAATTTTTTCAATGAATAGATACAGACGATCAACCAGGGTTGGCGCCTCCACTAAATATACGTGTGTTCAACACTTGGATTCAACCCAGTAATGCAATGAGTTATTTACCCAATTTTATAGTTTCCTATCAAAGAAGGTAGCAAAAAGTATACAGTTTATTAACTGAATAATATTATAAGGAAAAGCCATGTTTTTTTATAAGCCTTCCCTGTTTTGGGTCACCGTCGAAAATGCATTTTTTTGCTGCATATTTGGTTATACCATCACTAGTGAAGGGCTGTGTTTATTAACTGGTACTGCTGGTTCTCTGTAAAGATAATTAATTTGCTTACTGTCAAATTTTTACAAACTTCGATACGTTTCTCGAAATCACGTCACTTCCTTTTCTTGGCAGACGTTGAAGAAACCACACCGACTTTTTTTTTTATCCCTTAGTGAATAATAAAAATTTTAAGAACTCCTAAGAGGTAATATATATAAAAGTTACAATCGCGTAAATAAAGGGCTGTTCACCCAAAAGAAAGGTAAATATTTTTTCAAAATTATAAATTAAGTGAATATTATACAATTGAATTGTTCCAACACGTTAGGAATTTGTTTTTCCGAAACCTCGTGGGTTTACCATTAAAACTAACCTACATATCGTGGGATTGAATGCATACACGTATTCTAAGAGGAAATAATCCAAGGCTTAAAACATTATCACCCTTTTGGGTCACCAAAATTGTATTGGGTTGTAAGTCATTGGGCCTAACTCCAATCAAAATTATATTGGATGACAATTAATTCAGCCCCTAATCGCGGCGTACCTCCCCAGAGATCCACATTACTTATTTCTATCAAGGTAAGCACAATGGAATTTAAGACAAAAAAATGAATGAATACCTTCCCTGTTAGAAATCGAGATAATATATAAATCAATGAACATGGGTGAACCATCTGTGTTCATGTATAATTGATTGTTAACAGGATTCATTTTGGATTAACGTTTCATTTGAAGAAAAATAACTTATATCTATTTTCCTCTAACAGAATACCAAGAGCAATCAGTTCAAAAAGGCCTTCCTTGCCTTGGTCGAATTTGCCTAGAGTCCAACACTATCAGATCCACCTAATAGTAATCATCAGGTTTACTTGCTAAGCGAAATATTGCAACAAAAGGAAAAAAAATATTATTTAAATTCTAATATAAATTAAATTTAAATAATTTCATACGTGATAAAGATATATATAGATAATTTGCTGTAAATAGGAAAGGAAAGATTACGCATTAAAAGTTCATCAAATTTAATCATAATCATAACATTATCAATAGCATTCACAGAAAAAAAATGATTGCATTCTTTTAAAATTCTCCATTAATCTTAACCAAATGCAAGAACTTTTTATATACAGCATCTGCGATTAAGAGATACAACAGAACATCAACAGGTTCGATCTTCGAAAAAGGCCTTCTTCGTCATCAAACATGTTGGTAAGTGATTTATATCTTAAACCTATTTTCTAACAATTTTGTTCTTGCATCATAAATTTTCTTATTAAAACCAAAAGCAACAACAATTTTTTTATAATGTTTCATTAAATTGTCTCTTTAATAATAACTCTTGATCAGTAACTCTTTACGTGAATACCACTATTTTTGCACATTCTCTTTATCTCCAGGTTGGCAATCGAAACGACTATCGGCAGCGTTATTGATTTTTTTATTTTTTTTGCAGTAACGGTATATTATACCTATCGGTTTTGGTATAACAGATACCGAAACATCACGTACTCTTTAAAAATTATATATTTTTGAATGGCGAATTTTAATTTAGATTTGCAAAAAATTAACGAAATTTGCCAGAATTTGTCTATCAAGACTCTCATTAAAGGGTAGAAAAATTTCATTTGATTTATTAAAAAATTTCATACTTAATTACGTTTAATGAAACGCTAGTTTCATCAAAATTATGAAGCTTTTTCTTTAAATTAAAAACATTTTTCACTTATTAGTGAAAAACCAAAAAAAAAAAAAAAATATATATATACTTCATTAGTTTACTTGCAAATCCCATAAAAATTCGTCCAATTAAAATCGCAGACTTGCCACCTCAGTTCGAAAAGGTTTTGAAGCCGGAATTAAAAAGGTATCGGTTGCCAACCTTGCTTTAACATATTCGGTAAAATTAGCTACGCTACAGACTTGATGAAAAAAAATATATAAAAAAAATATTGTTTTTGCTTTTTGTTTTGATTATAACCAAAAATAAATAAAATAGAAATCCAAATATATAATTACACTACAGTCTCGGTAATCTCGGTTTTTGTGTATAAAGTAAAAATAGCTCGTATTTGATAAAGTCCGGCACAGTGGTTAGGAAGCTATTTTTATACCCTTCACCATAGGTGGAAGGGTATATATAAGTTTGTCATTCCGTTTGTAATTTCTACAATATTGATCTTAGACTCTATAAAGTATATATATTCTGGGTCCTTATGAAGAGCGAAGTTGATTTAACGATGTCCGTCTGTCCGTCTGTGTGTTGAAATGGGTTTTCCGAAGAACCCAGACATGATGAGGACTTGATTCTTTTCTATTTCTGTTACATGTGATCCATTTCTGTTTGCTATTAAAAATCAGACAGATCGGTTAATAAATGGCTGAGATATTAGCAAAAAACCAGGACTACCTCTAATTTTTCCAGTAAAATCCCTTTGTTTAATATGTATGTAGAATTTTGAGCATAACAACACATCCATGTGTTAAAATTCTTTTCTTTCATCTCCACCTTTTATACACAAACAACACACATACAAAGATTTGTCATTTAAATAAAAACCAAACAAATCTCTAATTAACGAAGACTTTTATATATGTTATTCTATTGACGATGATTTTGTGTGAGCTTCAATAGCTCAGTTGTCTAGACGCTGTGTCACAAATACTTTTTTTTTTCTCTAAGGCCGTGGGGTTCGAGGTTCAAATCTCGGTGAGGTCAATTCACTTTTTTTTTGTACATTTTTTTTTATTATTTTCTTAAGACTTTTTTTTTTGCTTATTTTTGTTTTTTTTTAACATTTAATAATTAATTTATATAAAATTTTATATTAATAATTAAAATTCTTTTCTTTCATCTCCACCTTTTATACACAAACAACACACATATAAAATTTGTCATTTAAATAAAAACTAAACAAATCTCTAATGAACGAAGACTTTTATATATGTACCTCTATTGACGATGATTTTGTGTGAGCTTCAATAGCTCAGTTGTCTAGACGCTGTGTCACAAATACTTTTTTTTTCTCTAAGGCCGCGGGGTTCGAGGTTCAAATCTCGGTCAGGTCAATTCACTTTTTTTTTGTACATTTTTTTTTATTATTTTCTTAAGACTTTTTTTTTTTTTTGCTTATTTTTGGTTTTTTTTAACATTTAATAATTAATTTATATAAAATGTTATATTAATAATTAAATAATCCATAAATAGGCTAAAAACATCAACATTTTTATAAAAACCCTCTGATACAAACAAAATACAAACGTTTTTATACCTTTCACCACAGGTGGAAGGGTCGCGGGTTCGTTAAGATTTTTTTTTTTGTTTATTTTTTGTTTTTTTTTTACATTTAATAATTAATTTAAATAAAATTTTATATTAATAATTAAATAATCCATAAAACATCAAAATTTGTATAAAAACCCTCTGATACAAACAAAATACAAACGGTTTTATTTCTATTATTTGCTCCGATTTAAAAGAATTTATAAAAAGATTTTTAAACCATTTTATTTCTCACATATTAAGAAAATTTTATACATAATTTACCTTTGAGTGCAACTATTTTAGGTCATAACTTATAATAATTTATAAAAAAAATTATAAACTATTTTCCTTAAAATTTTTAAAATTAAGCTAAAGAAATTACAAATATTTCTAATAAAAAAGCGAAATAAAATCCTAAATGAAAATTTGCCAGCTAAATCAAACTATTTTGTAGAAATAAAACACATGCAGTTCTAGTGATTTCTTTTAACGATTTGTTGAAATTCTTTTCTTTCACTTCTTAACCTTTTATACACAAACAACAAACACTATTCTAGAGCTGTATTATAGCAAAAGATCGAAAATCTTTAGTATAACATATTTGCTGAAAAACTCGGAAATATCGGTTCAGATACAAAAAAGTTATGCCCAAAACATACATTTTTTTAAAATACATATTTTCTGGAACCATAAATCTTCCCGAGTCCAAGTTTTATCTCCAAACTAAATGGTTAATTTCCTCTTAAAGGCGTCCGTATATAAATCTGTCCATTTCATATATGTCCATATATAAACTTCAGTTTTTTCCCAACCATGATGAAGGGTATATAAGATTCGGCATAGCCGAATTTAGCCGCTCTTACTTGTTTTATATTATTATTATTATTGTAAAGATATTGTTGATATTAAAAAGAATTATAATTAAGACAGTTTGTTCAAATTTTATAAAATAAGGTTAGTGAATTATTAACAGTGTACGATACGGTGCATCGATTTGTAAATATTAATAAGTTCAGAATTAGTTTTTTTTAATGTTTAAATCTAATGGGTTGAATAAATTAATATTTAAATTATGAATTGCTAAGGTTTAAAGATCGTGTTTTTCTAAGATGATGATGTAAGAGGAACTAAAGGAGATTTTTTAACATTTTTTTTTTGGGGTTCTAGACTTTTATAACATATTACGGCCCTAGAACCATAGGTAAGGGTGGGTTTTGAGCCGATTTACTCCCGAGGGCATCTGGGAGATATTGATAGGCAAATTCAATAAATACCATTTCTTTTTCTTTTATTTACATCCTTTTAGTGACTAAAATAGAGGCATTTTTTGAGCTTTTAGTCATCTTGGCCCGTTATAGTTGTTTTTAATTAAAAAAAATTAGGAAGTTTATAATAATATTATTGTGTTGTCAAAATGATTATAACAGAGAAAGGACCCGAACCCCACAACCCGACTGATTAGCTAGCTCTTCAATGGCTCCCATAGTCCTACCCTCGATTATAATTTTACGAAACTTTTCTCTATGATTAAAGACTAAAGTTTCACAAAAATAATATTTTAGAATTTTAAAATATTCAATACACGACTTGTTCGTTACAGTATGTTAATTTTATGTAAAAACGAATTTTATACACGTTTTGTGTTCATTTTTATGTATATTAATTTTGTAACTTTTTTGTTAAAAAAAATTTAGTACTCTGAGCGTCACAAAAATATTTTTGAATTTTTTCTTGATACCGAAAAAATAAAATTTTCTATCCCTGTTGTAGAGCTGTTGACACATTGAAAGAGAAAATCAAATGAAGCAACATAACAAAAAAAACGAATGTGTGTAAAGAAAAATATGAAAACAGTCACAGAGAACAGAAAACGTGATTTTTTCTCTACCCCGATTGCGTCTCTAAACCGTTCGCCTACAAACTCAAACAATCATGATTTTCAAACATGGTTGAAGATAATCGTGTGAATTGGGTTTATCAACCTTTATTTTAGTGTTCTAGGATTAACTAATTCCGTATAATTGCTAATAGATTTTTATTTTTTTAAATAAATTTGGTGAAACAATTGTTTACATGTATCACATTTTTCCGATTGCGAATGGATAATGTATATCGTACATGTATTTTTTTTTAGCTGTACCCGGATAAGTACTCGTAGATTAATTATAAGTACAACCGAACGTGTATGATTGGAACATAAATCAAACATTTCGTGAACTATACATGTCGTGTATAAAAGCAAATATTAAAATAATCCACACATGCTTGTGTACTATGTTTTGCAAAATTTAGATACATATGTACATAATTGATATCAAAATAAAAATATGTATATGTTGCTTTGAGCTGTGTTTGTTTACAAGTTTACAGTGTGGGTACTTTTCTGAACCCTGGTATTTTTATACAATAATTTGTTCTTTAAATGACTGATTCAAATAGTTAAAAAATGTATTTCTATGAATTTCAATTGGTTCTTCATTTAAAAATAAACACTGCGTATATCGTGAGTGTTCGTTTGGACTCCGGTTTGGTGTGACCGTTTCTATACCTTCAAATACAGAATTCACCGATTTTTATCAGTTTGTCTTGCGTTAATTTTGAATTCGCTTTGTCGCTCACTAAGGTTAAAAAATAGATGTCTATTTGTAGTAAGATCTTTTACATTAATGAAATTTAAAACAAGTTTTACGATGGTGTGTGCAAATTTATGCATTTTTGCAAATAAAAATATTGTCTGACAGTTTATAATAGATTTTTGACAAAAATGTGCAAATTTGAATTATAGTACATCTACATGATCGTAAATACCACCAATTAAACCTAAATTAAAATCATGTTTTATATTTTCATGGTTTTCAATTTTCCACAATAGGCAGAGATGATAATTGTGTTGGAAATGAATATAGCATTTAATTAAATTTGTAAAAAATTTGTTATATTATTTTTTTATCAATATCTTAATAAGTAAATTTAAATAAAAAAAAATTTACTATCAAAAATTAAAAAATTAGGCAATTATCCACATCCATTTTTACAGAAAAAACTGTACGAAGACGGACCGGATACGTAAACGGTCCGTCATTGACGGACTTTCAACGGACAACTCCGTTTTTCACACGACATATCGGTATTAAGATCCGTTTTATGGTTCATATTCGAATAAAAAAAAGGTACGTAAACGGAGTAGTATGCCATTGATGATGGACCGAAAACGCTGCGTAAACGAAACGTATTGTTTGTTAGGTACTAATAATCTTCTTATCTCCTCAGTTATACCTATTTCCAATTCAGCAATTGCTTTCGGAAGACGAAATTACATGGATTTAGGTCCCGGGAGTACAGTCGCCAAGGAAACCCTCTTTGGTGACGTTGCAGATAAAGATTCGATATAACCTTATCGTTTAATATATCAGCCTTATAATCTAGAAATACGTTAGCGGTATATTGTATTATCCAAGCGTTTAAAATCTCTCTTTTATCTTCCAAAAAAGGTACAAAGCAATATTGTAGCAATTTCTGTTAGAACTTTGGAAAAAGTGCTTTAGATGGCAAAGCACACCATAGAGCGATATGGGTTTTCATCAGCTCATTACCTCTGATTTTGCTTGTTATAATATCCTCACAGATAAATGTGGACTTCCTCAGAGAACAAAATACTAGGGCGGATCAATAAGTCCGTGGCTTTTCGAACTTCCCTCGTAGTTATATGAAATGTAACACTACTCCCATCAAATTTTGAGCAAGTTCCGCCATCTAACAGCTGTTCAAAACTTACACTCTCGTGGATTTTATTTAAAATTGAAAAAAGTGAATTTCGAGTGCTCATTAAATATTATTTTTTTGCGAAAAAACCATCAATAAAACCAAGGAAAAGCTTGATAAATACTATGGGCCTTTGCACCATCGATTTGAATGGTAAAAAAGTGGTTTACTAACTTTCGTTGTGGCCTGGACGCCCAGTTGAGGTCTATACACCCAAAACAATTAAAAAAATTCAAGATACGAGTATGGTATTGGCCGATCGGAGATTAAATGTGCGATAGATTGTGGAAGACATAAGCATCTCACATGACTCAGTGGTTTCAATTTTGAACGATCACTTGGGTATGAGAAAGCTTTCCGCAAGATGGCTGCCGCGTTTGCTCACAATCGGCCACCAACGGAATCGTGTGACATCTTAGTTTCCATGGCAAAAATCCATGAAGTAGACTACGAATTGCCCCCTCATTCGCCTTATTCTCCGGATTCAGCCCCCAGTGACTATTTCCAAACCTAAAGAAATGGATCGGTGGAAAGAGATTTAGCTCAAACGATGAAATCATTGATCAAACAAATGCCTATTTTGTGAATCTCGAAAAATCCTATTTTTTGGAAGGGATACAAACATTGAATAAACGTTGGAGTAAGTGTATTTAGCTAAAAGAAGATTATGTTGGAAAATATTTTTTTTTTTTTTGCAAGATTTTATGTATGTTTTTTTAATGTATTCATGTTGTGTTGCTGCTTTCATGCACTGCCCAGGTTGTTGAATAAATCACGAATTTCCAGAACATTCTCTTCAGTAGTTACTGTAACATATCCGTCACTATTGCCTTTATGTTGATTTGACATACTTCCTTTCCTTTAAAATTTGTTAACAATTTTTTTTCAAATCAAAACATCGTGATTTTTTTGGTCAGCATAATCGGCCAAATATGTTCACAATCGGTAGAATGGTGCGTAATTTTCAGCCAACTGGGTCTGTAGGAAATGTGAAAACACCTGTGCATGCTCACTCAGTTCGTTCTGCAGAAAACATTGTTGAAGAACTAAAGGTTGAGATTATTCGGCACATTAACGACATTGAACCTCAATTATGTCTCAGAGTCATTGAAAATATGGACCATCGTAGAGAGGTATGCCACCGAAGCCACATAACTGTCATACATATTAAATTATATTTTAGTTTGATATTTATATTCCACATATATATTATTACGTTCCACAAAATTTTATTTTAAGAAAAAATGTTTTTTTAAGTTTTTCCGGTATCGAACCTAGGCATCCAGATTTATAATTCACACTCTTACCTACTGTGCAACAATTTGATTTAATTTTCTTTGATATATTTGTTATTTAAGCATTTGAATGTTTTATTTTAATAAAAAATATTTTTTTTAAATGTTTGCTTTTACCGGGATTTGTACTCGGAAATAAGGAACACTAGGCTAGCACTCTATCCACTAGCCCACAAACACTTATAAATTTTAATGACTAATTTTGAATTTAAATAATTTTTTAGGAAAATATATATAGCTGAAAATTGGTTTACAAACAATAATCTTTAGTGGCTTCTATAATCAATATAATGCAAAATTCGGTTGGTTCTACTGAAATCCTAATTTAATGATGTATTTGATCAGGATAACCGTATTTGTAGTTACCACTTTCGAGTATCGAAAATTTTTTAATAAATTTGATAGATTGTGCTAATTTTCTAGTACATTCACTAAATAAACGGTTGGTTCTACTGTACGTAATTTCTAAACGAATTTTTTCGTAAAGTTGATTGGAAATATCAATAATTGGATAATAAAGGGTGTCCCAAGAAGAACGCAATTTTTAAATTTTAAATAAAACACAGATATTTAAAAAAAGTCGTGAAACTTTATTATATCGTAAAATAGACAGAATGAGGTTATGTATGGAACAATATATCGTGCAGATGGCCGCCGCGGCTTTGCTGGCATGCACGCGATCTTTTAATGAAATTTTCAATGACCGTTTTGCATGAATGCTGCGGTATTTCATTAATGCAGCGTCCAATTTCCTCTTTTAAGGCTTGAGTCGTCGTCGGCTTATTCGCGTAAACCATCGACTTCAAAAAACCCCAAAGAAAAAAATCTAATGGTGTTAAATCGCACGATCTAGGCGGCCAATTCTGATCTCCAAAACGCGAAATAACACGACCGGGAAATGACTGATGCAGCAATTGAATTGTTTCTCTGGCTGTATGACATGTGGCGCCGTCTTGTTGGAACCACATGCCCTCCACATTCATTTCTTCAATTCTAGGCAAGAAAAAACTGGTTATCATTTCACGATACCGAACACCATTGACTGTTTGTGCTTGACCTGCCTCATTTTCATAAAAAAAAGGTCCAATGATTCCTCCAGCCCAAAAACCACACCACACAGTGACACGTTGAGGATGCATTTGCATCTCGTGAATCACTCGAGGATTTTTCTCACCCCAAATGCAACAATTCTGCCTATTGACGAAGCCATCAAGATGAAAATGGGCCTCGTCACTGAAGATGATTTTATCGGCAAAATCAGCATTTTCATGTTGTCTCTCCAATACCCAATTAACGAACTCCTTTCGCTGTCCATGGTCAGCTGGCTTCAGTTCCTGAGTCAATTGAACTTTGTATGCACGAAGATGCAAATCTTTCGTCAAAATTCGCTTCAAAGTGGATTTGGAGACACCAATTTGCTGAGCTCGGTGTCGAATTGAGGTGGATGGAGTTTGAGCGACATCATCACGTACAGCTGCGACATTTTCGGTCGATCGACCTGGTCGATGGCGCGTTGTTGTCTTTACATCACTAACAGACCCAGTTTCGGCAAATTTATCCATTAATCTCTTTACAGTTGACTCTTTTGGAGCATTATTGTGACCCCAAATTAATCGCAATTTGCGAACTGTAGCCGCAAAACTTTCACCATTTTGGTAAAACAATTTCACAATGAGAATGCGTTGTTCATTCGTGTAGCGCTCCATTTTTACTAACCTCGTACCTTCTACTAGCAAACAATAACAATTGTTCAAATGTCAAACAATGACACTTCGAATGTTGCCAGATTTAAAAATTGCGTTCTTCTTGGGACACCCTTTAGTATCCTTTTCTGGTTCCTTTTCCCTCTTTTCAATTCCCAATGCCATACTTTTGGTATGATAATGGATTATAGGTTATGCCAAATAAAATAATATCCTTACAAATAAATGTTAATGGTTTTGATAGAATTACAACCAATCTTTTCTCTGGATGTAGATCCTTCTATCATAATAAAAAATATTAAGATAATTTTCTGAAAACTTTTTTTGTTATTTACAATTACTACCGTGCATTATGGTTGAATCACCCTTTATATTTGATAAAATAATTTGATTGCTTAAAAAAACAACCAAAAATCACAACTCACTTAAGAAACATTTTTTGTGAATTCCCTGTATAAAAAATACAAAATATATTTTTTGGAAATTCGACAATTCGAAATTTAGGGGACAACTTACTATACGAACACAATTGTTAACAATTCGCCTTTTGATGTTAAATAAAATACAAAAATTTAATGTATTTAGAAATATCTCAAACATTTCATCAACCACTTAAAACCATTATCATCTGCTTTATCTTCATTAGGATTTTTATTTGTTCTTATTTTTTTTGGTAACTACGAGTATTTTCTAATTTGTTTTAACACAAATGGATACATATTGGCTTTTACCATACTATCCCAAAAAAATATTTTTTTTTTTTTGTTTCATTACTAGGGTATTAAATTAGTTGACTTTTCATTTTAATCGATTAATCATTCAAATAATTATTCAAATTTTTTTCTTAACCGGTTAATCGAATAAAATTTTTAATTAATAGATTAATGTTGTATAAAAAATTATGTAGAATAGTATACACTTTTTGTTGTGATAGTAATTTCATTTAAAAAAAAGGAAACAAAAATATGTTTAGTACAACTTTAAAAATTCATTTGTTTAAAATTTTATTCATTGAGATTGTGTTTTGGAAGCATTCTTCTTCTGTCATATCTACCACATATTAAAATATTATTCAAAACTGAATGAACTTCACCGCATGCCTTTTAAACTGCATTATAAAAAAACTTTAAATCTGAAGGCTTTCAAAATATATTTTTGTGTTATATCAACTTTAAAAAATTTTTAAACATTTTTGTATATTTTTTTGATACCACCTTTGAATAATAGATTAATCGTATAAAAATATTCGAATTATATGTTACTCGAAATTTGGGCATTTTAAATTATTCGAGCAATTATTTGACAAACTAATTCGACTAATCGAATATCGATTAACCGATTTTATATCCTAAGTAACCCTTACAATCATCTGATAGTATTTCTGTCAAAACTGTTGATTTGCTATCAATGGTCTTACACATCAACGCTCTTTTTGGGCAAAAAAAATATTTATACAACATTAAAATACCCAAACAAATAAATAAGATTGAGGGATAACAAAATTCATCCGAAACACTTCAAATAGATAGCAAACTAAGACTTCAATAGTAAATATGTATCATTAACTACCCTATTAGTCTGGTCAACAATTTGTTTGTTGTTATAACCATACCTCCGTTAAACATAAATGTACCATTTAATATTACTAATGTGTGTAAGTACACTTAGAAAACAAGTTCATTGTGACAATCAAATTTTTGCTAACCGAATGGCTTGGTTTGTGCTGACCGAAATTCGAATAATACAACAGAAATTCAGTTATTGCAATCGAATCAGAAATATATTTGGTTGCAGCAACCGAGAAATTCTGTTGTCAAAATGAATCTGTTTACTATGTGTATAGAATTATAAAAATTCAAAATCATCTAACATAAATAGAGATCTTATTTTCATTTCCTATAAAAGTAAAAAGAATTAATATGTTAAGGCTAATACGATTTAGGGCGGATAACTTATCTAAACAATAAATATATTTAAATAATTAATTAAATAATGATATTACTATAAAAATTTAATAATGTCGAAAATGTATTAAATCTTTATTAGGTATTTAAAAATGTTACACAGCTCGTATGAGTGTTATTTATTTTAATTTAAATATAAAGTATACGCTAAGAATTGAAAAAAGCATTTACAGAACGTACGTAAAGGCCACAGAACAGATTGTGTAAGCATGTGTAAATGATGTGACAGCATGTGTAAATTTTAATTGTGTATGCGTTACATTTTGACCAAAATAACATGTTTTGAGGAAAACATCTCAAACTATTCGCACTAGCAAAAATGTGTTTTGAGTGTTCGAATTTTCGAAATTTATTTGACGTTTCATATTCATAACAAATAAAATAAAAATTATAAATAGTTAAAGAAGTGTGCAAATGGAAGAAAATTTCGATATCTTTTTAAATTATATTGTAAAAAACAAAGATATACTTACAAAAGTATCTTATTCTCCAATGCTATATATTTGTGTCAACGACAACAGCAAATATACCGGCAGAGAATCAGAAGAAATCGTCAAAATATGCGTGTTAAGTCTTAAAAATTCTGGATGTTTGTAAAATTTTTGTATGTATTAGAAATGTTATTTTAAATACTATTTTCAGGACCGCTCATCACGTTTTTGGGAATACGATTGTTAAGAACATGGCGACGAAATTATTAAAAACAACTTCAGGATGTCTCGTCAAACATTTGATAAACTTTGACAAATGTGAAAAAGGAAGACACAACCTTTAGAAAAGCTATTGCCTTTAAAAAAAGAGTGGTCATAGCTATGTATGCTTTGGGGTCTTCTGCCGAACAGAGAAGCGTTTTAAACTTGTTTGGAGTTTCCAAGTAAATGGTTTGCAAAATATTGTTGGAGTTTTGTCATGAAGCTTATGAGCAATTGAAAATATTGTATACAAATTATTTTCCTTTATTTCGAGAAACAAAAGAAGATTGTGTTAATGGCTTTGAAATGCTTGGGCTACCCCAATGCCTTGCAGTAATCGGTATATATTTTCTTTAAATAAAACATACATTATTTGACTATTCCATTTTAAATGGTTGTCACATCATAGTCCATCCAAGTTCTGAGGATGCGGTGGACTAATACAACTGTAAGGGCTAGTATTCAACAGCTTTATTAGTTCTAGTCGACTATAGGTAACTTTACGATTAAAGTTTAAACAAATTTATTAACAATTTTAATTGAAACAGATAATTACGTTTCAATATTTGCTAATTATATTTCAGAATTTTAAATTAAAAATCCCGATTCATTCCTTTTGTTTACTTTTTTCATATATGGGTATTTCCACAGAAAGGTCAACCGCTACCAAAATATTAAAGTTGAAGAAAAAAGACTTTTCTGAGAAAATTTAGTTGGTTAATGCATTGGATTTTAAGAACATACCTAATTAAATACATATTACCATTTGTAATTTAAGAAAAGTGGTCTGCAAAGAGCAGCTTTGCTTTTTTTGGTTTTAGCGTTTTTAATTGACATTTTTCCTTGAGTTATTTCTAAGTGTTACATATCATGTCGATTGCACTCTTCTTATAGACTAAATATACCAACAATAAATATTTAAATACACCACAGTAGAGATCAAGCAAACTCCGAATAACGGTATAATTCAAAGATTCTTTTTACTACATTCTTCTATCCTGTTCGCGACCGAAAATAAGCATTTGTGTTTAGTTCTCCGTGAACGTTGATCGGAATAGTTTGATATTTACAATTCAAAACAAAATAACCGAGATCATTTAAAAAAACCAAACCTAAAACATTTTGATCCATAAATAAACCTAAAAAATGCCTTTGGAATCATTGTCCCGTTCGCGATTCTAAAAAAAATATTTTAAAAAAATAATAATAAGGATAATAAAAATAAACAAAATGCTAAATAAAATCTTTATATCTCTGCTTTAGTTAAAAAATAATCTCCATTTAATAAACTGACGAAATTCGCAGAGTTTTAAACAAAACCACACACCGAAAAAAATTACTTACATTTTTTGTCCCGTTCGCGATCGCAAGTTTATCCAAAATATTTGGAGAACGTTCATATTTTATAATTTTCTTTTTGTTCTCAAAAATTGTTCTACTAAAATGCTATTAAATATTTATAAAAAGTTAAAAAAAAATTTGAGTTTTCATATTTTTTTTTCAAGTTGAGTGCGTACGAATGTCCCGTTCGCGATCCTGGAAATGCCCATATAGGTTTTTTTATATAAATGTAGGAAGTCCAGGGAGGTGTAATGATTGCCAAATTTATTAATGTTCATTACATAAAAAATGTATTTCATAATATCAACTTTTAAGTGAATATTCCAAAGTTATATATGGAACTAGTACTCCAGTTTATATTATTGGTGATTCAGCGTTTAGGTTTTCTAGGAATCTAATGTAGCCATATCCCTTTAACGCTGAAAATGACGCACAAAGAAAGGCATTTTATTATGTGCTGTCAAAAGATAGAAGAGTTGTAGAAAATACTTTTGGGTATTTAAAAGACCGTTTTCGTCGTATTGGAATAGGGATCGACAATAAAATGAAAAATGTCAATATAATTATTCAAACATGCTGTGTACTTCACAATTTTTTTATTGAAAACAATGTCAAAATATATTGAAAATTGTGACAAAACTCGACAATATCCTAAAGGCGTAGTGGTTCTGGACTAGTAGTTATTCTTTATTTTCATTTTAAAGTTTAGCAATATATGTACCTTTCTAATTTCAATATAGAAGTTTTTAAGAATAGTTGTAAATCCAACTTATGTCGTCAGTCGGTATACTTTTTAATAATAACTTTAACATGAATAAATTTATTTTTATACTTTAAATTCAGCTATTAAATAATTTCGATATATTACATATATTTTCATATAATTTGCCAATAACTTCCAAGAATGTGCTTACCATTTAATAAATTTATTATTTCCTCTTCACTTAAGTTTTTGGAAGTTACTTTAATGGAGAATTAAAAAAGTCGTGGTTTTAAAATCGTCGTGTGAAAAAATTCTGAGCACTTTCTTATAAAAAAATTTAAGATTTATAAAATTTTTTAAATTTTAAGGACCTTATAGAAACATTATTTGTTTTTTAGCATCTTTCCTTGCAGTAAAATTCTATGATTCTGAAAACATTTTTATAGAGAAATTCTTAGGTTTTAAGAATTAATTTTTATAGAGAATGTATTTATTCACAGAAAAATTTATAGAAATTTGAAGAAAATGTATTAAATTCCAAGAACTTTTTCTTATAGAATCAAAACACATGAACTCAATCACCATTCGTATCGACCATTTCCGATTTCAATGAAATTCACCACAACTGTCTTACTATACAAGTTCATGACGAAACTCAAATTTCAGTATCCGCCCCCTTTCGGTTCCGAAATATGAAGTCATGAAAATCGCAAAAACAAAACTTTAAAAAAGGGACTATAACTTTTAAACTATACAATTTAAAAAATTGGTGTTAATCTTATTTTTTAGGTGAGAAAGAACTCTTTAAAATGATATGCATATCATTTTTTTCACTGAAAGGCTCAAAATGCTCATCTATTGTTATTTCTTAAAAAATTTATGTATAAATTTAACTTTTATCTACATTTATGTGAAAAAATTAAGGTGGACACTCAATTCGTTTCTAAATTATAGCCAAAAATGTGGCCCTAAGTATATGAGTTGCCCTAGTTTGACTAAAAAAACTGTAACAACAAACAAAATTGTAGGATAGATAGAAAGGGAAAGCACACACCATGCTATGAGCTCATGCTTATTATGAACTATGTAATCGGTTTTTTGCTGCTTGTAACGAGTAGGACCACGTTCGTGGCTATAACTCAGAAACGAATCGAGTGTCCGCCTTAATTTTTTCACACAAATGTAGATAAAGGTCCAATATTGAACATATATTTTTCTAAGAAAAAACAAAAGATGAGCATTTTGAGAAATATCGATTTAAACTCTAGACCCCAAAAAATTAACTTTAAACCTTCCAGTGAAAAAAGCTCTCTTTCTCACCTAAAAAATAAGGCCTAGACGAATTTTGTATCTTTTACGGTTTTAAAGTTACAGTCGATTTGGTAACCATACCTTAGTGACATTTTCTAGTTTTTTTAAATTTTCATGACGTCATATTTTTGAAACCTAAAGGGCCCATCTGAAAATTATGTTTCGTTGAGTTCTTGTTGAGTATAACAGATATGATGAATTTCATTGAAATCGGAGATGGTAAATCCGAAAATGCCCCTTTTCTGATTGAGTTGACATGGGATGACTCTATAGACAAATTTACAGATTCTTAAGCCGAGCATAAAGGTTCAATTTTTTTGATTTCCTTATTACTAAAATCTTCACATACACTTTCATAAATTTTATAAAAAAAAACAACAAAAAACATAAAAGTAGCAAACTTTTAGATAATGATAAAATGTTCGTAAAAAATCTTTTATCTGAAAATATTGTTTTTGTTATTTTCTCTAAATATTCAGATATGAACACGTTTTTATACCCTCCACCATATATGGTGAGGGTATATATCAGTTTGTCATTCCGTTTGTAATATGTCGAAATATAGGTTTAAGACCCCATAAAGTATATATATTCGTGATCCTTATGCAATTTTAAGTCGATTTAGCGATGTCCGTCTGTCTGTTGAAATGGCGATCACGACGCGAAGGTGCAAGCGGGGGTTCCAATTTCTACCCAGATTATTAAACATCCTCCCGAGCAGTTTGGTATTTAAAATGAGAGAAATCGGTTTAGCGGTTCGAAAGTTATGAGTGAAAATGTGAAGGTACCTCTAAATTTTCCATACAAATTTGTACAATTTTTCTGTATCCATTTTTATTTTCTTTTAAGTAGGTAAATATGTTATTAAGTCTTTTTCTTGTTCGACTACATTTATTGTCTTTCATACTATGAGAATAATAACATTCTTAGAGCTATATGTGTGTTACTGTAATAACTAAGTTAACGTAAAAAGCAACATTGTTAAAGTCGCTAACAGAGCAGACCTCTGTAAATAACATTACTTAAACTAAACAAATAACATTACTAAAACTAAATAAGAAAAGTTCTGTTACATAAATTGACAAAACATATTCATATAACAGTTCATCCAAAATTTAGTATATACGTATATCATATTCAGCCCCTATGATTGCTGGAGGCTGGGCTCATATAGAATGAGGTAAGGTCCAGAGGAGCTGGATTGTCGTTAATACGTCCATTGATGGTATTTTTCTCGTTTTAGTATATTTGGCTGACAAGCAAATTATCGTGTAGCTCAAGTTTCTCAACAAATCTGGCTTGCAACGACATGGCGTACCTACAGAAGGGTAGAACATCGGCATTTTCATAGACGTAACTATTTAAAAACCGTTTTATGAAATTTTCATAATTTTTCCCGATGCATTTTCTTAGGATTTTCCATTTAAAATATCTCCAATTCTTTGGCTACTATAGGAGATAAAGTAAACCTGATTGGGTTTTTCTGTTAAGCTTTGTTGGTTTTTCGTTTCATTCCATAAAATGTATTTTTTGTTTTTGTAACCAAAGACATTTATATCTAAAGAAAGAGCAAAATACATAATTGCTTTAGTGCCGCTACTTTTAAATAGGTATCGCTGAATTAACTAAAACAATACCCTGCCCCATGGCTAGGTCCAAAGAAATTGATATATAAAGAAAGAGCAAAATGCATAATTGCTTTAGTGCCGCTACTTTTGAATAGGTGGCACCCCATGGCGATATAGCCTTGGATTAGGCTTTCAATTAATTTATTTACCAAAAATATTAAATTAAATTAAATTTTCAAATGTTTAACGTAATAAAATAGTATTTTTTTGTTCCATTTGTATTTTTGAGAGTTGTGGGATTGGCAAATGTATATTTATGTTAATGTTTTCTTTCATAAAAAAATACACATGAATAAAGTGCAATATTGTGCTCTTAAACATCTAAATGAATAATGATTTAAAAAATTAAGGTATAATATGCACATAAAACATATATTTTTCATAGTTTTTGGCAAATATTCATTTATGTTACGAAGAAAATAGAAAATCAATAATTACTGCATATTGTAGCACAATATGGCTAATGGAGACTAGCTCTGCAGCAAAATATGCACCTTCTGATACAACTCATGCTCTTTCTTTAACAAATTAATTTCTTTGATGTATTCTCTCCATTTGACAAACCCACTTCAATTTTTTAAAGAAAGAATATTCGTTGCAACTATTTATCAATGCGTGGCGCATCAGAAAGTACATTCTCTCCATTAGGCATATTCAGCTGCAGAGCTAGTCCCCGTTAGCCGGAACAAAATTGAGCATTTGACAAAAACTATGCTTTAAAATGTTTTTTTTGTGGAGTCCATTCCCAGGTGAAAATGTTCATATATTATCATACATGAAGTATCATATATGTTCGGATCCGAAAATTGAGGGTATATGGTCATACATGCTCGTATATGACCATATATTTTAGATCATATATGTTCATATGTTAATATTTTGTATATTTTTCATATATGCTCATATATTAAAAAAAGGTTCTGCTTTTATTAAACAAAACTTAAATGATATATTTTATTTCAGTTCTTTTTTATAGGAATAAAATAATACAATTTTGTCAATTCATAAAAATTGTTAAATTTAAGTTAAATAAAGTAAAAAATTATACATATATATCTATATATACATTATATATACAAAATTATAAATACATATAACATAAAACAACGAAATTCTTTTTAATTATTTCGTTTATAGTGACGTTTTAGTTCCCCTATTTTTTGAGTCAGGGCTCTATTAATTTCATACACGTTCTGTGGGGGCCATCCTTTTTTTTCACCACGTTCAATTGCAAACTCTAAAAAAAATAAGTTAATAAAATCTTTTAATTTATTTTCAATTGATAAAAATTACCAATAATTGCCGTCTTTGCCTTACTATTTAGGCATTCATACACTCTTTTTCTTCGTTCTTCTCCTTGAGATTTTGGAGGTTGTCCAGACAAAGTGCAATTCAAAAGGGTTTCTTTCCTAAACACACCTTCGAGAAGTCTTCGAGCCACATGAGATGATTTAAATGAAGACCCCTTAGCCATTTCATAAATATTTTTACGGCAGTATATTTCGTTTCTTAACAGAACCATCTGAAAAAATAAGACATAGTATTAAGCAGAGACCATAACTCAAGAAACATTTATATTTGGGACGCAAACCCTTTAAATCACCGTCACCGTTACCGTATCAATCAATGTTAAACGTAGTCTATTTTACAATTAGTTTGGTATTACAAAAAACAACTTTTAAAACCCGTTACCGAATAAATAAAATTCCGTTGCGCATGAAAAAATGTTTGCCAACAAAATTATTTAAATATGTTTGTATAAAATATAAAAGTTTTTATATGATAAGCCAAAATATTGGTACACTTTCCAAAGTAAAAAATTATACAAAAACTTTGGAGAGAACTATTTCAACAATTTATGGCCAAATATTTTTTATATAAAATTTACAATTTGTTTTTCTCTCCGCTGTAGCGAAAGATGATATATTTACTCTTAAAGGCAAACAGAATTTTACGAACTTAGTTCAAATCACATCAAAAGCAACAGCAACAAACCTTTGTGTTATACATTTTATAAGATATCTTATTTAATAAGATATCTTATAACATATGTTAATCATTTTATAATAATAATTGCTGCCTAGTAAACAAAATCTGTGCAGCTTTTCAAAATATATAGAAATTTTCATAAGTAAATAAATAAAAGTTTATGAAAATTTTACTTAAATTTAGTAGCGCCTACTAATTCTTGTTACTAATTTCATTATACTACAAGTCAGCAGACACGTGTTGTCTGCTGGGCTTAAAAATGTTAAATTTCACCTAATAACAGCAATATTTTTAGCAGCCATTGTAATTTTTGTTGGGTAAAGTACCTCAAAAAAAATTTTTTTTCATATCGAATTTTCATATCAGAAAGGATAACAACCCTGATTATTTTAACAATAAAGTGCATTAAAATATTCGCGTTGTGTTGTGTTAAATAAAAAATAATAAAGTTTAAAAAATGAGATATGGACGATTTGAAGGATAATTTGTTCGATTAAGTTCTAAATTAAAAAAGAATATTTAATTTAAGAAATTTACTTACCTCTATTTTCTTATAACAAATATATGTTTTTTAAAGTTTGTTTGTTTGTAGAAGGTATCTCCACTGCTCATCTGATTTAAAAAATTTTGGTTCCAATATTTAGAGTGGTCCTTAACGATGGACATAGGCTTCATTCATATCATTCGATTAAACTAATTAATATAAAAGTTTTGAGCAAAGGTTTAACCAAAAAAACTAAATAGTGTTACTATTGACTTATTGCCTTTAGTTTATCAAATTTACCCAAACATGGCGTAATGAATCTTATATTAACACAGAAACCTTTTGTAACAAATTTAACATTTTTCGTCGTGATCGTGGTACTTATGGTGGTGGTGTTCTTATTGCTGTCTCCAGTAGTTTGCCTTCTGAACATTTAATTACTCAATCATCCGTTGATATCGAATTTATCTCTGGTATTATTAAACTGAAGCATAAAAGGATCATCGTAACGTGTTCTTGTATTACTCCAGCATCACCGCAGTCTTTATTTATAATATCTGTTGCTAGTTTATTTAATAATAATGATTCTCTTATAATTATGCGAGATTTTAACATGCTTTCAATATCTTGGAATTTTTTGGATGATTATAAATATTACGTCAAAACCAATCTACATGAGAATTGGAAAGATTTCTTAACATCTTATTCGACACGAGTCTCTTTAAAATAAATGATAGTCATGCAGGACTACACCCGTTAACAAAAAAAAATTGGGTTTTCCGTTCTAATGCATAAATTCTGAGGACAGACACCGAAAAACACTTAAATACCAATTCCTAGATTTTAAAGTTTGTTTTTGTCTGTTTTACGTCGAAAAATATGTTTTGAAGATTTTTGCCGATTTTACGATCAGCAGTTTTCAGTACTTATTTAAAAAGTGTTCCAAAGTGCATATTTCTTGCATAAAGCGTAGTAGTGGGTTTTTACTCATTTATTGCAGCTGTTACAAACATTATTGTGTTGTACTGAATTAAAACATGGCGTCAAGACGGTAAAAAAAATGACGTTGATTCATTTTGTTTTCTTTGTGGTGAATATATGAAAAAATAAACAAAAAATTTTCTTTACCATCAAATTTAAATCATGAAGCATATTTTAAACATCAGATTCGAAATCTACATAGAAACTGAGTACCTTCTTTTGCCTGTGTTAACTGAAAAAATACCTTAGAAGGTAAAAAACTGAAAACAAAAATACAATAAACTTTCGAACATGTTAAAATGTTTCTAACTTGATACTTTATGCACAAAGTTTAAATTACACTAGTTGCTTTCGTAACTTCCAAATTTGGAATGCCAAGACTATGGAGGGAACCCCGTGATCATTTGCAGGATTGTTATTTTTGTATCGTGAACGATTTATACCAGCGTCGAGCTGGTATAAATTCAGAGAAGATTTTTTGCATTGACCTTCATCACCAATACCCCACAGTGAAAGCTTCCGCGTTCCGTCTAGTTTAAAAATAAACAGCTCCGAAATTCAGATGTCACAAAGTTTAGCAGAATCTTGTGTATCGCTTATGAACACCTCTGACAGCGATTTTATAAGTCCCGTTTCACACAGAGCAACTGTTGTTTGCGGCAATTCTTGTCAACTCTCTTTTAAAGTTGCCTTTATGTTCACATAGAAAAATGTCTTTCAGCAGTTTTCGTCTGCATTTGCTTCAAAATAAATAAAAACAAAACGAAGAATGAAAAAACAAAACGAATTGCCGAGAACAAGCAACTCCGTACCAACTACCACTCTTCTTTCCCCTCTCTTCCACAAACTGAAGAGTTTTGCAACAAAAGTTGCTCTGTGTGAAATGGGTATTGAACCATATCTCATCAGCACTAAAGAATTGTGTGATTTGGTACGATATCTGAACCTACCCAAGAATAAAGCAGAGATTCTGGGTTCTTGATTGAAACAGTACAATTTGATTGAAAATGATATGAATATAATTGGTCAAAGAGAGCGTCATAAAAGTTTGTCATGTTTTTTTACAAAAGAAGACAGTTGTGTTATTGTAAAAACGTGGCAGAAATCGGAATTCAAAGAAATCAGAATACCATGCATACCATCAGATTGGCGACTTTTTATCGCTAGCTCTCAAAAAGCTTGAAAGCTACCCTTCTTCACATTGGAAACAAGACAGTGTAAAGATTGTACTAGAAAAATTAAATTATACTAGATACAACTGGCCATTAATATAAGACTTCAATGTCGTTGCTTTTTTGATTGGAATGCAATCGTAGGACCACAAATAAAACAAGTAAAAAAGGGCTAAATTCGGCTGTGCCGAATCTTTGAATACCCTCCACCAATATCCTAAAAAGATGTTCTCTACTGTTTTTGATACAAATAATATAAGAAAACTTTTGAACTAAAATTATGTAGGTGAAAAAATTTTTTGAGGTGAAAAACTTTTTTAGATGTGAAAAGAACTTTTTTGGAAGAAAAAAAATTTAGAGGTGAAAAAAAATTTTTGAGGTGAACAAATTTTTTGTTGTGAAAAAAAATTTTAGTGGTGAAAAAATGTTTGAGGTGAATACAAAATATTTACTGCTAAGCGACTGGTGAAAAAAATATGAGAAAATGTGTTATGTACCAGTCGCTACTATAAAATTGTACTAAATTTGTATGGGCAAGCATAGTTTTTGTCAAATACTCAATTTTTGTTCCGGCTAACGGGGACTAGCTCTGCAGCTGAATATGCCTAATGGAGAGAATGTACTTTCTGATGCGCCACGCATTAATAAATAGTTGCAACAAATATTCTTTCTTTAAAAAATTGAAGTGTGTTTGTCAAATGGAGAGAATAATAAATTAATTAAAATAAATTAATTTGTTAAAGAAAGAACATGAGTTGTAACTATTTGTCAATAGATGGCCCATCAGAAGGTGCTATCTCCATTACGCATATTTTGCTGCAGAGCTAGTCTCCATTAGCCATATTGTGCTACAATATGCAGTAGAGTATTATTGATTTTCTATTTTCTTCGTAACATAAATGAATATTTGCCAAAAACTATGAAAAATATATGTTTTATGTGCATATTATACCTTAATTTTTTAAATCATTATTCATTTAGATGTTTAAGAGCACAATATTGCACTTTATTCATGTGTATTTTTTTATGAAAGAAAACATTAACATAAATATACATTTGCCAATCCCTCAACTCTCAAAAATACAAATGGAACAAAAAAATACTATTTTATTACGTCAAACATTTAAAAATTTGATTTTAAAATTATGTAATAAGTCCACTAGTAACATCTTAATGCATTAGAATTTGACGTTTGTAGTTATTTTAATATTTTTGGTAAATAAATTAATTGAAAGCCTAATCCAAGGCTATATCGCCATGGGGTGCCACCTATTCAAAAGTAGCGGCACTAAAGCAATTATGCATTTTGCTCTTTCTTTATATATCCATTTCTTTGGACCTAGCCATGGGGCAGGGTATTGTTTTAGTTAATTCAGCGATACCTATTTAAAAGTAGCGGCACTAAAGCAATTATGTATTTTGCTCTTTCTTTAGATATAAATGTCTTTGGTTACAAAAACAAAAAATACATTTTATGGAATGAAAAGAAAAACCAACAAAGCTTAACAGAAAAACCCAATCAGGTTTACTATATCTCCTATAGTAGCCAAAGAATTGGAGATATTTTAAATGGAAAATCCTAAGAAAATGCATCGGGAAAAATTATGAAAATTTCATAAAACGATTTTTAAATAGTTACGTCTATGAAAATGCCGATGTTCTACCCTTCTGTAGGTACGCCATGTCGTTGCAAGCTAGATTTGTTGAGAAACTTGAGCTACACGATAATTTGCTTGTCAACCAAATATACTAAAACGAGAAAAATACCATCAATGGACGTATTAACGACAATCCAGCTCCTCTGGACCTTACCTCATTCTATATGATCCCAGCCTCCAGCAATCATAGGGGCTGAATATGATATACGTATATACTAAATTTTGGATGAATATGTTTTGTCAATTTATGTAACAGAACTTTTGTTATTTAGTTTTAGTAATGTTATTTGTTTAGTTTAAGTAATGTTATTTACAGAGGTCTGCTCTGTTAGCGACTTTAACAATGTTGCTTTTTACGTTAACTTAGTTATTACAGTAACACACATATAGCTCTAAGAATGTTATTATTCTCATAGTATGAAAGACAATAAATGTAGTCGAACAAGAAGAAGACTTAATAACATTTTTACTTACTTAACAGAAAATTAAAATAGATACAGAAAAATTGTACAAATTTGTATGGAAAATTTAGAGGTACCTTCACATTTTCACTCATAACATAATAAATAATTTGAACCGCTAAACCGATTTCGCTCATTTTAAATACCAAACTGCTCGGGAGGATGTTCAATAATCTGGGTAAAAATTGGCACCCCCGCTTGCGTCTTCGCGTCGTGATCGCCATTTCAACAGACAGACAGACGGACAGACAAACGGACATCGCTAAATTTATGATTTGTTTATTTAAAATTGACAGTTTGATATGTTTTTAATAGACCCAGATTTTATTATTTTTTTAACAGGAATACCAGATTTGAAAAACAGAGAAGAGCTTAAAGCTCCCAATATAATTTTTGAAAATATCCTTTATATATTATATATCTGGAATTGTTAAAATTTGATTAATTAGGCATAACGTAACATTTCTATAAATATGAAATATATGTTTATATTTTACCTTTTATAGAGATGTTAGCACTAAAAAAACAGAATATTAAATTTTAATACTAACGTTGCGGTTCTCTACAATAAGAGAAATTTAAAACAAAAGTTATAAAATTGAGCTATAAAACTTATGTGATTTTTAAATGAAAAATACCTAGTTTAGGTGAGTGATGCAAACATATAATACTAAAGCTAGGAAGTTGAAATTTGGTATGTAGGTTTCACCTCCGGCATAGACAAACGCACATATGGGATTTCTGAAAATAACTACGGGAAGGGGCAAAAACGAAAAAAGTAATGATACTTTTCTCCAATTTAGCTAGAGACCTGAAATTTGAAATATGTACACTTTCTAATTTTGGTCAGGAACATGAGAAAAACGGGCCCTTCCGGCTTCCAGAACAGGGCTTAAGTAGTAAAACACTATTTTTATTAAATACCTCATTCATACTGAGTCCCAAAATACGTATTTTCGACATTTTCAAGTTTTCGATTTTTTGCTAAATATATGTATACTGAAAAAAATTAAAAATTTATATTAGTTAATTTATTTGCAAACGATTTAAATCTAGAAATTATTTTTTTTCTGTTATTCTTTTGAAAATAATTTACAAAACCTTCTAAAATATAAAAATATCCAAACGGTATAATTTAAATGATGATATAAATGTGATAATAAGTAACAAAATTATCTGTCTTTTATTTACATGCTGCATATTTCTTTCATTTTCACTTAATTCCATAAAGAATCAATATATATAAATATTTATAAATACACATTAGATTTTTATTTTACCTTAATTTAAATATTTTATTTTGTCTATAATTTAAATCATAGACACCCAAATAAAAAGGTATATGTGGCCTTATCTAATAATATATTATGATACATATTTAGATATGTCAGTATGCATTACCATATATTAGGACCTACTACTATTATTAGTCAGTGCGTACTTTTGTAAAAATAGATTAAAAAACTTTTTTTCCAGAGTTCTTTTTTGCACAAAAAAAACTGTTCTTTTAAAGAAAGTACTTGCAAAAAAAATTACTTAACAGAAATGAGTCCATAAGTTATTAAAGAAATATGGCGATATCTTTTATTCATCAAGATGTAGCTAAATTCTGCAAAAACTAAGAAAAGGTTAATTGTCAAAGAAATTCGTAATTTTTATAGAGAATTAAAATATTTTTTTAAACAATAAAACGTGGTACATCAAATAAAACAGATATGTAAACGACAGCGGGAAAATCCTGCTACGTTGATAGCGGGATCCAGGTCAAAGGAGCAACTTTTTCCCCTTTTTGCAACTTCACCAAGGAATTTTCAAAAATACCGTCTGTCCATGCATACTATACCTTAATTTAATTCTTTCGAATTTGTATCAAGGCAAGCACTAAAAACATTTTATTTGGTGTCAAAAAAAAAACACACAAGAAATTTGAGGACGATTGTACAATTTGAAGCCGTGCCTCAAGCCACTCTTTTTTTATTACTTGAAATAAACAAAAATCGTTTTTTTTTCTAATATAGTTTTTGTATAGTCGCATTTTCGGAGGCTGCACTTTACTATTCAATTTGATGAATTAATTTTTTTAAATATTAGATTTATGGAATAAATATTTTGTAACAAATTCCTCTTTTTACCTCCCGTTTTCACATGCAAGTAATTACTTGGGAGTAGTGTAGTGCATTGGCATGAAAGATTGTACTTGATTTGACATTTCGACTCAATTTTTTCAAAACATCGACAATTTTTTTTTTAGTTTTTGCCGTTTTCTACAAGTTTGCATTGACATTCGTTTTCGGAAAAGGTATGTTGCATCTGCATTCCATACCTGATCTGGATTGTAGCCACCATCTTCTATTATTTTTAGACCACATTAAATCAAATGAAATCGCGTAAAAATAGAAGGAAATATGCTTTTGAAATCGTGTTAAGTCAAATTAACGTAAAAAAGTTCGCGTAAAAACAGACTTAGGTGTATATTGATAATTTATTTTGTTTGATTAAATTTCCTAGCAACTATGTTTATTGCCAAAGACATTTATAGTGTCCTTCGAAATTATTGAAGGACTCTCCGTGTTAAAATTATTGGTGGTTTAAAGTAAAATGACAATATAAAATAAAATTTCAAATTGTTAAAAATCAAAAAATGTGTTAATGTTTCACTTAAATTTAGAAAACTAAAAAGGGGAAAAATATGCTAGCTTAAATTGAAATCAATATGTTGCATCATATATTGAAATATGCACTACATTTATAATATATATTGCACAAAAAAAAACACTGGTTACGGACTGGTCAAAAATATAAACAACTTTATGTCAAAAACATATATGTCAAAAATACAAATAACTCTATACTTTTCGCATTATAGTTTATAGAAATCTGTAAAATACTGTTTTCCGTTATAACCTTAAAAATAACGTCAAAAAAACGTTACACAATTGAAGTCGTGATGACACGGCCCTATGATAAAGTTAATTTTTTTAGTTACCCCCGTTGTCACATGCAAGTTATTACTTGCAAGTAGTGTACATATGTTATCAACGAAAAACAAAAAAAATGTTGAGTGGCTACACTGTACAGTGCAAGTTCATTTATAAAATATCGTCAACAGGTTAAGTGTTATCCAAAATGGCTGTCTTAAATCAATTAGAGCTTTGCCAAGTACTCAACACTCTGCGGTACCTAGGAATATATATCATGCAAGTATATTTCTTTAATAAAAAACGTTAAATTATTATTTAAACTTACCTTTGAAGGGCGACTTTATATCCTTATTATATATCCTTATTATATATGTGCACAAAATCAGCTTAAATATTAACTCCTATTGCAACAAATAAAAAAATTAATATAAAACTCAGTACTCGGCAACTCTGTTTTTCGTTTTGTTATTCTACTTGCATCAACTGTCAAAAACTCACTTGCTTCAATATTTCATTGCAAGTTGAGTCGCAAGAAGCATTAAAGTATGAGTGTATTGAGTTATTGGCACTAGCACTTGCATGTGGCAACGGGGGGTTATATGCATATGTACATAGTTATTAGTTAAAGAGTTGCTGAATTTATAACTGTAATCGTTTACTTTGTCTTCTATGCTAATTTAAGTTGGTTCATAGATACAAAAAATCCTTGTGTACATTGTACCGATACCCCTTATCTTATACGCAGAAAATTCAAGTGCTTTTTAATTTTTTGTCTATCCTTTGCGTACAGTTTTAATACAAAGCGATGGCTAACAAAAAACTTAGCTCAGATGACGATATTTTGTTAATAGGATCAATTGATCACCAAATTACTGGTGCTAAATTACCGGCAAGAAAACAAGTGCTACAAGTTTTATTTTATAATTCACGAATAGTTGAGTTAAATTTAAGAGAAAGTACTAGAATATTTGTTGCTTGGCAGAAAGTACGTATTCAATGGATCTCAAAACAAGAAGGAAACTGATTTTTAAGGGAAATTAGATGATTTATTCAATATCACACACGAAGACGCATTGAAATTAATAAAAATACACGAAAACAGAGAGTTTTTATTAATGCAAAAAGAAAAGCAGTCCAGAAAGAACAAGAAAACCATCGTATGAACAACAGACTCATTGGGGTATAAAATTTGTGTTTACTAAAATGCTAATTTTTAAATTAATAATAATTATTTTTATAAAGCAGGTGTGATTGACTTTGACGACGTACACGATATGGAAGTTGAAGTATCAACATTAGCAGAAATTGTAAATGCAAATGAATCTAAAAAAACTTCATCAGGTGTATCAAGAGGTAACACAATTTTTTTCACCAATATTGCTTTCTGCTTTGGATAAGTGGAGAATCTCTGATAGTGCTGCTGCAGCTCATATTCTTAGTTCAAGTGCTGACGCGTTAGGCTATCAAATCGAAGAACTTATACTGAATCGTTCATCAATTCGTCTCAAGCGTCAGAAACATCGTGCAACAGCACAAAACATTGCAGAAAACTTTGACGTAATTTAATATGTGTCCCTGTGTTTGTCACTATTCTTCCTCTCCGTCTTTTATCTTCCATGTTCAATTTGTTTATGTATTTTATGCGTATAAGTTAAGAAATATAATTTCTTATTTCCAGATTCCACTAGTTTTGTTTGGCACTGGGATGGTGTAATGTTACCAGACATTAGTGGTGTAGAATTAGAGTTGGTATCTTGCCAATCATTATCACATCTCAAGGTATCGATTTTAATTAAGTAAAAGAATATAAAATCCTTGTTTGATTTGACACAACTTCACATAAAGCGGGTTTGCTTGAAGGAAAACTAGGTCGCGGTTTATTATATTTTTCATGCAGACATCACATTTACGAATCATTAATCCGAAAAGTATTTGAAATTAGTTGCTATAATAGCCGCACCAGAAGTCCTAATTTTTAATCGCTTTACAAAGATTGGAATAATATTGATGTCAAATTGCTTAGAAGATTACAATATTGTTAAAGTATTGACTGCTGAAGAACGAGATTTAATCTTAAATTACTCTCTTGATAATTTTAAGCAAACTCATCGGAGACACGATTACAAAGAATAATTATAATAAATTATAATTGTTCTTGATAGTACGGTGCCGAATTACACAGTAGCACATTTTTCAACTTCATAATCTTGAACCAATTGAGACCCCCAAAATCTGAAAGCTTATGATAGTAGAAGAAAACCCCTAGCTGGGTTTTGAATTATTAGCTAAGGTTTTTTTAAATTAATTTTTGAAATTTTCGACTGGGAGGAGGATTTTAGTACATTTTTCAAAGAACATGTACTGATTCTTAAGCCTATATCTCGTGAACTATTCAAAATATAACTTTTCTCTCTTCAGCAAATTTTTACCTCTTAATTAGATATAAAAATTTTGCCTTGAGATAAAATCAAAAAAAACAACAACATCTAACTCAAAACAGCAAAACTGACGAAAAAACGTAAAATTTCGTCATATTTTTCTATGGTTTTTCAACTTATGTCAGAAATTGCTACGAACTAGACCAGAAAATATATGACACAAAGATAGCCAAAAGCAAAACAAACAACTCTTCTTAACAAGCCGATTTCATTTGATGACTCCTTCACATAGTTATAGCCCGACAGTCATCAAATTAAATAAAGGACCAAGAAATCACTTTCAATTAAAAATATAGGTGCAAAATAGAAAGAAATAATGAAAATGTTTGAGGCCCTTTGAGTTTTTTATTAAAGACATGTCGCAGCGACATATGCACCGCGTAAACACCGTCCACATGTCGCAGAGAAATCTGTATCATGTAAACACCGTCCGTTTGAATTATTGTTTGAATAACGGCATATTTCAAATGTCAAAAAATTTTCATTGTTTTGATTGCACTTTCGAATTAAATAAATTTGGGGAATTTATATATTACGGCATACATTGCAGAAAGAAAAAGTTGATATGGAAAAGTGTTGGAAGCTGAACTTGTTTTGCTATGTTTGTGGTATTTATGTGCCAAAACGTTCAATGAAAACGCAAAAAACAAATTTTACTGCTGAATTTAGAAATGGGTACCTCTTATATTATTCTGACCAGTTGGACTTATTTGATTGTCCGTGGACACCAGATGTAGTATGCAGACGTTGTTTTTGTTACATATTCAACTGGATAAACAGAAAACCAAGCCCACTGCCTTATGGAACACCAGTAATATGGACGGACCCAAAGGGACGCGATGAAAACACATGCTACGGATGCATAAATTTAAAAAGTGGAATGAATCGAAAAAAAATGTCAAATGTAGTGTACATTCCTGGTCCTCATGCTTCTCTCCCGCAAGAACATTCCGAAGCTAATCCACCACCAAGACCACCGAGTCCAGATAGAGCAACTGTATGGACTGCGGAAACGTTTGAGAATGTGCTGGCTGATCCACCGTTCGAACCCGAAGAAACAATCAGCAAGCCTGAGCTCGTAACACAATGCGGAATGAACTATGTTGTAAAAAGTTAACGGACGTTGATGTGAAGACCTCGATACACCGTAACCGTCAAGCGGAATATCAAAAGTTTTAGAGCGTTAACGACGAAAACTCTTACACCTACTGCAACAACATAAAAGGATTAGCCAATGATATGGGATAAGAATATATCGCTGAAGACTGGCGACTGTTCATCGATAGCTCAGTCACAAGCTTAAAAGTAGTGTTACTGCATAAAACGAACCTGAAGCCCTCAATACCTTTAGCATTTAGCACAGACTTAAAGGAATGCTATGCAACAATGGAAATTTTGCTAAGAGACCTTAAATACGCAGATCATTTATGGAAAATCTGTTGCGACCTTAAAGTTGTCAATATTTTGCAAAGCATAAAGGGTAGATGGCCAAAGTATTATTGCTTTCTGTGCCGTTGGGACACACGAGCAAAAGTCGATCAATACACGTACACTTGGGAAAAACGAAAGTCGGGAGTGAAAGATGCCACATTAGACATGACAACAGAGCCACTAATAAAAAATATAAGTGACATATTGTTGCCACCGCTGCATATTAAGTTGGGCATAACGAAGAAGTTTTTAGAGACGGTAACGAAAAATAAGGACAACGTATTTCACTGCCTTAAGAAAATTTTTCCAAGACTCAGTGATCAAAAAATTAAAGCCGGTAATGTACTTCTTATCGAATCTCTTCAAGTTTTTATTAATTTTTTGTGCATTTTTTTTTGCTTAAAACAGGTGTACTTAATGGACCAGAAAGTTGGTAAAAAGTGAAGATTTCAATATGGTTTTGCGACTTAATTGCTTGGGACGCACTTAAGGCAGTTATAGAAAGAGTCTTTAGAAATAATCAAGACAACGAATGGAAAGCTTAAGTAAAAAATATGCTTAAGTCATTCCAAGCAATCGGTGTAACCATGACATTAAAACTTCACTTTTTAAATAATCATTTGGCAGAGTTTGAAAAACAATTGCCAACAGAATCTGATGAGCAAGGGAGCCATAAAAAATGTTCATACGAAAATAAAGCTAGCGAAACGGTCGGAAACATATTTTCAGATGATAAAACTAGCTCCGAAAGCGACGACTAAAGTTCAATATATATTTAAAAAGATTTGAAGTGTCCTTATTTTTTATTCCTTATGTTTAAAATCATCAATTTTTCTAAGTATCTATTTTAAAATATTTGAAGTGTCCTTATATTTTCCATCATCAAAAATAAAAATCTATGACGAAATTTTACGATTTTTTGACAGTTTTGTTGTTTTGATTAAGATGTTGTTGTTTGTTTGATTTTATCCCAAGGTAAAATTTTTAGATCTGATTAATATTTGCCAAAGAGAGACAAGCAATATTTCGAATAGTTCACGAGATATAGACTTAAGAATCAATACATGTTCTTAGAAAAATATACTAAAATCCTCCTCCCAGCCGAAAATTTCAAAAATTAATCTAAAAAAAACCTTAGCTAATAATTCAAAACCCAGCTAGGGTTTTTCTTCTACTATCATAAGCTTTCAGATTTTGGGGGTCTCAATTGGTTCAAGATTTTAGTGCTGCACTGTGTTATAGTACCTATCGAATATATGGTGCAACTTCTAATGCTAGATGGATGTCAAAAGCAATTTATAAACTTTCTGTCATATGCATAGATATTTTGTTGATTTTTATAACACACTTATAAATCAGATTAACAACAAAGTTTTCTTCTAAGGATCTTCTATGCATATGGGGTCTAATATGTATTTGTTCCGTCATCAATTTAATATGACAAAACAAGAGCTGAACGTATTGTTTGTCTTTTATAGTTCGTATTTATGTATAAGCCTGGTTTGGATGCATAAAAGCAATTAAAGCACCAAATCAATACCTAAATTTAATTAAAAATTTATTATTCTAAATGAGATATACTTTTTGATTTGCTACAAAAAGTTAGCAATAACTTGTGGTGTTTGTCTGAAGAAGCGGTCTGTCTTTCACTCTTAGATCCTAATGGATTGATAAAATGGTTGAATCAATTAATGTTCAAGCAAATAAAGAAAAATTCAAGCGAATCAAATCTTATAGAAGAAATATCCTTAAAACATATCCACGAATAGATTTAAGCGATTTTGTAAATTCGAACAAATATGCGTCCTATGATCGCTTAGAAATTTCTATTGAATTTTTGCAAGACGATCCATTGTATTGGAATGAAAGATTTGACTTCGTCAAGGTAATCAAATTTTTCAAAACTTATCTGTAGTGAACGATGCTGCTGAAAGATTATAATATATTATAATTTTAACACACAATGAAATAGAAAAACAATTCCTTTTTTAAGTGATTAAAGAATAAAATACCAATTATCCCGTTTCTAAAAAGACTGCACTATTAAATTAATATGTAATTTTCATAAACTATTTGAGTTTAAGGTTCATGTTTCAAGTAATTTTGAATAAAAAATTAAAAAAATAAACTTTTGAGTGGCTTGATGCACGAATTAAAATTGTCCAATCGCTCTTAAACTTCTTGTGTGTTCTTTTTTTGACACCATACAAAATGTTTTTAGTGCTTGCGTGATATAAATTCCAAAAAATAATGTTCTTCATATATTTAAGGGCCAGGCTAATACATACCTCCTGCATACCATATTTCAGCTTTCTAAGTCCAGTTTGGGGGAGTTTTTTCGAACTTTGAACCATGGGAAAATTCTAAAATGCACCTTATCAATGTAATAGCCCATACTCCAGGTATATATTTCAAATTTCATATTTCTAACTAACTCGGTGTGCGCATGTCGTTAAGTGGAGAAATTTCAACTTTTTGCCCGTCCCCGTAGGAATTTCACACAATCCACCCTGAGTGAATCTCTGCGCTGGAGGAGGAACCTTGGTATCAAATTTTAACTTCCAAGCTCCAGCGGTTTTGGCAAACCGTCAATGAGGGAAATTTTTTTGCCCCTCCTCATTGGATTTTCCAAAAATACCATCTTAGCTTTTGTAGGTACCGGCGACGGCACCTTCAAAACAAATTTCAACTTCCTAGTTCCAGCGGTTTGGACAGACTGTTAAGGGGGAGACTTTTGAACCGTCATTTATACCATGTACCCGACCAAAATTCTCAAATGTACCTTATCAGTGAGTGAGCCCATACTCCAGGTAAACATATTGTTACGATTTTAACCTTTATAAAATCGTTGATTTATTTACCTTTTAAATAAATCGAGTTCTTTCTATATTGCAAATAATAAACACTGTTTTAAATTGTTTATAGCTCTATTTATTTATAACCGTCACTAAAAGTTACAGAAATAAACTTTAATAGCACACTTTATTTACACGGTGTAGACAGACTAAACGTTAGCCACACTATAGTTCTTCACACTCTGCGTTTTACTTAGGTATGCGGGTTAAAATACCTAGAAGATGGCAGCACCGTCTGGAAGCTGCATACTGGCAACTTTGAGAATGTTCTTTTACAGTTTGACATAAGAAACATTAGTTATGTTGAAGGGTTGCCATTTAATTGTTTTACATTTCAGGGCTAACATATGGGGGTTTGTGTTTCTACGAGTAAATGGAATTTCTGTAACACTGCCGCCCACTAAAGTCTGTTCGTCCCGAACAGACATAGTTTTCCCCTTCCCATAATCAGCTAGTCGTTCCAGATGCACAACCTTCATCTTAGATTTTGGGCTCCGATATTTCTGTATTCTATAGACTACATCATTTAACCTTTTAATCACCCTGTACGGTCCGCCCCAATGCGTTTGTAGTTTGGGAGATAATCCTATCTTTCGTTGCGGGTTAAACAGCAGAACCTGCTCGCCCTCATTAAATCCTTCAGAATTCGCTGCTCGATTGTACCTCGCCTTCATCTTATCACTAACCATTTTACTTCGATTGCAGGCGAACTTTTGACGCTTGTTGAGGTCTTCCAGTTCCCGGGAAGAGTTGTCGTTTTCACTGTCTGTTGCGGCGGGCTTAACACCAAGTTCCAATTCGCCAGGCGATTTGAGTTCCGTTCCAAAGATTGTTGTTTTACACTCAGAATATTATGAAGTTAACTGTTTGTAGTTTAATAAAAAAGTTTTCCGTTACATTTAAAAATAAAGGAACATACATTTATTTTTCAAAGAAATATCTATATTAACTTTTTTATACATTTATTCGAAATAATTTACTATCATTTACCGATTTTTTTCAGTTTCATTTATTTTTTTCATTTGTTTGAAATTTAATAAAAATTTTCCCACAAAACGGAAACTTGTGGTTTATTTGTGTCCGTAACAGTTATTACAAATTTAAATTTTGTTTGCTGTCTGTTTCAAAAAAAATATTCAAAAAATTTCAATTTGTTTTTTTATTTAAATTGGTTGTATATATACAAAATTTTTCAATACAAATTACAAGAACTTCATAAACACACATACATACACAAATACATTCACACAAAAAGTGGTTATAGCTTCATATGCATACATACATTTTGTATTGTACGAGTATATTAAAAAAAAACAAAAAATACAAAAACGGAAATAATTTCAAATAAATGAAAAAAACATTTATTTTTTAAGGATTGGTAGGTAAAATTTTGACATTTATTCTAACTGATTATATCATTTGTTTCTTACGGATGTGTCAGTTGATTAATCAACATTTAAAAATAAATAACAAATGGCATTTATTTTAAATAAAAATTAAGTAGACCGGTTTTTAAATGAAATATCATTTCTTTTAAATGATATTTTCAGTTATTTTAACTTACAAACTTTTTTAAGTGTACTGTGTATGGCAAAGTGAATGTAAAAGTAATGATTTCCAACGTAGGCGTCAATCATGTGCTTATTGTTGCCGATATTGTGGACGAAGTAATCATTGGTGCAGATTATGAAGTTCTTGTAAATTGTATTGAAAAATTTTGTATATATACAACAAATTTAAATAAAAAAACAAATTTAAATTTTTTGAATATTTTTTTTTTGAAACAGACAGCAAACAAAATTTAAATTTGTAATAACTGTTACGGACACAAATAAACCACAAGTTTCCGTTTTGTGGGTAAATTTTTATTAAATTTCAAACAAATGAAAAAAATAAATGAAACTGAAAAAAATGGTAAATGATAGTAAATTATTTCGAATAAATGTATAAAAAAGTTAATAAAGATGTTTCTTTGAAAAATAAATGTATCTTCCTTTATTTTTAAATGGAACGGAAAACTTTTTTATTAAACTACAAACAGTTAACTTCATAATATTCTGAGTGTACCAGTCTCCCCAGTAGCTGTGCGCAGTCTCACCCCATACAATGGTTCAATTGCCTCCTTAACTAAATCGGGTCTGATGACAGACTGTGATGCTCCTGTGTCTATAGTACAAATGTGCTTTCTGCCGTTGATATATCCACAAGCAGTAAGACTGCTTTTTCCCTGCTGTATTCCAGATATGGAGATTGTGGGGCCCTCGCATGTATGAGCTGGATCGTGGTTTTAACGGTCACTCCAGTGCTAATTAACCGGCCGGAAGCTTTTTCTTGGTGCTCGGCAGTTTCGCTGAAAATGTTCCACTCTTTCGCAGTTATAGCATTCGGCCTTAACTTGTTTTCTCCGTAATGCCTGCATAACTGCCTTTTTTAGCTCTGTGAGCATCTCTTTGAACCCATCAGCTAACATAGTGCTTATATCTTTTTCTTTAATTACTCCAAGGTTTCGCACATTAAATATTTGCGACTTAGCAATTATTTTCGCAGTCTCCTGTGACAGCGATAATGAAAGAGTTTCCGCAAAAGACGATTTTCTTGTAGCACACACCGCGTACCTTACATCAGGATCATGAATTCTCCTCACAAATACTTCAATTTTGAATTCATCTAATAATGGATGATTTTCGCCCGGATACGACAGCTGCACCAACCGCTCAATTTCTGTTGCGAAATCCTGCAACGACTTATTTGCTTTCTGCCTTCTACCTCTTAGTTCCATTCGGTAAGTTTCCTTTTTGTGTTCGCCACCATACTTCCGCTGCAGTGCCACCATTATGTCGTCATAATAATTTCTGCAGGAGATTGGCACACATTCTAGAATTTCTGCAGCGTTTCCTTTTAAGGCCAGAATCAACTCTATAGCTTTTTCTTCGATGTTTCACATATTTCTAGCGGCGACTGTCTCAAACTGGAACTTAAAAACATTAAACGGTACGCTGCCGTCAAAAGTAGGGGCCTTTGCTCTACCAGAACTTTCCTAAATAATTCGTACTGGACCCTCTTGACATTGGAGATTATTTACTTTATTTTCTAGATCTTGTAGTTTTCTCTCAACATCTTTGGCTTGTATTTCCACGCCAGTCTCTAAGTCGGAAACTCTTTTTGCCACCTCGGAAACTTCTCTAGAATTTTCTTGAAGTTTTTCTTCAATTTTAGTTAACAGCCTCGTTTCCATCTTAGCTAACAGTTTCTCGTTGTCTGGTCTCGAAGCTTCTTACATTTTCATGTTGTCTGCTCTAGAAGTTTCATTTCCATTTTAGCAAACAGTTTCTCGTTGTCTGCTCTAGAAGTTTCTTGAAGTTTCTCAGTTTTTTCCATCTTTTCCATCAAAGCAGCCAACATTGCGCTTAACTCCATATTAGCTATTGTTGTGCGGGTACTAACCTCCATTTCTTCTTTTTCGTCAAATTCTTAAGTTGCAATGTCAATGTTACGCCGCTCACATTCCTCTATGAGCCTCTTTTGCAATTCGACCTTATTTCCTGCTGTGGGTAGCGCCAATTTGCTCAATTCCTTTTTGGCTGTTCCACCTTAAGCTCCTCCAATTTCATGACTGCTTATTATTTTGCAATCCCACTTCTGACACCAATTGTTACGATTTAACCCTTTATAAAATCGTTGATTTATGTACCTTTTAAATAAATCGAGTTCTTTCTATATTGCAAATAATAAACACTATTTGAAATTGTTTATAGATCTATTTATTTATAACCGTCACTAAAAGTTACAGAAATACACTTTAATAGCACACTTTATTTACACGATTTACATAGACTTAACAATAGCCACACTTTAGTTCTTCACACTCTGCGTTTTACTTATCAACTGAACTACTTTGCACCTTGCTAGCGTTTTTATATCTGCGGGTTAAAATACCTAGAATATGGCAGCACCGTCTGAAGCTGCACACTGGCAACTTTGAGAATGTTCTTTTACAGTTTGACATAAGAAACATTAGTTATGTTGAAGGGTTGCCATTTAATTGTTTTACATTTCAGGGCTAACATATGGGGATTTGTGTTTCTACGAGTAAATGGAATTTCTGCAACAATATTTAAAATTTAATTTTTTTATTTAAATTGGTGTGGGTAGCCTGTTAAGGGGTAGACTTTTTCCCTTTTTACCTTCCCCATAGAAATTTGCAAAAACCTTTTCATTTCATTTAATTTTTTTAATGTAATATTAAAAGCCATATTGGGCCAATGAAATTAATACTAATATGAAAAATACTAATATAAATACTAAATATTACAGAATTTAACAAGTTTATGTACCATAAAGAAAATAAATTTACAATTAAGCTATAAGTATCATCTATGGCCCCCAGCCAAAAAAAGCAGTATAAAAATCCACTGCAAAAATAAATATCCACATATAATAAATTATATACATCAATATGAAGTCCATGTTAGCGACAAACTCTGAATTAACTGGCACAAAAAACTAAATTGTAATACATCATAAAAATGTATAAAAAATGTAAAGCCAAAAAAGAATGATGTTAATGTTTAGTTTTCCATGGATTCACTAATATAGGAGAAAAGTTTACCTTCAAAAACATTACGCGAGTCTGCAAAATTTCTTAAAATGCTAGGTAACTTGTTCCATATACGGGAAACCCTGACTAGAAATGAACGTTCAAAAATAGCGCTGGTTATGCGTGGTACTAATAGCTGTACATTCCTACTAGATCTTGAAAAATGAAAAGCGTTACAAAAAGTGGGAGGTGATGCACTTACTATAAGTTTATGAAAGAATAATAACAATCTAAATTTAACAAATTTCCGAAAAGTACAACCCAACAACTGTACAACATACGAAGATATATGCTCCCTTAATCTAACGTTGGAAACAAAGCGAACAATGATATTGAGTAGATCTCTAATCTTGAAAAACACACAGAAATAGTACCAGATGTAACTTCTATGCAATAACACAACTTCGACGTAAGGAGAGCTAAACCCACCCTTCGCTTAATATGTAGAGGCAAAAAGACATCAACATTAAATAACCTACGTATTGAATAAATAATTTTAGGTGTTAATACATCAATGTGTTTATCAAAACTGAGTCTTTTATATATTATAACTCCCAAACATCTCAGATTATCAACTAACTGTAGTTTAGAATAATTAATAAAGATATTAAAGTCATAGTTATGAGTATTACCAAAAACCATACACTTAGATTTAGCTAAATTAATATTAAAATGATTATTTGACATCCATAATGAAATGTTCCTAAGGCTGAAATTTGTAACGGCTTCAAGAACATCCAAAAAATCTTTTTCGTAACTAAAAAGCAATTGAACATCATCTGCATAAATAAAAGGTTTACAACTTTAAGTATTAGCAAGAACATCAACAAAATCATTCAAATATAATACGAACAAGAGAGGACCGATACCCGAGCCTTGCGGCACACCATATGCTAGTTCACGTGTCTCACTTACTCTACCTCCAAAATCGACAAATTGCGAGCGACCTTTTAAATAGGAAAAAATAAGCTTACAAGCAGGTTTCGAAAATTTAAAATTGTCAAGTAGTCTACTATGATAAATGCTGTCAAATGCTCTAGAAAGATCAAATGAAACTAACTGTTACGGCTGTAATTTTTACTTTGTAAATATCAACTTTGTATAGTTTTAAAATATTTTATTTTTCTAATCAATATTTCATTGAAGAAAATTTGTTTAGCTTGTCAAAAAAAAAAAATAAAAAAATATAGAAAAAATCAATTCATTAGAAATTTAGAAGGCTGAGTGTGTGCAATTTAAAACTTAAGAAGATTGGAAAAAAACACTAATAGAAAAGAAAAGAGAAAACTGTTATATAAAATTTATAAATTGTGCCTGAAAAGAAAAATTTAATTATACATAAATTTTTTTCAATAATTTTTGTCTTTATGAAATAAACTTTAACTCCTGTATTTTTTCACAAAATGCCGACAAATCAACCTTATAATATTTTGGAATAATGCAACAATTAACATACGATATTACATCCTAAAGCTGCGGAAAAGTATAAATCTATGTGTGTCGTGGGATTTCGCTGGATACGGATTTAGTGCTATCAAAATAGTTCATTTTAAGCATTAACAATTATTTAAAAATTTTTTTATTTATATAATCCAAGTTAATTCGATTTTTAAAATATAATTTTCCCCTAATACTAAACTATTATTTTGAGTATAATCAATTTGCAAAAAGGTGCAAGCTTAATGTTCCCGATTTTATGGCCATAACATCGTTGGAGATTTCTTTTGGTAAGATATAAATGAAATATAATATTTGTTATGTAACAGGGAAAATTACCTACAATATTCATGTAAATTTTTATTTTAAATCAAATTAACTTTGTTTCTTTTATTTTCTTAATGATCATTAACAATTTTTCTAATTTTAATTAAAATCAGAAAAACAAAATTCGAGATTATTTTGACATTTATAAAATCAATACATATTCTATATTATTTCAACTTTTGTATTTTGAATTAAAATTTTCATGGTTTCCTCTTGTAAATTTTTTTTTTTTCTAATTTTCAAAAATTGTGTTTATGTTCTGTTATTGTTAGAATTTCATAATGTCCAATAAATTAAGTTTTAATCTATTTTGAAAATATGATGATGGCCTAAATTTATATTTTTTGAGTTGTGATGGTACGAAGGGGATAAATGGGTAACTTTTAAGAGCAACAAAGTAAATATTTGTTAGGGGTTATATTTTGATTATTTGGCTAAAATATAACCATGGTGGTACTATTGGTATCAATGGGGTGGGTCATGGCCAGTGGTTCCCAAACATCTGGTGCCCATAACAGACATTTGGACTAGTGGTAATTGTAAAAATGTACTTCACTGGTAAAACCCGAACAGGGCTATGCCGAGCAACCAGTGCTGTTACAAATGGCGCCCAACGATAACAACTTTATTTTATTTTAGTACATCTCAATATATCGCGTCGGTATATTTCGATTGTGTTCTTTGAATTTAGTTTTTTTAATTGGTTGTTTGAAGGATTTAGTTTGTTTAATCCAGAATTTTTATTGATTGAAAATTGTCTGTTGTTGCAAAATTATATCTTTCTGTAATCCAAATGCCTGTTTTGTAATTTATACTTTGTTTGCGTTATTTTAAAATTTTTTTTTTACTTTTGTCGCTTACTGAGTTTGATTTTTTTTGTTTTTCTTTTTATTTTCCTTTTTCTATTGTGTGAATAAATTTTATAATGGGTCCGGGTCGCGCTAAGAGTAAGACCAAGTCTATGAATGACCTTCCCGGAAATTCTAGCGTGGGAGGTTCTGTAGAGACTTCGATTGATGAGAATTTAAATACAACGGTAATAAATGTAGGAGGAAGATCACGTTCGCGTAAAATCGAGAATGTTTCAAAGGGTACAAGTAATATGAGTTTGGATCATATTAATGAAGTGATTTCTGAAAAGGTTGAAGAGCGACTAGTTTTTCATCTGTCAAATTTTGAGGATAAATTATTTAATAGAATTAATCATTCAGTTGTAGAAATGATGAATGCTGTCCCACCGCCACCAGTTCGGGATAGTCAATGTCGAAATTTTTCCGATAATCAAAATTCTGAGGAAAGTCGTCAGGAACCCGGGTTTAAAGTTGATCAAGTTCAGAATAATTCGGGTTACCGCAATGGTCGTTTGGAAATGCATCGATGGAATATCTGCTTTTCCGGAGATGAAAACACATTGAGAGTAGATGATTTTATAAAACGTGTGGAACATATATCGTTGTCTCAGGGTTTTAATATGCGAGAATTAGTGGATAATCTTTTTATTCTTTTGAAAGGTCGTGCTAATACGTGGTATTTTCAATGGATCGTTAGAAATCCAGGTTCTTCTTGGAATTTGTTGAAATCTGCATTGGAAATCCAGTTTCGTTCTAGCGAAACTGATTTCGATTTAGAGCACAGAATAATGAACCGTGTTCAAAAGAGTGGTGAATATTTTGATCAATTTTTCAATGCTGTTGTTGATCTCAATTCTCGAATGAGAAACCCTAGAACCGATCGGGATTTGATAGAAATCATGAAGAGAAATGTTTCAAGCAAAATGTTAATCTTCGTTTTCAACCTGTCGGCATCATCTTTGTCTGAATTTTTACTTGAGTGTAGACGAGCTGAGAGGAACGTGGTAAAAATTGAATCCGGCTTTAGTAAGGGCTTATTTAAACCCAAAGTTAGTGAGATCGAAAATAATGACCGCGAAATAGTTGAGGAAGCGTCTACGGAAGCAATTATAGAAGCTTTAAATTCTTCATGATTAAACGTACGAAATCCTTCTGAAATAACCTGTTTTGATTGCAAGCAGAAGGGCCATGTGGCAATTAATTGCACACAGAAGTCCGGCAGAATATTTTGCTATAAATGTGGAAGAGATAATTTCGTTATATCAAATTGTCCCGTTTGTGCGGAGGGAAACTCCCAAAGGAACAAGAAACCCGGGGGTCTTGTTCAATAAAAATTCCCGGGTATTTAATTGATCACACAACACCTGCTTTAAACATATTAACTTCCGATATTACTGATGACAACATTGATAAGGGTGATTTAGAGGACTTTTCGGATAAAGTACGAGAAGATTTTTATAAGAGATGGGTAGAGTATCAGAAAGTTAAATCACGACTTTTTGCAGAAAATGACGAAGAGAAAGCAGTTTCGCGAAGGATAATTAAGACTAGAAAAAGACATAAGGAACTAAAGAATGAACATCGTACAGTTGAAAGCACAATTTTGAATACCGATAAAGATGATATAAGACCTTATGCAGTCGTTAAACTGTTTGATGAGGAAATTTGTGGATTACTTGACAGTGGAGCTAGTGTCACGGTATTAGGATTAGATTCATTGGCATTTTTAAGAAAACATAATATTTCACTCTCGGAATTCAGTTCCTTGGTTAATGTAGCTAATGGTGCACCAACTCCTATTGTAGGAAAAGTATCCACTAGGATTAGTTTTAGAAATGAAGTAAAGCCAATAACGATTTACATAGCACCTGGTCTGTGTCAGAAATTATACCTTGGATATGATTTCTGGAAGTTATTTGGTCTCGATTCTAAATTATCTCTTCAAATTTGCGAACTGAATACAGTAATTGACCCCAATATTCACATCTTGAAGGCATCTGAGTGAAGAATTGGAACAGGTAAAAGGCTTGTTTCCTTCATTTTCTTAAATTTGGTTTAGGAAAAACTAATCTAATTGAACATGTAATAGACACTGGTAGTGCTAGGCCAATTCAGCGAAGACATTATCCTATTTCTCCAGCTAAGGAAAAATTGTTGTTTGAAGAGATTGATCGGATGTTAAAATTAGGTGTTATAGAGGAAAGTCAAAGTCCTTGGTCGTCGCCAGTGACAGTTGTAGTAAAACCTGATAAGGTAAGAGTATGCCTTGATAGTCGTGATGTCAATAAAGTAACCATTAAGGATGCTTATCCTATCCCAAATATTGAAGGTCTGCTGATGCGTCTTAATGATACCCGATATATTTTTGCCACTGACCTTAAGGATGCCTTCTGGCAAATACCGCTTGAGAAGTCCAGTAGGGAAAAGACTGCATTTTCAGTTGCAGGAAGACCCTTATACCAGTTTACTGTAATGCCATTTGGGCTCTGCAACGCCACGCAGACCATGATGAGGCTTATGGATAAGATTATTCCTTCTGAACTACGTGAGCGTGTATTCGTATATTTAGATGATCTTTTGGTTTTTTCTGGTAATTTTGACGATCATATTAAAATTTTGAGAAGAGTAGCGGAGCACTTGAGAAGAGATGGATTAACTATTAATGTACAGAAATCTAAATTCTGTATGAAGGAAGTAAACTACTTGGGATACATCGTTGGTAATGGTATTCTGAAAACCTCCGATGCAAAGATACAGGCTATTCGTGATTTTAAAATTCCTCGAACCATTCGTGAGGTTCGTCAATTTTTAGGTATGGCCAATTATTATAGAAAATTCGTTAAAAATTTCTCGGATATTTCTGCTCCAATTTCTGATTTAGTGAAAAAAGGTACTAAATTTGAAATGACTAGTGAGGCATTGAATGCAATCTGTAGGATAAAACACTTGTTGACTACAGCCCCAGTCTTGATTCATCCAGACTATTCTAAGCCATTCGTTGTACAGTGTGATGCATCAAAATCTGGGTTAGGTGCAGTTCTTTGTCAGGTCGATAATGAAGGTAACGAACGTCCGATTTACTACTTTTCTAAAAAGCTTACTAAATGCCAGCGTAATTATTCCGTGACGGAGCTTGAATGTTTGGCTGCGGTTACTGCAGTAAAAAAATTTCGGCCTTATCTAGAAATGCAACCCTTTAAGATAATAACCGACCATGCTAGCTTAAAATGGTTAATGAAACAGAGAGATTTGTCTGGTAGGCTGGCTCGATGGAGTATGGTGCTGACATCTTTCGATTTTGAAATTGAACACCGGAAAGGAGATGACAACGTTGTCCCCGATGCTCTTTCGAGATTTTTTTCCAATGAAGTTTTGGAGCTTGATTTATGTATTGTTGATGCAAACTTAGACCCTCCTGAATTTGATAGTGAAGATTATAAGGCTTTAAGGGAGAATTGTAAATCGAACTGTGATTCTTTACCTGAAATAAGAGTATCTGGGAAATATGTTTTTAAACGCACGTCATTTACATCTGGAGGAAAAGTTAATGATACTTTAGTGTATAAATTATGGATTCCAGGTTGTATGACAGAAACGTTAATAAGATCCGCTCATGAACCACCACAGGCATCACATGGTGGTATAGCAAAAACACTGGAACGTTTGCGTGAAAAATATTATTGGCCAAACATGGCAGTACAAGTTCGGGAATTTATAAGAAAATGTGATATTTGTAAAATCACAAAAGCTCCTAATTTTATTACACGTCCACCAATGGGAAAGCAATATATTGTAGAGAGACCATTTCAGAAGCTCTACTTAGATCTTTTAGGCCCTTATCCTCGCTCCAAGGATAATAATACACACATACTAGTCGTACTGGACCATTTCAGTAAATTTGTATTTATTCATCCTCTACGCAAAGCTGATACAACTAATATAATTAAATTTTTAGAATCAAATGTTTTTTCGGTGTTTGGGGTTCCCGAATTAATGCATAGTGATAATGGTAAACATTTCGCTTGCAGGGAATTTGCCAAACTTGCAGAGACATATGGTTTTAAACAAATTTTTACAGCGGTTTACTCACCACAAAGCAATGCATCCGAGCGAGTCAATCGTTCTATTTTAGCTGCAATTCGTTCATATATAAATTCAGATCAAACTAAATGGGATGAAAATTTACCATCTATTGCACTCTCTCTTCGTAGTTCGGTTCATGAATCCATAGGTATGACCCCATATTATGCCCTATTTGGTCGAAATATGATAGTTCACGACTCTGCATATCCGCTTTTGAAAGAGTTAGGAAAGGTAAGCGATGGAGAGTTAGAGATAGTTATAAAACCAGACCACATGAAACTGATTGATGATTCGATTGTGAAAAATCTTCGAAAGGCATATGAGAAAACTGAGAAAACCTATAACCTTAGAGGAAGTCGAGCTGTAAGATATGAGCCAGGTCAAGAGGTTTATAGAAGAAATTTTCAGCTTAGTGATTTTAGTCAACAATTCAATGCAAAACTGGCTCCTAAGTTTGTAAAGCGCGTATTCATTCTTCCGTTGGAAATTGTATGTACAAACTAACCGACCTAACGGGAAAGATAATTGGAGTATATCATGCTAAAGATATCCGTCAATGATTCTTATGCCCGGCTTGTTTAGGTGTAGTCGTGGGTCGAGCCACACGTTGAAACAACTTCACTTATCCGAATCCCAAAACTTTTTCTGCTCCAAGATGGAAAAACTTTTGGTTTGTTACGGCTGTAATTTTTACTTTGTAAATATCAACTTTGTATAGTTTTAAAATATTTTATTTTTCTAATCAATATTTCATTGAAGAAAATTTGTTTAGCTTGTCAAAAAAAATAAAAAAATATAGAAAAAATCAATTCATTAGAAATTTAGAAGGCTGAGTGTGTGCAATTTAAAACTTAAGAAGATTGGAAAAAAAACACTAATAGAAAAGAAAAGAGAAAACTGTTATATAAAATTTATAAATTGTGCCTGAAAAGAAAAATTTAATTATACATAAATTTTTTTCAATAATTTTTGTCTTTATGAAATAAACTTTAACTCCTGTATTTTTTCACAAATTGCCGACAAATCAACCTTATAATATTTTGGAATAATGCAACAATTAACATACGATATTACATCCTAAAGCTGCGGAAAAGTATAAATCTATGTGTGTCGTGGGATTTCGCTGGATACGGATTTAGTGCTATCAAAATAGTTCATTTTAAGCATTAACAATTATTTAAAAATTTTTTTATTTATATAATCCAAGTTAATTCGATTTTTAAAATATAATTTTCCCCTAATACTAAACTATTATTTTGAGTATAATCAATTTGCAAAAAGGTGCAAGCTTAATGTTCCCGATTTTATGGCCATAACATCGTTGGAGATTTCTTTTGGTACGATATAAATGAAATATAATATTTGTTATGTAACAGGGAAAATTACCTACAATATTCATGTAAATTTTTATTTTAAATCAAATTAACTTTGTTTTCTTTTATTTTCTTAATGATCATTAACAATTTTTCTAATTTTAATTAAAATCAGAAAAACAAAATTCGAGATTATTTTGACATTTATAAAATCAATACATATTCTATATTATTTCAACTTTTGTATTTTGAATTAAAATTTTCATGGTTTCCTCTTGTAAAATTTTTTTTTTCTAATTTTCAAAAATTGTGTTTATGTTCTGTTATTGTTAGAATTTCATAATGTCCAATAAATTAAGTTTTAATCTATTTTGAAAATATGATGATGGCCTAAATTTATAATTTTTGAGTTGTGATGGTACGAAGGGGATAAATGGGTAACTTTTAAGAGCAACAAAGTAAATATTTGTTAGGGGTTATATTTTGATTATTTGGCTAAAATATAACCATGGTTGTACTATTGGTATCAATGGGGTGGGTCATGGCCAGTGGTTCCCAAACATCTGGTGCCCATAACAGACATTTGGACTAGTGGTAATTGTAAAAATGTACTTCACTGGTAAAACCCGAACAGGGCTATGCCGAGCAACCAGTGCTGTTACATAACAGACTAACAGTACCTTTGTTCAAGTTGTTCCTGATCAAATCAGTAATTTCAATCAAAAGAGAGGATGTACTATAACCTTTTCTGTAAGCATACTGACTGCCACAAATAAAATTTCTTCTATTTAAATACTCCAACATTTTAAACTTAAGCAAGTGCTCAACAATTTTTGATATAACAGGAAGAATGCTAATAGGCCTCAAATTTTCATCTGATAACCCATTACCTGTTTTGGGGATCGGAATAACCCTCGAAATTTTCCAAGAACTCGAAACAAATGCCTACTTATCCCAGGAAAAATAAGTCTTATAAGCCTTCAAGGAATACCATCAACGCCAGTAGCGTTTGATTTAATAATACTAAAAGTATCCAAAAGTTCTAACTCAGAAACATTAATAAAAGAGAAACACGGACTATAATCAATATAATTAAAATCAAAATTCCCCTCAACAGATCCCGAAACACTAAAAAATGATCATTAACTTCATTGACATTTAAATCCGAATAAAAGGTTTCACTTTTTAAACAACCCACATTTTTTAACAATCTCCACACATTTGTATTATCAGATTTATCAAAGATTTTGATTCCATACTGTCTTCTAACTTTACGAATAACTGATTTGGCTTTATTGCGATATTTACAATAGTTGCGCCAATTTTCAAGAGTACGATTTTCAATAAAACCTTTATATGCAATATCTCTCACTGACACAGCATATATAATCTCCCTAGAGTTCATCCAAGATACACCCCTTGCAGCAGGTCTACGGCGAGCGATAGGAACAAAAGAAAAAGCATCATTAAGAAATGTATTGAAAAGATTAACCTGATAATTCACATCATTCGTATGGTAGATTGAAGAAAAATCATAGTTATAACACAAAAAATTTAGGCCATCCCAATCAATATTATTGAAATATTTAAATTCAAAGTACATATCATTTTTGTCTACATTTAAATCCACCGAAATAAAAATAAAAGCATGGTGAGAGTTTTAAAAAAGGGCATTGAAATTGGCTGGATAATACAACATTAGTTTCAGTACCAAGCATAAAAAAATCAATTAAAGATGATGATCGATGACTAATATCAAAATAGATAAGCCATTTTGACCACAAAAAGTTCTAACAAAATTGGCTTTAGCCGAATCATAAAGATTCAAATTGAAATCTCCAACAATTATAATATTTTCGTACTGATAAAAAAGATTTCCGTGCAATTTCTCAAAGACTCTAAAATTATTAAAATCATTTGGTAAATACACCACACCAACCCAGTTTTAATTTCTACAAAAATATACTCACACACGTTATAATGATTCGAACTAAAAACAATTTTTTTCTCCAATTTACTAGATACATACAGGCAAACACCACCACCTCTTCCATTATTCGCAGGACGGTCATTTCTACAGAGTGTATAACCAGGAATAGACACCATCTTTGTGGAAATATAAGGTTTTAACCAAGTTTCTGTTACTCCAAACACATCTAAATAACAGCCTTCCATTACCTTGCGTAATTTAAATAATTTAGAGCCACTCGATGGATAAATACTCTGGCAGTTTACATGACCAATGTTTAGGTTTCTCCTTGCATCACTGAGACTATTTTTTAAAATAACATTATCGCTAACAATTGGACCAATATTATTATTAGCCATTATCTATAAAATTATAGAAGAAAAAATGGCGGGGGAACCAATAGTGACTAATAATTAAAATATATACAAAAAATATAACAAATTTTGAAGTAATTGATTTCATTATCATAAGCTATATAACAGCTGATCAAAATAATAAAAAAGTTAAATAGAATATCAAATTAAAAAAAAAAGAAGATATTTAGTGCAAATAAATAAAATATAATATAATAATGCCAATCAATCATCAATTATTGGAAGAAACTCCTTCACACATCTTTCAAATCCCATCAAAACCTCAGATCCATTAGGATGAATTATTGATACCCTGGGTCTATCAGCATTATAAATCTTGTATTTCTTTATCTTGTTTTTTTTAAAGCTGTCTACAACTATGCACTCAAAATATTGTGTACCTAACTGTTTGTAGTTTAATAAAAAAGTTTTCCGTTCCATTTAAAAATAAAAGAACATACATTTATTTTTTAAAGAAATATCTATATTAACTTTTTTATACATTTATTCGAAATAATTTACTATCACTTACCGATTTTTTCAATTTCATTTATTTTTTTCATTTGTTTGAAATTTAATAAAAAATTACCTACAAAACGGAAACTTGAGGTTTATTTGTGTCCGTAACAGTTATTACAAATTTAAATTTTGTTTGCTGTCTGTTTCAAAAAATAAATATTCAAAAAATTTCAATTTGTTTTTTTTATTTAAATTGGTTGTATATATACAAAATTTTTCAATACAAATTACAAGAACTTCATAAACACACATACATACACAAATACATTTACACAAAAAGTGTTTATAGCTTCATATGCATACATACATTTTGTATTGTACGAGTATATTAAAAAAAAAAAAACAAAAAATACAAAAACGGAAATAATTTTAAATAAATGAAAAAAACATTTATTTTTTAAGGATTGGTAGGCAAAATTTTGACATTTATTTTAACTGATTATATCATTTGTTTCTTACGGATGAGTCAGTTGATTAATCAACATTTAAAAATAAATAACAAATGGCATTTAATTTAAATGAAAATTAAGTAGACCGGTTTTTTAATGAAATATCATATTTTTTAACTGATATTTTCAGTTATTTTAACTTACTACAAATTAATGTAATTAATTTTCGAAGCCATATGACCAAAATGATCATTAAGATACACTCGCGTTGAAATTCCACTTTTATCTACATCACCCAGTTTTAGTGATCGTGTTTTGTGATACTCGGCCATCAACTTATCACGTATCAAAACATTACAAAATTTTACCACTACAGCTTGTTTTTTGTTCATATAGCAAACATGTTGAATATCTTTATAATCAATCAAAATACCAAAAAATGTGCAAAGGTTTTTAACAGTTTCTTCTATATTTAAAATATCCTTCGGCAACCCAGTAATAACGACATCACTCCTGTTTAATCTCTGTTTAATGTATTGTTCTCCTCTTCCAGTTTTTTCATTCTAACATCAAAACTTTTATCAACACCTTTAACAAGCACATTACAGTAAGCAACCTCTTCCCCCAGTCTTTCAAATCTAGAAACAAACTCTCTTCTTATATCAACTACAATTTTTTTATCAATAGTTTTTAACAAGTTTTTTATCAATAGTATTTTTGTTATTGGATATCTGCTCAGAAAGGTTGTCCAATTTAGTGTTGAGAAGACTAATCTCTGAATAAAAGTTGTCAGGTTTATCTATGCAATCCTTACATTTGAAAGAAACACCACTGTGTTTTAAAGAAAGGGCTAAAAATTTATCATCCAGTCCACCACGAGGTAGATGAAACCATAATGCACAGCTTTTGCATTGAATACTACCAGATTTACCAATGTCTTTTACATTTCTGGAATAATATTCTTTTTCCAGGCATTTTTAAAAATAATTCAATTAGAGTGAGACAACAAATTACACTGTCCAACAGCATTTTCGGAACAGAATAGCGACCCTATAATTCTGAAAGGGTATGTTGAGTAGATCATTTTTGTCTGAGTTTTTTTTTTACAGTGGGTCAAAGTTTTCATTTTTTGGTCGAGGGGAGCATTATACTATATGAAAAAAATGCTGTAAGTTAATGTCAGAGTTGTATTGTGGAATTGTATGAGGATTATTTTTGTGGAAGATCTTAACCCCCTAACTGGTCTCTTTATGGGTCAATTTGACCCTTTCTTCGAGAAAATCAAAAAATATCCTTTAAAAAAGGACATTTAAGGATTAAAATATTCTACGAAAATGTTTGCCGGAAAATTTCAGTGGGGGTCACCAAAGACACCATTGTTGTAAATAAAGCTCTTAACGATTAATTGGCAAAATTACACGCCAACTTCTATAAAAAAATTATAATTTTGTTTTAATAGTGGTTTATTATAGTATGTACATATTTATTTTTTTGCTTCAAATTTTCGAGTAAAAGGGAATTAGGATATAGCAGAAGTATGACAATGGATTAAAGATTAAACTTAATATGATTTCCTGTATTTAGCTTGACGTGAATGTTCCGATGGGTCAAGGTTTCTGTACAAGCCCCATACGTATTCATCAAGCATTACACTTTGGGATTTACCTTTGATGAAATCTTTCACCGTGTTCATCTGAAACCGCTCCAAGGTTTTCTTTAAAAAAATTGAGATGAGAGTGCAGAAAATGCAGCTTTAGTGACATCTTAACGCCAATATTGTTAAATCGATTAGCATGCTTTCAATATTTTCTGCATAGTTTTGTGCTTTTGAGATTCCAAGGAATTCTGATATAACCAGCTGCATAAAGTCAAATGCTGTCTTTTGCATATCCGACAGATGACCATAAAATTCTTCATCTTGTAATAATTTTCTTATATTGGGTCCAACGAGCTTTCCTAGAAAAGGTAATTTACATTAAATGAAATAAATTATTTCTTAAAACTGTATTTCACCTTCTTTTAATTTTGCTGCAGATAATCTGGGGAAAATTGTTTGAATGCGTTTGAAAGCATTTCCTTGTGTATTTAAGCTTTTAATAAAATTTTTCACCACGTCCAACTTAATATGCAGCGGTGGAAGTATGACCTTATCTTTTGGGACAAGGGATTCATAGATTACATTTAAGTCAGCAATAATATTTTCTTTACGTTCTTCGAAATATTTAATATGATATTGGCTGCTGGTAGCACGTGAATCTCATTTACAAAGAAAGCACATATATTTTGTGTATCCTGTTTGCATTCCAGTCAATATTGCAATCATTTTGAAGTCTGCGCATACTTCCCATTTATATTTATAGTATTCAATTTTATTTAAGAGATTTGAAAGTTCTTCTGATTTTTTAAAATAACTTTCCAGATCGGCGTGTCTTTTTCTTGGAAATGTAACTTTTACATCGGCTTTTATCAAATTCCTGTTTTTCAATCTGGAACATAATATTTCAGCTTTCTCTTTTGTTAGTCCTAAATCTCTTACAAGATCTTCAAAATAAGCTTGGTCTATCAAATTAGGACATATGTTTAAACCATCAAGAGGCAAGTAACTTATATCTGATATGTTTTCAACCGCCGCTGCTATTTCTGTATTGGCGACTGTCATATTGGCCGAAAATGTATGTGTAGGCGGTTGAGGCACCGGAACACCTTCACAGCGCACTTCTGGTAATATGACATTAATTGTTGCTTCGTATGTCATTATCGCGTAGTGCCTTTGGCTTCTACCAAATTTGTAATTTACGCAGAAATAGCATGTATCTGATTTGTAATCTTCAGGTTCAATCCATGTAATAGGCGCAGAAAATGGCAGCGCCTTAGTACCGCCTTTGTTCCAGGTCAAAATACCACTTTCGCAAGTAGTACATACGGTTTTTGGTATCCAAGCTTCAGAAAAAAATCGTATTCCAAAGAAAAGAAAATATGGTTCTTCAATTGTAGGGAATATCTTTCTTCTGCTTTGATGGTGCGTAAAATGTCCACAAATTAAACAAAACCAATCTCTTAATTTGCAAACAGAATCCGCCATGCTTATTTAAGCTTTAATTTTTCTTTTTTTATATTAATTTTAGTAAAAATCACACCCGATATGTACTGCTTAGTAGCTCAATTATGCTTGAATTTTTTCTTTTATTTTTTATTATTAATTTTAATAAATATCACACCCGATTTGTAAGTCACAGCTGACTAGACGCGAGAACTCAGTGTTTTGCACGGCCGAACTTGACGCCGTTTTTACCTGTTTTGTATATGTTGGTGTATAATTTTACTAATTAAGCGTAAAGAGCTTTATTTACAACATTGGTGTCTTTGGTGACCCCCCACTGAAATTTTCCGGCAAACATTTTCGTAGAATATTTTAATCCTTAAATGTCTTTTTTTAAAGGATATTTTTTGATTTTCTCAAAAAAAGGGTCAAAATGACCCATAAAGAGACCAGTTAGAGGGTTAAGATCTTCCACAAAAATAATCCTCAAACAATTCCACAATACAACTCTGACCATAAGAATTCTCTCAGACATTAACTTACAGCATTTTTTTCATATAGTATAATGCTCCCTTCGATCAAAAAATGAAAATTTTGACCCACTGTAAAAAAAAACTCAGACGTGCTTATGAATTATGGGGTCGCTATTCTGTTCCATTCAAAAAGTCTTAATTTGTTGGACAGGATTATTAGTGTATAATATAGACTCTATATCACAAAAATGTCTATATCACAAAAATGGCACCGGCAAGCAACAGCAACAACAACAGCAGTAAACACCATAGGCAAATTCGCCAAGTTTAATTAGATATTTGTCAGCAATATCGCAATGAATTTCAACCAAAATTCCAATTTCACAATTTATTTTACTATTTTACTGCAATTTTTTTAATTTATAATGATCAGCTGTGTTTATCTTATTTATTCACTCATGGCCGTTATTACACGTGTATGTCTACACCGGATGAGGGACCAATGTACCAAATTTAAACTTTCCAGCTCCAACAGTTTTGGCAGGCCTTCAAGGGGTCGAATTTCAGCCCTTTTTTGCTCCACGCGGTTGGATTGTTCAAAAATCCCGTCTTAGCTCTTGTCCACACTGGAGAAGGAACTTGCGTACCAAACTTAAACTTCCTAGGTTGAGCGGCTTGGACAAGCTATTAAGGGGAAGACTTTTCGGTTTTTAAACCCCCACTTTTACCACGTCACTGGCCAAATTTGAAAATGAATCTTATTTAAAATTTCAGGTTTCTTGCTAAAGGGGTTTATGCGGGCCATGAAAGGGTAATAGTAGGGTAGGGTAGTCCCCCTTTTTCCGCACCCCAAAAGAATTTCCAAAAAACCCGTCTTATCGTGTATTATCAAAACTGTTTTCAGTGACAAAGCTTATTTTTGGCTCAATAGGTACAAACAGAATTGCCGAATTTAGTATAAAGAGCAGCCCTACGCAGTTCAAGAGCTGCGAATGCACACTGAAAGATTCACAGTTTGGTGGGGCTTGTGAGCTGGCGGCATCATTGGACCTTACTTCTTCAAGAACGACTTTTTTTACCGAGAATGGAAGAATTGAACTGGGTTGACATGCAACAAGGCACGCGATACCATGAACCTAATGCGAGGTGCAGTTTGGTGAGCAAATAGTCCCACGCTTTTGAGCAGTCCATTGGCCGCCAAGATCATGCGATTACACCCCACTAGACTATTTTTGTTGGGATACGTGAAGTTTCTCGTGTACAGGGATAAGTCAGCCACAATTTTAGCTTTGGAAGACAACATTACAGCTGCCATTGTTGAGATACCGTCCGAAATGCTGGAAAAAGTATGGCAAAATTGGAGCTTACGGATGGACCAGCTACGGCGTAGCCACGGGCAGCATTTATATGAAATAATGAATAAAAAGTAAATGACAGGCATTCACTTATCGGCCCAAATAACTATTTTATTAATTTTTGAAAATTTTCTGTTTTTTTTTCTATTTTCAAAGACCAAAAAATCACCCTTATATAGACATTCGGAAAGCCAAACTATCTTTCTTTCGAATCCTATTAAGGAAAATCGGTTCAAAATGGATAAAGTTAACATTTTTTCGTATGCGAACTCTTAAAAATAGTTTTGTTTTAACAATAACTTAAGATTATAAGTGGTAAAATGCTTGAAGATTGTAAATAAATTTACTCAACCAGACCTACAACATAAACTACACTACGTCTTCTGTAGGAACGTACTCTTGATTAATTTTTTAATGTTTTATGTAATACTTTTTTTATTTTTTAGCCTTATTAGGGACCGAACCAGACATACAATCAACATTAGATCGCTTTTGAATTATGTTTTACTGTAGCACCGTATTACTGATTAATTTTACAATATTTTCTGAATATTTTGCTTTATTAAGGCCCGAGTTTTTGATACTTTTGGAAATGGAATTCAATTATCAAATTTGAATAAATTTAAAATTTTTCTTTTAAATAAATGAATTTAAATTTTTCTTGAAAAAGCTGTTATACTCCATTGAAAAAAATAAATTGTTATGATAAAAAATAATAAGTGAAAATTATGCACAATTTGTTTTTTCGCAAGTTTTATTGTAACTGTGTCTTTTTGATAAAATAAAAAATGTTGATTTTTACACAATTAAACTAAGATTTGAGGCTATTAAAGTTGGAGTGGAATTTTCCACGGAAAAAAAACAATTTACTACTGCTTACAAAAAATGTTCGACTTTTACTTTTCTGAATGTAATATTGTATGCTACTGAATGTAATTTATCTAGATTCCCACAAAAAATTAGTTTTGTAGTATTTTAATTTAGTTGACAGATTCAGATTCAGCACGCAATTATATATTATGACCCACCATAAAGTATTTTAGCCGTTGTTAAAAATAAATATTTGTGCAAACTTTATACTGCATATTTCGACAAATTGACGGCGGATGAGCCACGCCATCCTCTTATTCGATCAGCCTAAATTTGAAAACTATTTTCAAAAATTTTTTATTAAAATTTTCAGCAAATAAGTTCATTAAAATATAACTTTTCTACAAGTTTTTTGAGTTATTTTCAGGCTACTAATGCACAGAAAAATGGTTTATTGGCAATGATTTTTTTTATTAAAGTTGTCTTAGTGTTACGACAACTTCAGCAACATTTTTTTTTTGCTGATTTTACTAACTGTTTTTAGTGTAAATATATATGTGGCCCCAATACCGTGTACCACACACCAAATATTTAATTTTCATCATCATGCTTTCAAAAAACCCAAAACGGTAGTAGTATTTAGGTAGTACTTTGCTCTTTTTTCTTAACGTTTATATATGAAGGATTAATGACCATCAAGCTCTAAAATCCTACTATTATCCAAAAATACAATCGCCAATTGAGAAGCAATTGTCTATTTATCTCTAAATGTGAGTGTGTTTTTGTGGAGTCCATATGTATCATAAGATAACTTTGGTATTTTCACTTTGACCTGTTTAACGTTCAATTTGTTCTTTATCATTCTCTGTAAAAATTAAACTGTGCTTAAAAAGTATTTATTAAATTTGACTTATTAGTTCTAACAAGGAGACACCTTCAATATGGGATATGTGATAGATAATCAAAATCTTAGGTTGACATATTTTTTACCTGCAGCGAAGTTTTAAGGATTGATATTTTGATATTGTTCAGATTTAGCTAAAAATTGTTGATATATTTTCTTTAAATAAATTGAGTTATTTTTAGATTGCAAATATAAACACAGTTTAAATTTTCCATGGTAACTCTTCATATGTTTCAAACAAAAATAAATTTATGAAAATCAGTTTCAAAACATCAAACATGACTTTTTAAAGTTATTAAAATATACTAAACGAAGTGATCGGCAATAACTACAAGTATTTCCGAACTCAATGGACTCCAACAAAACAGAATTGCTGTTTGAGAACCCCCGCATATTTTTTTCTTCCCTTTGTATCACAGTATAATAATTTCAACAATTTGTTTCGTTAAAAGTTAAAATTTTTTGTTGATTTCATTTACAACTTTTGGTTCAGAATGTACATTTTCAATAAATGGTGCTTTTAAACTGTTTCACCTTTATAGTTTTATAGATTTGTTTTTTTAGAATTCTATATTTCTACTTACCTTACTAACTTTATTTTTTTGGAAACAAATAGAATTTGAATATTTACGGCCGTCTTTGTACGAAAGCTATTTTCTTATATGAACTTCGCCCTGGGTACCGATTCTGATTGCGTGAAGCTGTGAAGTTATAAATAGTTTTCACTTCTTCCCAAAGAATTAGATTCTTGATTTAACTTTTGCGAAAACTATCTGTCAAAATTTTATCATACACTCAAAAAATAAGACATGAACTAAAATGTAATTAAAAATTTCCTTCAAAATAGTTTATAAATTGTCCTCAATTTTAATAAAATTGTATCAAAACTTAGAAAAATTTTCTTAAAAAGAATAAAAATTCCTAAGTTTGAGGAAAATCGAAATAGTTTTTATACTTAGAAATAGTTCATATTTTTCTTAAGTAATATATCTTGATTTTAGGAAAAAAAGTCTATTAAATAAATATTTACTAATTTTAAGAAAAAACATCTTAGTTTTAAGAAATTTGCATACTCAAATGTAATAAAATAAAGTTTAGTTAAAAAAAAAAAATTTTGGACATATCTTACTCCCATTTAGTTCAAAAAATGTGTCTAACTTAAATCGAGAAAGTACTTGAGAGATTTATAATTTAAATTTAAATTAAATACAAATTATTCTTGTCTATTTTTTAAGTAAGAAAATTTTACTTGATAAGGTACACTACTGTTTTATTAAGAATAACTACTAATTTTATTATTGTATGTAACCACTTATTTCTTCACTATGAGTAACCGAGCGAGAGGGTAATGACCACCTATGAATTTTGGGACATCGCGAACAAAAGTTATTAAGCGAGTAAATAGCCTGGTAACCAGTGAAACCCTTTGTGTGCTACTTACTCCCTTAATTACTTTGTAATGTCTGTTTTTGCTGGGATTATACAGATTTGTAGATTTTAGGTAGTTAATTATTTTTAATATATTTTCTTCAGATGGTTCGGCAAGTAGGAGAATCAGATCACGGTTTTTTAGAATTAGATGTCTTTTGTTTTGTTTGCGATGGATTTGTTGGGTAAGCGATATCGCAGTTACATGGATATGCAACTGGTATTTTAAGAATGCAGCTATGTGTGAGTTTTGTGTGTCCTAGTCTCACTAAATCATTTGTTTCTTAAGGTATCAGTTTTAATTATAAAAAATTGTATTTAACAGAGTTAGATTAATATAAATTCAAAAATTATCCCAAAGGTGTAAAAATATCGTTTTATGGTTCATTAGTATTGTAATTTTAAGTCGCGAATACGTGCGCTAACTTCGAAAGTAGGGTGCCCAGCTTATTGCAAAAAATTCGAGCACGGTGTAAACATTAATTTTTTCTTTAAGGAAACAAAACGTAATACATACAAAAACTGGAAACAAATGGAGTGTGATATGCCTTTTTTATGTTGTAAACCCCAAAAGATAATTTTGAGGTAAACAAATATATATAGAAATTTCAAAATTAAAAAATAATATTCTGAAAATGTCCATTTATTAAACTTTATATTAAGTCTCCTAGATGTGAGCGATTACCAAGGATACCAAAATCTCATGTATGAAATTTAATACGGAAAGCGATAGAGCTTATGATACATCCAAATTTTCAGTAGTACTTACAAAAAAGTTACCAATATTACTCTTGAAATTATTTTTTCACAGAAAAGGACCACGTTTTTAATAAGTAAATTAGGCAATGTATATAAGCTTGGCATTTTTTTTTTGACACAAGACACGCTTGTTGACTATTTGAGCATTTAAGGAACTATATAAAAATTTGGTAATGATGGAAGAAGATGTTTAAGAGCCGTTTACTGCTTCTATTTATGTAATTTGTTTGGTTGAAATTCCAAAAAAAATAAACTTATCGAAAGAAGTGCAGTCTTATTTTTTTATTTTTGCAAAAAAAAACTTCTCTTAATTATAAGTTTCTATTTTGAGAAAAACACCTTTGATTTTTAGAATCTAAGTTATTTCTTAAATAGCCTTCTCAGACTCTGAGTGCATTGTCCTTTAAAAAATCTACTGTATTTGTGAGGATTTTGCTATTAAAAACCTTTGGACTCTTGGCGTTTTTTCTATAGAAAAAATACACAGCTTCAGAAAGCATTTATATGAATTTTCCTGCGGACTTGTCTCCTTAGAAAATACTCAGATTTAAGTCTTTCTATTTATAGAAAACTAAGATATTAAAATTTTTTCGAAGAAAAACTTTAGACCTATACACTCTAATAAATATCTGTTGAAATTTACCCAACTTATAGTAGGAAACTGTATCCCTACTATAATTGCGTAATTTGGTACACACATGATTGGTAATTTCACATTAAAAGTGCGTACAAATTAAATGAAAAAGTAATTCGAAAATTGACTAAATTGTGCGTAAAAATCCTATTTGGAAAGTAAATATACGCATAAAATGCCTAAAATGCATTTCTATATGCGTAATTATATAAAAAACCCGTATATTTACCAACACATGGTTTAAATTAAACTGCAGAAAAAATATTTTTTTTTTAAAGAATGAATTTATTTTATGTATGTATGTTTTAATAATAATGAATTATAAATATAATGCATAATATATTTCGAATGAGTATTTGCTGTGATGATGGTCATTTTGAATTTAAATTCACAATATTCATAAATATTATTTTTATAAACTTTGAAAAATTAATTTTCGTTTTTAGCTTTTATTTTTTTTTTTTAATATTTTCTAATTTCCAAATGTCAAAATATTTATTACCATTCAAAGTTAGTATATTTAGAAAATTTGTGCGTAAAACTTTAATTTAACAAAATAATATTAATTTTAGGCACAAAGTGTTTAATTTTAAACACATTATGTCCAAAAATACTGTTTGTGTGTATTATTGTATATGAAAGTGTGTACAAAACATTTTTAGGCATTTTTTGTTTATATTTACCGAATTTTCGTAATATTACATAAAACTTACCCATTTTATTGTAGTAGATTTACAATCATTTTTTAGAGTGTATAATAATTTTCTTATTCTGAATAAATTATTAAATTAAAATATCTTATGACTTTTTTCGTATTAATTTTTTCTATTGAAAACCTCTCAGATTTTGAGGATCTTTTTCTAGGAAAAAATTCCTTAAATTTTGAAGACTGTTTTCTACAGAAAAATTCTTAGATAGAAAAAGTCTTTAGTTCAGTTTTTAATTTAGAAAAACTTAGATTTTAAGGATATTTTCTTATTTAAACATTTCTATATTCAAACGACTTTAAATATAGAAAAATCCTAGTATTCTGATGAATATTTTCAACAGAAAACTCCTAAAATTTTTTACACTTTCTGCTACAGAAAAACCCTAAAGTATTTGAAGAATTTTTTTTATAGTAAAACTTTTTCAGCGGTATTCATAAAAAAATCTTTATTCAAGTTTCAAATGTATTTTAGTTAAAAAACATTTTAAGCCTAAAAAAGGGTTATTAAAAATTCGTATTCATAATCAGTATTTTAACTAATAAACGATTTAATGATTTTTTAACTTGAAGATGGCAACACTGTATTTTTTTATTTGTTATATTAATCGTAATGATGCAAATCAATAATTACTTAACCATACGGTACTCGTTTCTATGTATTTTTTTTGTCGTTTTTCAGAAAAATATTGTTTTTATAAAACAAAAAATTTATGAAATCTTGTTTATTAACTAAAGAAAAAGAGTCAACACAAAATGCTTAATAAAAGTGTTACATAGATAATGATTTTATTGTAGATAAAAAAGGATTCAAATAACCGGTTTTATTTTCTTTGTATTGATTAAACAACACACCACTATAAAACACAATGAATAATATCCAAAAATTTTATTATTTTTGCTTAAATTTTTTATCCGGAATTGAAAACGGGTCGCTCCTCTTTTTGTAAATTTTCGTCTGACGATTGTTTGAAATTTGGGCAATAGTTTCTATTATAAACAAAATACAATTAAAAATATCACATTTTCCATATAAAAATGGTTCTTACCAATTCTTTTCATCAAATATTAATTAAACAAAAACAAATAACTTCTTTTGTTTAAATGCCAATTTAAAATGAAAATAAAAACAAAGCAATAATGTCATCTTAAAATAGCTTTAAAATAGGGTCGAACCAATTTTAAAATTCGTTTATTTCAACAAGGTTTAAAAAAGGTATTTTAAGCTAAAATTCGTTTATGAATACAATTTTAGCAAATTTTGCTTAAAATTGATTTGAAACACTGTTTAAAATTTTTATGAATACCGCTGTTTGAATATAAAAACGATTTGGACTTTGAGAATCTTTCTCTATAAACAACCCTCCTATTTTGAGAACATTTATCCTCTAGGGAAATTCTCAGATTCTCAGAATTTTTTCTTAATAAAAGTCCTTAGATTTTGATAACTTTTTCTATAGAAATACCATCAGATTATGAGGACTTTTTGCCTTTGAAAAATTCTCAGACTATTTTATATAAAAAACCACTAAATTTTTCCCTTGAGAGATTTCCATTAATAAACCCCACAGTTATCGAAATATTCGAAATAACTAAATTAGTTTAAAAACATTTCACTTGGCAAAGTGTGTTGTATGTTATATTAATATTTTTTTAACTCGTCTTGGGAGGGGGATATATCACCCTCATCACCCCTGGATTTGCGCCTGCATTTAGCTATTAAGGACATACGTGGAAAGTGGAAAACGATTAAGGAACACACAGCAATATCTAGAAATCCATTTTTGAAATCGTAACAAATTTGTTTAACTATTTAACCCACTGCTAAAAATTTTACCATACAAAATTAATATCCAAAGGTGACACTCAAATTTTATGAAAACACTTAACTCATATTACAAAAAAAAAACACAATTCACTTTTGAAAGGGAAAAACGCGATACCATACCTTGATATGAGGATTATAAAGGACAATGTAAAATTAATAACTGATTGATATACAAAGAATATTGCATCAGGAACTTAACTAATTACCACTCAACACAACCGGAAAAAATTAATTAGACGGAAGCGATGGCCAATTTAAAGCTAAAAATATAAATAAACTACGCAATATTTTAACTAGGAGCAGTTTCCCCATACTCATTACCAATCATTTAATAAGCAAATCTCTAAATAACAACTCAGCAAAAACATGGAAATGACTTATAATTACTATATAAATTTTTTTGTAATAAGTACTCCTTACCTACAACATTATTTTCAAATAAAAAATAATTTATTACCTATAATATATTACTCTTTTATTATTTTCAATTAAATAATAATAAGTTACCTTTCCTATTATTTTTATACAAATAATAATGAGTCATAATTAGTAGTTTAAATAACTTTATTTATTTATGTATATTTTATTTTTAATCTTTATTTTGAGTTAAGGCCTGTATCAAAAAGTTCGAATTTATGAAAAGAAACAAAATTTTTTTTGAGTAGTTTTCCAAACTTTTTACTTTTGCTGGTTATTTGCCAATATTTTTTTGCTTTAAAAACAATGAATTTTACTTTTTTTGTCTTCTCTAGTTATGGCACACATTTTTGTTTAAATTTGGTATACGAAACACGAATAAACAAAAATTTAAAAACAACTTAGGGCAAAAATCGACTGTAGTCCCGAAAAAGTCTTTATAAACAAGCCTTCGAAATAGTGAAGAGACATAAAATTTCGCATTTTAAAAATCAAATCGAATATAAATGGTATGCATATGTCCCAAATTGTATTAACATCCTGTAAGAAATGGAATGAACCAATTCCAAATATCTTGACGTTTCTGATATCTTAAAAGAATTGACCATGTCCTAATAAAATTTTACAAGAAAAATCGGTTAGGAAATGGGCTAAACATGGCAAAAATTAAAAACCGGACATTTATCAGCCATTAGTCGTCAAAAGGGTTAATTTATATAGTTTGAAAAGAAAAATGGACTAGAGGTTTGGATTAAAAAAACTTTATGTCATTACCTTGTCGCTTACGTAGTTTGTTGGTTACCACAAATAAAAAAATAATATCTTACTCAATTTCTTACTGAAAGTTAAATAATAATTGGTTATTAGTAACAAAAAACATTTCAAACAAAAAATTGTTAAAAATTGAATTTTAACAAATATTTTTAATTACTTAAAATTTTGTGATACTTTTTTCTATGCAGTTACAGAAATAATGTGGTTCAAAATTTCTTAATATAAGTGTGCAAGTTTTTTTTTTTGTTAACTGTACCTATGAAAAGCATGTAACTACATTGCAATATTTGGAAATAATAATGCTGCATGTCAAAGAAATAAACTTATGGACAAAATTCATATTGTGTCGCATTTTGTATGGGAGCATATCTCAAATTTAAAACATAAGAATTAATATTTATTTAAATTGAAAGTATACTTGCTCTTAAAACTATAAAGTTTGATATGCATATTACCTATGTTTTGTTCACACAGTTCTCAAAATGTACCAAAAATGAGAGAACCCCGAAGAAATACGAAATAGCATGAATATCGTGCCCATTCCGCATTTCCTGGTTTCATCCAAATAGACGTAAAAGGGCCTTTCCTTTTAAAATGACTTAAGAAGTTTGTAAGCAAAATTTTAGTTGGGTTTAGTTCATTTGGTTTAAAAATAATAAGGAAAATTCTAATTTTTTAGCACTGAATTAGACTGCTTATAAGTATACTTTTTTAGAATAATGTACATCTGTATTGAATGGATTTTGTTTTCTTGTTTTACTACGATTTTTGGCTTGTGGCGTTCAATAAGGATATTAAAGATAAAATTGTAGTATATTGACCATGGAACAACAATAAATTCAAACTCATTTCACCAAATAAAGAAAAGAAAAAAAAAAAACAGAAATAGAAATAGATGAGAAAAAAATATATCCGCCTGGGATTGATAAATGGTGGTGTAATTGTGTGTATTGTTACCGTATTAGAGTATTAGTAAGTGTTGTTATATATGGACTTTTGGGATTTGGAAATCTTTTTTTAATTCTTTTGTATTCTATTGATTGCTTTTAATGAAATCTCGCCAAAATTCCAATGTATTTGGAATTAGAAAACCAAATATATATAGAAAAAAGCAAAAACTAATCTAGGACTACGTTTAATTTTGTAAAGGCATATAAATAATGTTTATATTTTGAGCGAAAAAATAATTAAATTTATATGTATATAAGATATTTTAAATAATTCTAAAGAACATTTTTTTGTCGAACTTTATAACTAATTACAACTTAATCATAAATAACGCAAACCAGTTGGCATTAAATACGTTTTCTATGTGTCTATACTCATAGAAAAAGCTAGTACAAAAATAAGTAAAATCGTTAGTATCCCGCTCCAAAAGTTTTAGAACTAATTTTTTATTCATATTGTTACGAAAATTTGATTCATCAATTTCTATTTACGTGAAATTCCCATATCATGCACTTAATTATTAGATGGCATACAATTTTTATAACTACAATATTTTCCCATAAATGATGGCAATTTGACGTTGGGTAAATATGTAGGGGGAGGTGTTATTCTAACAGTAAAATCTATTCTTGCATTTTCTTTGTATCAATATCTAACAGATACATATAGGACTTTAATATTTCTAGCCGACATTGTAAATTGTTGTGGTTCAAACTGGTTACAGAAAGTTCTAACAAATTTTTTTTTTATACGGAACTCATTTTTATCCGAATTCTCGCCCATAATTACTCAACAAATTATGGTTTAGAGTAAAGTACCTAATTTCAACAAATTCAATTTAGTATTATTTTTCCCCTTAAAAATTAAAGGACCTCTAGGCCCTTTTATTTATCGAAGGGTGAAAGAAAAGATAAGACAAGTTATATTTTTTGAAAAATTTGTAGGATGTTGTTATCCTTTTCGCAATGATTTAATAATTAATTTTTAATTATAGCTTAAGACAGAGGATTAAGCTTGTATTTATTATTAATTTTTTTCAATTGCTCAATAATTTAAAAATATAGGAAAAATAATTTGTTTACAAATCATAAAAATGCAAATACTTCAGAAAAGTTTGTAATTTAATTAGTTCTATACGTAAAGTAAATAAAAGTGACAGAAAATTTATAAATATATGCTGAATAATATAATTTTAAATCATAACAAATTTGATTTAGTTTTCTTTTGCTTGTACTCGTAGTTTTGCATACAAAAGATCATAAAACAGAAATTGGACCACATCTTGTTTCTCCATACAGTTTTGATCTGCAGTAAGGATTATCGACTATGTATTTTCCAGTATTAGAGATATTAATTGCCTTTTCAAAAGAAAATTGATAAAAAAAACTTGACAATTTGAGAAAAATGTAATATACAAAAAAATGCATAAAAGAGAAGCAACAAATAAAAATTTGTTTTTAAATCAGTAAACGGTAAAATAGATTTGAAATCATTGAACCAAAAACAAATAAATTTATTTGATTTGATAAAATTAACTGTTACATGTCAACTCCGAACTAAAAAATTGAGTAGTCAACGTGTGTAATGTTCTTAATAATAATAATTATATACGATAGCTGCCTGTGCGTCTATATTAAAATGTTAGTTTATGTCATTGCCATATAAAATTGAGATAAGCCAACGTTTGGTGTTAACTTTTAATGTTACTCATGTCAAATTTGTATATGAATTGAAGTAAACGTTAATAGCTTGCCGCACAAACATAGCTAATATTTAATAACTGATTAAAATAAAGGTTCTCCAAAAATTCATTGTACCAAATTTACATTGTTTTTTTTTTATGTTTTGTTTTATTGAATCAAAAAAAGCACACATGATACGAGTATTGTTATATATGGAATAACACACGGCTATGCTGGTAAAAATTTTCCATTAATGTGGCTGAATTTCGTTGATGCAGGTTTGAATTTATTCATTTAATAGACAGGTGGTTGTACGCTTGTTGGAACAGACCTTTGGTTAAAAATAACCCCATAAAACGAAATGCAATGGTCTTAAATCACGTGATCTGGGGGCCAATTCTGAGCACCAAAACGAAAGAGAACACAACCAGAATCGGTAATTGGATTGTTGTACCGGCTATGAATGGCATATTGATTAAATCACTTATCGTACACAATAATATCATCCAATTTAGGCCGAAATAACTATGTAATCATGTCGAAATATCGATTCACAAATACAGTGTCTGCGTGGCCAGGCTCATTTTCGATTAAATATGGTCCAATGATGCTCCAGCCCAAAATTCGCACAACACAGTGACAAGTCGTGGGTGCATTTGTTTCTCGATAATCACACGTGGGTTTTCTGCACCCCAAACGCTGCTACTTTAACGATCGCTTACGATCATAATTTTTGAAAACTTAAGCTGTGAAACTATTTTTTTTTATTTTAATTAGCAACACTTTACTGCACAAATAGCGACAAATTCAATTCTTGCGTGAATTTGATAAATTCAGTTAGAAAATTTTAAATTTAATTTTTTTTTTTAAATGTAAAGCTAATAGAATTTTTTGAATTTGCAATTTTTATTGATGTATGAATGTAATGTCTTAATGTACCATAAATTTAATTAGCATCGTGCTTACAGAAATATATGAACACAAATTTTTTTTATAAATAAAGGCTATAACGCTCTTGCTCCCGGAGCTTTACTTGACTTGAGAGTTAATCTCCTAAATCTAAAAATGGACTTAAAATTAACTTAGAATCTAACAAAGAAGAAACAAAAAGATAAAAGAAAAGAAAGAAAAGAATAACCAATTTACATCCCATAGCAATCAACAAAATTACATATATATATAACATGTAGATTACGATTAAGTATAAATTGGCTTAAGCCAGTAATAAAAATCGATACTATCCTCTATGTGTGCTTGTTGTACTCTTTGAATAAAAGTTGTGTCGTTCAGAAAGCGAAATATCAAAAGATACTGGAATTTCATTAATATAGCTAATTGGAGACAAATAATTAGTATTAGACCAAGTAAAGTCCTTTTGATTTAGAAAAATATCCTTGATTAACTCATTTTCATGAATCGCAATTTTGGTTACAAATGTTCTAAGAATGTCACAAACATATAAACCAATAGGTGTAACATTGGCTTCATTATAAACAACAAGATTTGAATAACGTCTGGAGAAAGATTCAAAATTTTTTTCAATACAGTATCATAAAACTTTTCTTTCTAGAATTTCCATTTCCTTCATAACGGTTGGTGAAATATTAAACCAAATTGGAAACCCATATAAAAATACAGGTCTAATGCTAGTTTTGTATAACAGGAGCTTAGTATTTTTAGTTTAATTTTTATTATGGAGTATTTTTGAAAAAGAGCCAATAATTGAATATGATTTTTTCAACACAAGTCTTGCGTGATAATTGAATTTCAAAAGTTTGCCAAATGTTATACCAAGATATTCAATGGTGTCTTTAAAGGGAATTTCAATCCCATTTAAAAAAAGTTTAAGTTTCTACTCTCAGGTACTACAAATCTTCTACATTTACCCGCAGCATTACGTAGGCAGATACCTTCGCAATTAGAAGCATTTATTTTAATCACCCAATCATCATAAAAACGTTTGACAATTAACAAGTGAAATCATGCATAAAAATATTGTAGAGATGCGGAGCTAAAATAGAGCCTTGTGGAGCACCACAGTTAACATTACCAAAACTAGTTAAATTGTTATTAAATTGTACGCAAAACATCCGATCAGAAAAGAAACTATTAAACATTTTAACAATAGAAGGATCAAACCCGATTCTAATCATCTTAAAGAGAATTCCAAGATGATATGCATGATCAAATGCTTTTTCAACATCTAAAGACACTGCCACTGTGCATTGCTTAACACGGAGATGATTAACAATATCAGTCTGAAATTTAAATAATGCATCAACAGTAGAATGCTCCTTTTTAAATCCAAATTGCAAATCTGATATATCGGAATCTGTTATTCCTAAATCCATTTTTACTCGTTAGACTTTTTCTAAAAGCTTTCCTAAATTTGAAAGTAAAGAAATAGGTCTAAAATTATTTATTTCAATATTATTTGTTTTTTTTGAATTGGAATGATTTTAGAAATTTTCCAATCATCTGGAAAGTATGAGTTATTAATGCAGTGATTAAATATTACAGTAAGAAATTCAACTGCTTTCATTGGGAGCTTTCTTAAAATAAAATTCGAAATATTATCTAAACCAGAAGACTTCTTGTTATTAATACTTTTTCTATGACTTAACAACTCATCCATGGTAACCAATCTAGAACAATTTTGGGTATTAAGAGTAGAAAAATTGGTATCAAAAATAAAATATAGCATTAGAAATTGTCTCATTAACAACATGAACAATATTTGAGACATCTCTATTAGGAACAGAGCTACAATAAATCTGAGAAAAGTGCTCTTTTAACTTATCTAATTTTTGAGCTTCATCATCCAAATTACACCATTAACTGCCAGATTGTTTGCACAATTATTCTTGTTGTAACCAACAATCTTATAAATCTTCCTATGAGCAGTTGGACCTGGTCTAATATTCTTAAGCTTTTCACTAAATAATTTAGATTGTTCCAATTCTACTTGCCTTTTACTAATAACACTTTTTAATTTAATTTGTTTTGATAATAAAATATAATCAGGATTCTTACGATTAAGAGTTCTATGAAAAATTCTCTTTATATCTTTCTGCCAATTATACTTAATCTTAAACAATTTTTTAATATTATCAGATACTAAAAATTTTCTACTTCCCATATTAATTTTTTCAGAGTGTATATTAGTTAGGAAATTAATAGTAGTAGAAAATTCATCAATATAATAATCAATTTCTGAGTTTGTAAGGTTAAAAGAAGAGTCTGGAAAATGATGCAGAAGTTCTTGTATGAAGTCATTTCTAAAATGATTCCAATAAGTATTTTTAAATGATGTAAAAGTTGTTGGTGTCTTTCAAAGAAACTCAAAATCTTGAAGCATAATTTGTAACTCAAGAGGGAAGTGATCAGAAAAAGTAGACAGACTAAAAATTTTAAAATTTTGATTATTAGAATCAATTAAACTTGAACTTATGAGAAAATGATCAAGAAAAGAAGAACCATTAGGATAAGAAGGGAAAGAGTTTGAAAATTTTATGAAATTTGCAGAAAATTGTTGAAGCTAATTAAAAAATGTATTACCATTCGAATTATTCATATTGTCACCCCAAGAAATGTTCTTAGAATTAAAATCACCGCCAATAATTGTTCCGTTAAAATTTTGAGAAAAGCTTGTCATTTTTGAAAGCCCTTTATAAATCTGAGATGTGATAAAATGACAAGGAAGGTAAACAGAACCTACTAATAATTGTTTCACTATTCCATTTTTCAAAGTTTGAATTTTTAAAAAAATTGTTGGAAAATTTATACCAGGAATTTCTACCTTTGAACATTTATATGAATTTCTAATTACTATACCAACTCCTTGAGGACTATTGTCTCTAAATAAAGTATAACCCTCCATATTTATCCTTGTATTTTTCTTTAAATGTGTTTCTTGTAAAAACGCAACATAAATATATTTGAACTTTAACATATTCAACAAATCTATTATACGACTCACTTCAATAAGTGAACCTACATGGAAAGTTATGAAATTAAATACATTATGGCCCATTAATTTTAATTATTTCATCCATTAAGCTACTACATTGATTTTGTGTTTCTTCTCTTGAAAGTGAACTGTAATTTTTCATAAATTGTTCTATTTTTTGTTCCAAAGTAAGAGGTTCTGGTTGACATATAGATTTTGCCAACTTCAAAAATTCTTTGATTATTAAAGGTTTCTTATTTGATTGCCTAGATTGACTAGGATCGGAGTTCTTAAGTTGACTGGCAAACGAAATATTTGATTGGACAAAATTTGACGCCATAATAGCATTAGAAACGTTATCATAAACGTTTTTATTTCTCTCCCTATTATTATTTTTAATTTTCTCCTTCATATCACGATATGTTTTGTATGCCGGACAACCTCTAAAGTTTGATGGGTGATCTCTCTGATTGCAGTTAACACAATATGGTAGATTTTCTTTATTTAAAACAAACTGACAGTCTTGATCACACTTAATACAAGCATATTTTCTATTACAATTTCGATAAATATGACCCCATTGTTGACAACGCCAACACTGAATATCTTTCAAATTAACCTTAGGAGATTCCCACAAAATCTTTTGATTTAACATGTATGGCAAACCTGTGATTTCAGAGAATTTTCTACCAGCAATAAGAGTGACTAAAAATAAACCTGTATCAAAATTGTTTCTTCTTGAAAAGTTTGTAGAAAATTTTGTAACTGAGTCAACTGTGTTAGGAACTAACAAATCTAAGTCGTTTTTCATCTCATTCAAATCTGATTTGTGATATAAACCGCGCATAACTACACTCACACGTTTGAGTTCCTTAGGTGTATAAGAATACGATTCAATTTTTTTTTCTGTTAATAGTTGCATCATTTCTTTTGTTTTTGTTTATGATTTTAAAAACAATTTTTTTGGTTTTTAATTGATCAACTAAATGTTTTATTTTTACATTAAACAAAAAAATTGGTGGACAAAACACGTTTTCCTTGACAGAATCTCTCTTATGCTTGTCATTATCTGAATTAACTCTCCTGGTAACATTAGGTTCTTTTTCAATGTCTAATTCTCCTAGGACTGCAAATCTATTTTGTGTATTTATATATGACTTATCTTGAGTCTTATTTTGATATTTAAAATTTGACAACTCAACTTCGACATCTTGCTTGTCATTATTTGGCCTCTTTTTTTATGTTGAACAGGAAGAAATTCTTCATCTTCGATCGACGAAATTGAAATGTTTGAATTATCAAATTGCAATGACTTACAGTTATTGTTTTGAAATAAAGGAATACCAGAATGTTTAGCATTTTGATCATTAAACTGTGTAGAATGTCCATTTTGAGCACCAGATGAGCTAGCCATTTCCAATTATACAAGGTACATTACATTCACAACTATTAATCGCCTGACAATAACATTTAATTGCCGAAGAATTTGAATCTTGATTCGTGTCCATTTTATCTGGTGGTAATTTTTCTTCTAGAGAAGGTTGCATATTATCCATTTTACGAAAAAAGGATGAAAATTATGAAAATTAGAAAAATTTTCTGATGACTTAAAATACGTCTGTTCTCTTTGAAATTTAATTTTTTTTTCGTAAAGCTAATTGACAAAGAAATATCATTGTGTTTTTTTTTTTTTTAATTTTTAGAAAAAATCTTGAAATAAGAAATTCTAAATAACTGTTTATTTTAGTATCCGCTTCCATTTAAGAGAGGGTACGGTTTTGAAAGAAAATTTTGCTGAAAATTTAGATTTGGTTCGTTATTGAATCATTTCACTGTATTAATTTTTCTTTTGTTTAAATATTTCCCTAAGGCTAAATTGTGGTACATAACCTGGTTACAAAATAAGTTCCAGTATGAAATAACTTAATGTTTTTAATAATACTAACTTTGGATGCATTTATGAGTGTATTTTAAACGCATTTCATGCATTCTTAGTAAGGTTGGCACGTGTTGGTATTTAACACCGGATGGGGTTAAATTAACATCACCATCGTTGTCGTGATCATTATTATTATCATTATTGTCACATCCAAAAGGAACGTGATAGTATTGTAGGTGTAGTATACATAAATTACTTACTTAAATATTAATTTTACTTAATTATTTTTATTTAAAGACAAAAAAAATCCAATTCGTTATTTTAAATGTAAATGACTTTTAATTATATTCTAAATGTATGAAGAAAATATTACTTTTCCAGATTTTTGGTTGATTGATTTGCTTTTAGCCAATCAAAGGGAATACAAATTTAACGTTTTTTTTTTACTACAAGACCAACATTTTTCCATATATCACGTAAAATTAAATGATCAAATCAGGTAACAGTGGTAGAATTCGGTCAAAATCCATATTTTTTATTCGAATATTAAAAATTTGGTATGGGTAACGAATATTATTTGGGTGATATATGTACAGCAGGGTATATCGAAGAATTATGAATAGTTTAAAAATAGCACTGAAGTATTGCGTATTAAAGAGTCTATATAACCTTAGAATGCGCTGTATTCAATAAAATGTCCTCATAGTTTTAACGGTCCACAAAATTTTGTTTTAGTAAGAATTTTATTTTAGATTTTTCCGGTATCGAACTGGGCATTCAGATATAGTTCACTCTGTTGCTTACTGCACTACAACTAATATTAATTTTCTTTGATAAATATGCTATTCAAACATTTTAATATTTTGTTTTAATTAAAAAAATTCAAATACTAATTTTGAATTTAAATAATCTGATAGAAAAACAAACATGGTATAAAATTCGTTTACCAATACCAATCACTTGTGGCGTCTATTAAAAATATAATCCACAATTCAGTTGATTCCACTGAAACCCTTATTTTATGATATATTTGATAAGAATAACCATATTTGTAGTTGACACTTTAAAATATCGATAATTTTTTAATAAATTTGATTGGTAGTACCAATTTTCTATTACATACAATAAATAAATGATTGTTTCAACTGTACACAATTACCATACGAATTTAATTTTAAAGTTGATTGGAAATAACAATAATTGGATAATAGGATTGGTTTTTAGTTCCTTTACAATCTTTTTAATTCCCAATAAAATATTTATGGTTTATTAATGGATTATAGGTTATTCCTAATAAAATAATATCTAACACAAAATTTTTAATGGTTTTGTTGAATTGCAACCAATTTTCTCCTTGGGTGTAGTTAAATCAGTTACTTGAAAATTCCAATAGTGTCAGAAGTAAAATATATAGGTCTAACATACAATTAAAGTCGCATCTCGTTCACAACCCTATAGTCCCTTGCCGTTGTTTCGTTTGAAGTGCTTGTCAACTCCATATAATAGAAAATATAAATTGTCGAATGGTAAGTATAAAGCGCTGGAAACTGAATTTACCCTTTTCACGTACCAAGTCATCATACTATGTAGGCAAAAAATAATCAATAATCAGATTTATATCGTAAATCGAAATTTGTTGATATACTATTGTGAACTAAATTGAGCCCCTAAGAAAAACACTCTGTTCTCATCTCTTCCCAATCTACCCCACAAATCGCCTATACTCTAATTAATTTCTGTTGAAATTTACCCCATTAAGGGAGTTTTTCTCCTTTTGAAGCCCCATTTTTACCATGTCCATGGATTAAATGTACCGTCGTGGGCAGGTTGTTAAGAGCGATACTATTTGCCCCTCCCCGTAGGAATTCCCAGAAATATCAACTGGGTGGATATCTACACCGGAAGAGGAAACTATGTACAAAATTTCAACTTCCTAGCTCCAGCGGTTTTGGCAGGTCGTCAAGGGGGAGAATTTTCTCCTTTACTGACCCTGCCCATTGGTTTTTCCAAAAATCCCCTCTTAGCTGTGGTCTTCACTTAAGAAGGAACACCGAAGTTCAACGTCCCTTTGAACCCCCACTTCTACTACATCTCTGAAAAAAATTATAAAACCTAGCTTATCAATCAGTTAGCTACTCCATGTAACACATATTTCATGTTTCTGACCCCCTTTGGAATTTCCAAAAATCCCACTTGGGTGGATGTCTACGATGAAAGAGGAACCTATGTACCAACTTTCAACTTCCCACCTCTAACGGTTTTGGCAGGATGTCAAAGCCGCGAGAATTTTCTCCTTGTCTGCCCTTAGCCGTTGGATTTTCCAAAATTCCCGTCTTAGCTGTTGTCTAGACTATATAATGAATCTGCATACTAAATTTCAACTTTCTGGGTCCAGCAGGTTTGGGCAGGCCGTTAAGAGGGATACTTTTCGCCGTACCACGATCATGGCCAAATTTCAGCTTTCTAGCCATTTCGGTGTGGGCAGGCCATTAAGGGAGAGATTTTCCCCTTTGTACCCCTTCCTGTGGGTATTTCCAAAATATCTCACCTGTTGATGTGTAGGATGGAGGAGAAACAAATATACCAAATTTCAACTTCCAACTTTAGTGGATTTGGCAAGAGGAGAATTTTCACAATTTTTACCCCTCTCCGTTAGATTTTCCAAAAATATCGTCTAAGGTGATATCTGCACTGGAAAAGAAATCTGCATACCAAATTTCAACTTCTTAGGTCCAGCAGTTTGGTCAAGCTGTTAGGGGGAAACCTTTTCGACATTTAAACCCCTTTTCTAACAAGTCTATGACCAAAATTATAAAATATACCTTATCAGTGAGTTAGCACATACTACAAGGAAAACATATTTCAAATTTCAGGTTCCTAGGCAAATGGGTTAGGGCATACCGTGAAGGAGGAGTTTCTTCCCATCAGAATATTTTCTAATTTACTGTTTGTAGCTTAATAAAAAAGTTTTCCGTCCAGTTAAAAATAAAGGAACATACATACATTTAGTTTGCAAAAAAATATTTATTTTAACTATTTTATATATTTGTTCAAAATTACCGATTACCGATTTTTTCAGTTTCAATTATATTTTTAATTTTTTTGAAATTGACGAAAATTTGCGGTTTATTTGTTACCGTTACAGGCATTATAAATTTAAATTTTTGTTGGTTATCTCAAAATATATAAAAGTAATGCCTTTATTGTTTTTTATTTAAATTATTTTGTTTATATACAAACTAATTTTAATTCTTAATACAAAAACTTGAAGAACATAAATACATTCATAAAAGATGCGTTAATAACAATTTCAAATAAATAAATGAAATAAATTTATTTTTTACCGGACATTTATTCAAACATTTCTTTTTAACTAAATAATAATTTGTTTTTACTGATTTGTCAGTTGTTTTAACAACATTTAAAAACCAATGACAAAACCCAATTGATTTAAATTATAAGTTAGTAGACCGGGTTTTAAATGAATTTTCATTTATTTTAAAGTAGATTTTCTGTTATTTTACTGATAAACTATTTAAAGTTCATATAACTACATGTTTGTTGTGTAGTTCCTTTACATAGTATAGATGTTATTTTACTGAACAATATTTTATTCCTTTAGAAAATACATACACTCAGAAAAAAAAGTTAGTAGAAAAATTTGTAAACGGTTTTCAATCCCACTTTACTATTTTTGTACTGATTTTTAATAAAAAAATTATTATTTAGCAAATCTTTTTGCTATTTACATTTTACAAATTACAGAGTTTTTACAGAATATTTACAAATTTTTGTTGCTAATTTCAGAAATCATTTTACAAATTTTTGAAAACCGATTTGCTAAAATTAACAAAAAAAAAAAATACTAATTTTAAAAAAGTGAAAATTTAAGGAAATGTTATTTCTAATTAAAACTTATACCTACAAACTTAAATCGTTACATAGAATAAAAAAGGAATCGGAAGTGAATATAATGACTCATGTCTGAAAATAGGACATCCACTTAAAATAGCACTAAAAAGTTTGTTTGTTCTAAAAATCAATTAAAATTTTACCTTAAAAGTTAAAAAAATATTAAATATTTTTGAAAGCAGAAATTACCAAATAAAAACAAAATTATAACAATTTTTAAAATATTTAGCGAAATTTCCCGTAATAACAGCAAAATTGTCAGTTGCCATTACAGACTTTTTTTGGTGAGTGTATAAACAAAGGAGTTTGCTGCTATAACATTTATTGTAACTCACTGCACTACCTGGGGGAATATACAAAATGTTCTAAAAACAAAAGACCACAAACAACGCAAGACGTATGCACACTTTGGTTAAAAAGTATTTAAACTTAAATTAGTAAAAATATATAATCGAGTCGGAAAATATAGAGCAAAATCTGAATGTAATTATAAAAAGATTTTCGGGTAATATTTTCATTAATTGTTTTTCTTTTTTGTAGTCAATTGACTGATAATTTAAACAAACAAAATAAATGAAAAGTCGTCTATTTATACAGACTTTGTAGTTGATTTGTTGACAGTTTAAAACGAATTTTGTAGTTAGTTATTTCTCAGTTAATAGAAACAAATAAAAGAAATAACATTTTTTGTTGTTCGCAATTGAAATAAATGAAAAATCACTTATTTTTTCCTGATGTTTTAAGTTAATTTTTTAACATTTTCAAATAAGTTCTTTTGATTTAAACTAAAAATTAATAGACAGGTTTTTAAATGATTTTTCAATTTATTTTAAATACACTCAGAATATTATGTAGTTAACTGTTTGTAGTTTAATAAAAAAGTTTTCCGTTTCATTTAAAAATAAAGGAACATAGAGCAATTCCATATGAAAACGATCAAAATTGGCAAATTTTTGGACGACCCCTCTCCGATTTTAAAATAAATAGTCTCAATCGATTGCCCAGCAAAAAATAATGTACCTACATATTTTTTTTTTTTTATAGTGACTGGTTTAGTGGTGGTGTACACCACTGTCATGTGACAAAATTGAAGAATTCTTCATAAGGGACCTCATTGAAAGTTGTTTTAAAGGTATTGAATCAGGCTTTAATTGAAAAATAAAATTTTCCTAATTTTTCTCAGAAATTTACCTTTTTTCCCATGAAAATTAAATTTTCCGATTTTCCACAGAAGCTCCTAAATTTTCCGGCTAATTTTATTTTTTTTTTGGATTCCTCATAATTTTTGCTTTAAGAATCAGCAATAAAAAAATGGGCCCCGACTCCTTGTTTGGACAGGAAAAGAACATTTAAGAGACCACCTTGTTCTCATTGTTTTTATATATTTTATAATTGAATTATTTTTAATTATTTAACATTATTTTATTTTATTATTAAAAATACATTTTAAAAATTATTTTACAGTTAAAAATACATTTATGAAGAAAAAATCTTTCTTATTTTGCTGCTTATACTTAATTACAATATTTATTAAAAATTTCAATTGTCTTGGCATCATTATAAAATTAAAGTAACTTTAAATTTAGCACGTCGGCAGACGAAGAGTACCGCTTTACATTAATTGACATATCAGAAATATTTGGTATGAAGCAATGAAACTTTTGCGTTCCAGTTATAGTTTTGACATTATTATATCTGTTTTGAAGTCGTCGCTCCATGGCATTGTGTTCATTTTGAGTGCATAAAACTGTGTTAATGGCAATTTCCTTGCTTTGAATCCACGAAAACAAATGTTGTACATTTAAGATCTGGTCAGTATATGGCCTTTGCAAACTTGCCTTAGTCGCCATGCGTTTTAGGGTTCCCCCTAACGCATCGCATGGGCCCTTACCGTGGGACGTCGCAAAAAAGTGCCACTCGACCTTGCAGTTTTGTTCTTCTTCAATTATGCAAAGATTGTAAAAATTTTTTTTATTCTTGTACTGAGAAGCCGCGCCGTCTGAGAAAAACGTTACTTTGTCGATTGCATCGAATTTTGATCTTAAGAATTCAAACAGTTTCATTTGAAATAAATAAACGGACACATAATTTGAGCTAAACTCTCCGCGACAACAACAAGGCTTACGGTCTGTAGTTCGTTATCTTCGTTTTTGAAATAAATGCAAAAAGGATGCACCGTGCACTGGTCGTTTGCCCAGTGATAAGCCTGAATTTCATCCTGAACGAGAAAAGTGTAATTCTCGGCAAAGTGGCTTATCACAATGAATTCATTTTGGGCTAATTTCTCCTTACTTTCTTTTAGAAATTTCGATTGCATCTCGGATATGAAATGGTGCGCCTTCAGTTCATTCAACTTGAATCCGAATTCCTCGATGAATTCCGGAATCTGCTTTACCACGGTCTCAAGGGAACATCTGCCGCTGCTAATTATCCACTGTTTGAAATGCACCTCCTGAATTAACTGTTGTTCAAACTTTTCCGCCAAATATTGCTCTAGCTCGTCAATCTTCGGACAATTGTCGCATTTGGACAGATGACAATTTTCCGTGGGGTATGCGCACAACGACTTCGACAGGAGGTCCCTATATGTTTCAATTTCACCGTGAAATACTTTCAATTTCTTGCATGGAAAGAACATTAATTTGATGTTTTGATGAAACATGCAAACGCAGACTGAATGCGTTCCGTGCCTGTCTAATGCCAGCACGCATTCTTTTGGTCGTAGGATGGCAAACTTAGAAAATCCCACTTTTTCTGCTGGGTATTTCTCTTTGAACTGATGGTATGCTTCGGATAGATTACATAATAATAATCTGCGCTGCTGGTGTACTTTTTCTCCATCTTCACGTGTGATAATATAGTCACGTGTACCTGGGCAGGCGCGGCTGTTGTCATCATTGCAGTAAATATCTTGAATCAATTTCACCGTTGCTTCGCTGAGGGTCCTTGAGCCAAATTTCTTGGTGGGAGTCGCCAATATGCCATTCTGTCGAACTAATTCTTTGCTTCTTCTCGCGATGTAAAAAGATGTTTGAAACTGTTCAGAAATCTTGCGTATAGACCATGATTGAGGCAGCACAGATAAAATGAGATATTTCTTCGGAAAAGTGGTCGCTAAATTGAATTTTCTTTTCAACTGCTCAATCATTTGTTTGCCGTTATCAACGTCATCTGCTTGACTGCATTCGTTATCAGAGCCTTCATCAAATATTGTCGCGATTGCACTCATAACCTTGACTTTTTTATCTTTCCTGTATTTTTCACTTCGCAACTTTCTTTTTCTAATAGGCGTTTCACCTAAAGTGGTAATAGCCTCATTCAAAGGACTCAAAGACATATTGACCATCGGAATGTCTGCCTCACTATCAGATGAAACATTTTGTTCAATTGTCATTTCACTCTCGGATTGTGGTTGCATTTGTTTCAATGCATTTGCTTGTTGAGACAAATCGATTTTACACTTGGGGCATATGAATTGTGCTTCTTCACCGTATTGTATATTTAATTCATTCATGTATCGCTTCGAAACACCAGTTAATTTTAATACTTTTATCTTTTTCGAACGATGTCCACTCTTGTTAAACGGATTGCAGCAAAATTTATTCATTTTACTTTAAATTGTCTTTACAGCTTCACTCTTTACTTTACAAAAAAAAAAACACTGTAACACTTTCACGTTTAGTATTCAACTGAAATTTGACTCAGAGTGTGTGAAGTATTTATATTTATTTTTTGGTAAAAAATAGGTAAAAAAATAAGCGATATTTTCTTTTCTTTAATAGGAAAATTTGCGTGAACTACTGGTCATAAAATGGTTTTTAAAGAGGGACTTAATTGGTTACTGCCAATAAGCCGACCACAGGTCATAAAATGTTTCGTAAATTTTTTCAATTACCAGGTAATAAATATTTCGCCATATTTATGGACAATCCGTGTTTTATGACTTGTTTCTGCACGTGTCATTTTAGGCGAAATATTTATTACCTGGTAATTTAAAAAATTTACAAAACATTTTATGACCTGTAGCCTCAGTCGGGTTTGGTGTGCCATTACATGCCACTGCTGCTATTATCCATGGATTTATGGCCGATCTTGTGAAGGCAGGCAGACCATATTCACTACACACTCAACTTGGGGCTCTTAAAAAAAATTGATTTTTTCTTCATAAATGTATTTTTAACTGTAAAATAATTTTTAAAATGTATTTTTAATAATAAAATAAAATAATGTTAAATAATTAAAAATAATTCAATTATAAAAAATATAAAAACAATGAGAACAAGGTGGTCTCTTAAATGCTCTTCTCCTGTCCAAACAAGGAGTCGGGGCCCATTTTTTTATTGCTGATTCTTAAAGCAAAAATTATGAGGAATCCGAAACAAATAAAATTAGCCGGAAAATTTAGGAGCTTCTGTGGAAAATCGGAAAATTTAATTTTCATGGGAAAAAAGGTAAATTTCTGAGAAAAATTAGGAAAATTTTATTTTTCAATTAAAGCCTGATTCAATACCTTTCCAACGAGCTATCACTCGTTGCGATCGCTTTAGTAGTTTTTAAAACAACTTTTAATGAGGTCCCTTATGAAGAATTCTTCAATTTTGTCACATGACAGTGGTGTACACCGCCACTAAACCAGTAACTATAAAAAAAAAAAAAATATGTAGGTACATTATTTTTTGCTGGGCAATCGATTGAGACTATTTATTTTAAAATCGGAGAGGGGTCGTCCAAAAAGTGATCGCTTTCATATGGAATTGCTCCATACATTTATTTTTCAAAGAAATATCTATATTAACTTTTTTATACATTTATTCGAAATAATTTACTATCATTTACCGATTTTTTTCAGTTTCATTTATTTTTTTCATTTGTTTGAAATTTAATAAAAATTTACCCACAAAACGGAAACTTGTGGTTTATTTGTGTCCGTAACAGTTATTACAAATTTAAATTTTGTTTGCTGTCTGTTTCAAAAAAAAAATATTCAAAAAATTTCAATTTGTTTTTTTATTTAAATTAGTTGTATATATACAAAATTTTTCAATACAAATTACAAGAACTTCATAAACACACATACATATACAAATACATTCATACACAAAGTATTTATAGCTTTATATGCATACATACATTTTGTATAGTACGAGTATATTAAAAAAAACAAAAAATAAAAAAACGGAAATAATTTCAGTTATTTTAACTTACAAACTTTTTCAAGTGTATAGATGTTTTATAATGGCATTTGTTGTTTACTTAGTGATAATTGATTGGTTCGATCAAAGTAAATACCTATTTTTTCAATTGATTATCTAACGTCGCAACCGAAAATGTACCACAACGGATTTATTCGACTGGCAATAAATTCGGATACCACTAGTCAAATGACCAAATATAACATTGTATATGTAAGTAGCCTGGGTCACAAAACGGGCCAGTCTATATACTTTCGGTTAAAAGTTTTAGAGTTATTCCATTAACTTTACTTAAGTTGTATTTTAAACTTAAATCATTAAGAAAAATATATGAAGTCATAATACTGTATACTGTATTTTCAAAAACTATTTCTTTTTAGTTTTTTTTATTGTTGACCATTAAAACTTTTTGGGCAATTTTTGAGCAAAGCATACAATCTTAATTTTAACATTTATTCCAAAATAATATAAATCCCTGTGAGAAAATTACGCTGTTACAAAGAAAGTAAAATTCACGTTATAACGATTTTAACCGCATGTAATTATAAATTATGAAGTGATGGAAAACGTTGAAAAGAGATTCTAAATCAGGGGTTGAGTCAAGCTTATTTTTCTACATGATTTTTGTCTTTTAATAAGCAATAGTATGACACTAAATGCACCTTGTTTTTAATCACAGTGATTCAAAATCGAACTTTCTGAATCCGTATGGGATGAAACCCAACGGGTTTCTTTTTTTATTTAAGTTCGAGATTGTTTTTACACGAATTTGAAGTTGCTGATTTTGGAACGCTGTCTAACAATAAAAAAATTATTTTTATTATCCTGAAAAGTTGTGGTTACTTACTGTTTTTAGGGTCGAGATATCCATTTTTGATATTTATGTTTACCCAAAACTCACGCTAGATGGCGCTGTCATACAAATTTTGCTATTTCTTGAAGATTTTCACAAACCCAAATTTCACTTTGTATAGTGTTACTGATGCCGGTTACAAAACTTTTCCACTTTTATACCACACACTTAAAATAGTCTGTAAGCTTAAATAACTGAAAATATCATTTAAAAGAAATGATATTTCATTTAAAAACCGGTCTACTTAATTTTCATTTAAATTAAATGCCATTTGTTATTTATTTTTAAATGTTAATTAATCAACTGACACATCCGTAAGAAACAAATGATATAATCAGTTAAAATAAATGTCAAAATTTTACCTACCAATCCTTAAAAAATAAATGTTTTTTTCATTTATTTGAAATTATTCCCGTTTTTGTATTTTTTTTTTAATATACTCGTACAATACAAAATGTATGTATGCATATGAAGCTTTAAACACTTTTTATGTGAATGTGTTTTTGTATGTATGTGTTTTTATGAATTTGTAATTTGTATTGAAAAATTTTGTATATATACAACCAATTTAAATAAAAAAAACAAATTGAAATTTTTTGAATATTTTTTTTTTTTTTGAAACAGACAGCAAACAAAATTTAATTTGTAATAACTGTTACGGACACAAATAAACCAAAGTTTCCGTTTTGTGGGTAATTTTTTATTAAATTTCAAACAAATGAAAAAAATAAATGAAACTGAAAAAAATCGGTAAGTTAAAATAACTGAAAATATTATTTAAAAGAAATGATATTTCATTTAAAAACCGGTCTACTTAATTTTCATTTAAATTAAGTGCCATTTGTTATTTATTTTTAAATGTTGATTAATCAACTGACACATCCGTAAGAAACAAATGATAAATTCAGTTAAAATTAATGTCAAAATTTTACCTACCAATCCTTAAAAAATAAATGTTTTTTTCATTTATTTGAAATTATTTCCGTTTTTGAATTTTTTGTTTTTTTTAATATACTCGTACAATACAAAATGTATGTATGCATATGAAGCTATAAACACTTTTTGTATGAATGGCTTTGTATATGTATGTGTGTTTATGAAGTTCTTGTAATTTGTATTGAAAAATTTTGTATATATACAACCAATTTAAATAAAAAAACAAATTGAAATTTTTTGAATATTTTTTTTTGAAACAGACAGCAAACAAAATTTAAATTTGTAATAACTGTTACGAACACAAATAAACGACAAGTTTCCGTTTTGTGGGTAAATTTTTATTAAATTTCAAACAAATGAAAAAAATAAATGAAACTGAAAAAAAATGTTAATTGATAGTAAATTATTTCGAATAAATGTATAAAAAAGTTAATATAGATATTTCTTTGAAATATAAATGTATGTTCCTTTTTTTTTAAATGTAACTGAAAGCTTTTTTATTAAACTACAAACAGTTAACTACATAATATTCTGAGTGTATTTGTTAGTATGTTATAAATAATTTTCGATATCTCGCTGTCCTCTGATCAGCATCTTCTGGAAATCTACACCCTACAGAAATAGACCAGTCACAGAGTTGGTCACATGACCGGAACTCGAGTTGGATCTCTTATATAAAATTAACCAGTAATTTTTACCATGGGCTTGTCATATTAGGTGGCAACTACTCCCTTTTAAGCTACTTGCGATACATGTATTGCTGACCTTATTTAGGGTACCATACCACTGTATTAGTGTAAGTGCATGCGCAACTGAACAGGTTAGAATCATCTTACACATATGTAACTGGTCTCATGTTAGACACTACGTGATGTACACAAGATTGGGGACAAGTAATTCATAAAAAATGGTTATTTATCAATCGCAATGTGGTATGTCGCAGAACTTGTAGGGAATAAATAGTTTCGTGACATATCACTTGAATGTTGCAAGTGAACATGACACAGAGCAAACGAAAAATAATAAGCATATAACCTGTCAATATTTCTTCCGCGTGTGTTATATAAAGAACGCGTTTCTAAAAGAATCCATAAAGTCCAGTCACTGAATTAACCTGCAATGTTTATTAAAAGAAGTTTTTAAAAATTTTATATTTTGCGATTTTTAAATTATTTTCTCAAACAAAAAATACAATAACAGATCCTAAATTTTTTTTGACATATTTCAAGCATTTAAAACAAAATCTACAGCTCTAAAATTTAAACAAAATTTTTATTTAAAACTTATTTATCGCATTGACTGAGATCTAATGTATACATTAAATGTTGAACTTAAAAATTAGTGCGACGATTTTTTGACATAAAACTATCAACAATTTTGTCCTGGTCTACCTCTTCACTATATTTGCGCCCACTGAATTTTCTTAGGTACGTTTAGATTCTTTTTGTGTTGTAAAGCTTCTCTCTGCATTAAGATCATTTTGATAAAAGTCATACTTGAGAATAAATAAGACTTATCTGTAATATTCCGTAGGCTGATTTTTTTTTTTGGAAATTTTAACAGTATTTTTGTGTTTCTACCCCTCTTGGTAACTCTGGTTCTATACCATACAGCTTTACGATTTCAGTAGTCTCCAATAATAAACTCCTCATCAGCTTTTCTACGCATCGAATTCAACATATCAATTACTATGCTAATATGTTCATTAACCTTTATTTTAATTAATAATTACTTTATAAGTCATTTTAATCAGTACATTGATATAAACAACAGCATTTTCATTACAAAAAAATAGCAATTGTAAATCAAAAAGTCACATTTTAAGTTTACAAAATATTATTTAAAATTAAAAACGCCATGCTTTTAGCATTAGACACTTTTGGTGGCTTCAATTTGGATAGATACCTCTTAATTAAACTAATCTAACTTTTTAGCGATTATTTTTACAAATCGTATCTCATATCAAAACTTAGATTTTTTACTTTTAGATAATTGTTACGAAAATAAACGGTATCTTAATGGGATATCACGTACAAATTTTTAATCAAATCCAAAGACCATTTCAAAAACGATTAGATTGTTTAAAAATCTTTTGGAATGACTCCAATTGTAATTTATAAAACAGCAATCGAAATTCAAAAACACTAAAATAATGCCCTCATTTTGCAAAACGCAAAGCCTTACTTCAAATAATTAAAAAAAAACAATTTTTTTGAAACAGCTGTTCGTTACGTTATTTAAAATTTTATACATACAAATTAGAATTTCATAAATCACTGCGCTGAAAAAAAATCACTTGAGATGTCAAAATCATCACTTGAATTGTTTAAGCGTTGGTTTAAAATTTTTTCATACTACTTAAAAAAACATAAAATTTGTAATAAATTTGCAATAAATTTTATTTTTATTAAGCAGTTTTTGATTTTTTTTTCTTAAAAATAAAATAATTTTCTAAAAATGCTGCTTAAACTTTTTTTGCAGGTTTAGGTTTCAGAAGACCTAAATACTTACATAATAAAAAATGATTTTCAATCAGCTGTTAACATTGGTGCTGCCAATAGCAAAAAAGTAGGGATAAATGTAACAAATTAACTCATATCGATTACTTACACTTGTTTTTATAATTTTTTTCTTTTTTTAATTAAGGTTCTTAGCTTAAATGTAAATATAAAAGTTCTTATATCTTGTCTCAATTATGACCAAAATAACATGTTTTAGGAAAACATTTAAAAATGTTTCCACTAGCAAAAATGTGTTTTCAGTGTTCGAATTTTCGTAATTAATTTGACGTTTCATATTCATAACAAATAAAATAAAAAAAATTTTACTTTTTGTAGTCATTTTTTCGTTCAATTTATTAAATTTTCTTTTTTGTATATAAGTATTTAAACTTACTTGAATGACGCTTAAAATTTTTTTTTTCGAACTTGTCAAATGCAAATGTAATTTTTTCGAATTTACCATTGATAAGACTATTTTCGACATGTTTAGAAATTGAACACGTTGTTTGAGATGTTTTGCCCGCATAAAAACAAGTATTTTGAGTAAGTAAATAAGTAAAAATTTTATTTAGTCTTTTTCTTTTTCGATTACATTGATTGTCTTACATACTATGAGAATAATAACATTCTTAGAGCTATATGTGTCTCACATATATACAAAATGAAAGGTTTAATAAGGCTTGCCTTATTGAACTCATTTTCTAGTTTTTATTTAATTACGTGTTCAAATAATTTAACAATGTTGGATAAAAGAGATATTGTTGGATAAAAGGGATATTTCCTGTTTGTTGGAGTAGCTTTCATGTATTGAGTTAAGTGTATTATTAAATGTATTTCTAAGCACATCTTATTCATCATTATTTAAATTGCAGTTGTTGGGATGTAAAATGGCATCTGAGGCTGCATCTAAATCTCCACTGAATGCGTTCCAATTAGTGTTCTTGTATGAAGTTATTACCAGGGGACTTCTTACTGTTAAACAGGCTGCATCACTTTCCAGTTCCAGTACTAATGGGAAATGCTCCGAGAAAGTTGATAAGCTTTTGATCTGATAATTAGGTTGGATACTGTTGATTATGCTGGGACTTAATTAAAAGTGGTCTAGAAAAGAAGTCCCGCTAGGAAACGATAGAGAAATATCGCGTGTTACATGTAAATAGTTGTTTTGTAGCCAGCTATGTAGAACTTTTCCATTAGCGTTATCTGCAGTGTCTCCCCAATTTAAACTTTTCGCATTTAGGTCACCATTGAATATAAACCCATCATAATTGTTGCCCAGTTCGAGAATATGGTTTAAGCATTTTACTAATGCTGTGTTTTATTGCAAATAATTATATTATAATGTACAGTGATTTTAATAGCAATTGCTACTCCTAAAGCTGAATTGTCGTGAACGAAATTATATCCATTAAGATTTACTTTTCTATTCCCGCGAAGATGACATTCTTGAATGAATCCTATATCAATTTGGTTATGATGAAGGATATTTGACAGTTCAATTTGCGACTGATGTTAACAAGAGAGCGGACGTTAAATGTAATGAATTAAAGAAATCTATGGGCCATATTTGTTATACGTACACATTCTTTAGAAGCCGCAGAAACTCTGCTTTAGCTTAGTTTTTTGGCATGTTCTTAAAATCTTTAAGGAAGTTTGTAATTTGCTGTTCCAGCGACAATTCCTCAGGTATAAGAAACATATTGGAAAATTCTAAGAATTCTTCAATAACTGATGGTTAATGTGTTTGAGCTCGAGTAGCATTTACCTGAAAAATACTGGCAAATGATCTACCTGGTGAACGAATAAATTGGTTTATTACATTGCAACAAGCTTTTCTTCGCAGTATGACCACTTTCTCCACAGTTCACGCAGTGGGCCGTTGACGTCTCAGAATTTATGCGCTGGCATTCACCTGGGGGTGCTTTTTATCGCAATTCACACATTGGAATTCGGAATTGCAATTTTTAGCAATGTGACCCCAACATTGGCATCTGTGGCATTGTACATCTTGTTCTTTCCTTTTAGGTTTCTCCCAAAGAATAGTTTGGCTTAAAAGATATTTAATGTGCGCAATATGTGATATTGAATTCCCTGCGTTTAACGTAACTAGAAACAGGCCTGTGTCGTATGAGTTTTTCACGGAAAACAAAGTTGTAAAACGTGTAATTTTGGACACAACGTTTGGAACCGATTTGTCAAGGGCAGACTTAACTTCCTCAACACTAGTACCGTGATAAAGACCTCTTAATACAAAAGAAGTCTGTCTAAGCTCTTTAGGTGTGTATCAGAGAACTGCAAATGCTAATTGCAAAACGTTCATACGCAATCAACACAAGAATAAACATGTGTTTGCGTTCAAACGTTGAATATACTCCAACACACATATTTGTTGATGATTTTAAATCAATCAAACGACGTGCAAATTGTTGTCACTGATTTATAATCATTGGTCGTTTTTATACCATTGATTTTATAATATAAATAAAGCGTATGTGTGTATTCATAATTAAAAAAAAAATTGTTTCTTATCTATAAAAAGGGGGTGGTTTTGTAGAAACACATTTCATAAATTAGGGTGGGTCTAAAATCCGTTTTTTTTTAAGTTTAATTAGTAATACCAAAAATATTGTTCTTTGTGAATTTTTTTTTTTAAATTTAGGTCGATATCTCAGGCTCTCCCAATCCGGTTAAAGTTAAATATTGCCTAATTTTCCAATCAAAATAGAAGAAAAAAAAATTAGACAATATTTAAATTTTTCCGGATTAGGCAACCCTGAGATATCGACCTAAATTTTTTTTTCCAAAAATATATTTTTATTTCACAAAGAAGAATATTTTTAGTATTGTCTCACTAATAAAAATTCGAAAAAAGCGGATTTAAGTCCCACCCTAATGTACACAATATCATTTCATATGTGTTTCTATTTTGTATTGATTATGATTACACTCATACGCGTTGTATTTTCTGATTTATTCAACGCTGACTTTTTGTTGAGTGATTACATTTGCATAAAACATAATCGACAGATGATTCACACTGATCCCAATTACGCGTTCAGTAACATGATGCTGATTTCATTCTACAGTGAATTTTGTTGAATTCTTAAATGTAAACAAGAACTTTTGTGTATGATTAAATCAACAAAAAAGTTGATTTTGCAGTTCTCTGGTGTGTATGAGTAGGAGTGAATATTCTTCTCCCTCAGGATGGCTATCATTTCAGAATGCACTGTAGCATCTGAAAGGTATAACTTACTTTTATGTTTATTAACGTTTCTAATTTTAAACGTTATTTTGGGAGTTTTTGCTTCAAATTGGTCAACTAAACGTTTGATATTGACATCAAATAAAAATATTGGAGGGCAAAAGGATTTGCCGGCATTTTCGTTATTGGCTCTAGCAGTTTTCTCTGCCTTTCTCTGTATGGAGCTGTCCTCTGTACTTTCAATCACCAATCCATCAAGTAAAGCAAATCTATTTTCACCCAAATGAGTTACGTCAATATTTGCAGATGACAATAATACATTCGCTCTTCTTCGCTTTCAATGTTTACTCTCTATAATAGAGTGTTGATCATCGTTGCTCAATTCCATGCTTGCACCACGTTGCAACTAAATGCACACGTGGTACCCAAATTCAGTACCTCTTCAGGTATATATATTTTTTTATAAATAGAGCAATATTTATATTTTCCAGTTTTTATAAAAACTGTTTGCAGTTTTAATAGTCTACTTCACTTTTTCCGTTAAATATATTTATATTTTAATAAATTTTCACACTCCGTTATCTTCCGTGCGTCTGTATCGTTCAAGAAACGAATCAAGACTCTTACGTATTTTGAGCAAAACACGTAATTTCGATTAAGACACGTATATGGAAGTGCAGTATTAGCCACTTCATTCCCCCTTTTATATCACAGAAGAAGAAAAAATTAATGTGTTTTATCACAAATACTCGTAGCATAATTTAGCATAATTTTAAAAACTGAAAACTATGTACTATATAAAATAAAAAAAGAAAAAATGTAGTTCCATTAACAAACGATTAAACTTTCAAAAAAAGAAAACAATTTTTTTTTCATTTGTGTTGTTGTAATATGCCTTCAATGTGCAGTGTACGCGAAATCAAAAACTATTTTTCTTAAAAACAAAAAATTTAAAAAAAAAATTTTGACCAGATTCGTGTTTTTAACCCCAAATTACCTAAACTACCAAGTTTTATAAAGTTATAAAAAAATCTTTGGGACGATATGAGTTAGACATAAATTCCATAAATGCAGCTAACACTGAAATTATTTTAATTTGACAATTAAAGTGATAACGTAAAAGTCCAACGCAATGACGTAGTGATATATAAAATTCGATATTTTTACACTCGCCTTGGCGTTAGAAAGTGAAGTGTAGGTGAGGCGTTGAACGCAGGGGATTACAAAATTTGGGCATAAATTTAATAAATATTTGTTAAATTTCAATAACTGTTTTAATTGCGTTTGGTATTTTTTAATTTTAATTGATCTTTTTAAGAGTCAATTGCGAATTTTTAAATTTTATTTATAATTTTTTGAAATTAAAATGTATTCTTTTATTTCGGAATTTTTGGGCAATTTTGTCTACATATATGGACAATTTTTTCTATGAAAAAGCTTTATTTTTATATCTCTATATACAGGCGCGGATTCAGGGGGGATAACGGGATATATCCCCCCCAACTCGATTACGAATCCCAAAATAAACTAAGTGATTTACGTTTTGCAACTAACATACTAAAAAAAATCCTCAACATTTCAATAAATAATATATTGTTGCCTATCCAAATATTTGACTGCAAATATCACTCTTAAACACATCTGCTTCAACAAATTTTGCAAGTAGAAATGATAAATTTGTTTTTTTGTTTTGAATAAAAATTTGCATTAAAACGGTTTTTGTATCGTTTTTTAATTTTATTTAGTTTTATCCTGTTAAGTATCGAAAAATCGAGCTACGCCTTTTATAGATTAGCTTACTTAATTTAGCACCTTTTACTTTTTTATTTGAACTTTTTTTTACAGAATTTTTAAAACAAATCTTAAAATGTTTGGTTTAACAGAGACAAGTTGAATTAGTTAAGCTTTAATTTGTATAATGAAGTTGAGAATGTTTAAGGACCTATGATGGATAATGTACAAAATTTACGTGTAAAAAAAGAATTTAAGATTTTTTATAAAGATTCTGTAATGAAAGAAATAAAAATCGTAATGCTTTATTGATAAGAAATTTATTTTCAGAATGGAAACCAAAATTAGTAAAAAAAAACGTGTATCTTCTAATCTTACTCAATTATGACGTCTTTTTAATTTTTATTTTTTTAACTTTTATTTTACACTAATTTGGAATATTTTTGCAAAACTTTGAACATTTTAAATTAAAATAATTTACATTAAATTATTAATTTAATAATTTATTTTTGTTTTTGCAATATATGAATTTTAAATTTATATGAATATGAATATATGAATTTTTAATTTAGTTTTATCATTAGTCCATATTGGTGTTATGTTTCTCTCTAGTTACATGATATATCTAGAAAAAACCATTCAAGGAACTGCAAGCATTTCAATTGTTGGAACACTGGTAATTTTGCAGCTATTACAACTTTTTCAGACATTGAATTATATTTTTCACCAGTTGTGTGACATGTTCCTCATTCAGCTATAACAGATTTATCACCTTTGATCAAACGACCCTTCACTTCCCCTAGGGCAATTATACACTAAATGAAAACATGGATTTACAAAATCATAAATGACAGACATAAAAAATAAACAAAACAATAAAATGAACAAACAATATAGAGAAGCTTACAGGAGTAATAATAATAATACTAATATACACGACACAAACTCTTTTACTCTGTGAAATAGATTATCAGCGTATGCACGCTGACATGTACCATTGTGGAACGTATTGTCCCAGTAGTCCCGAAAGGATTAAGTGCCACATTTATGAACACCAGTAGGCAGTTCCTGTAACTTTTTTCGAGAAGTTTTCGCATCGAAAAGTGTGAAACAAAAAATTCCAATGTTTCTCGATTTGTGAATAAAACGTGTTTCTGCATTTCAATGCGAAAAGAGGCAACACTGTTTACGTTTATATTTCGTTTTTGTTGGATTATTTCAAGGCATCTGTCAAATACTAGTAAAAAAATATAAACAAACAAAAAACCGCGAACATCAACTGCGAAATAAAATATATTTTTTAAATAAAAAAACGTTATATAATTAAACTAAAAGATTTAAAAAAATGTATGGTGTTGCATTGATAACTGCTGAAATGTGCGATCGTCGAAATTTACTAAGAATTTATCGCCCTCTGGCAAATTCCAAACTAGAGCTCATGTGGTCCACTAAGTTCGCTTTCTGCTCCTTGGAAATTCGTTCCGTTTTCTGAAAAAATAAATAAATTAAAACATTTTTAATATAAATACCTTTTCTGTCTTACTTACCTTCTTACTATCCATTTTATTAAAAAATTATTTTAATGTTTTTGTTTTTATATATTTTACGTTATGACTAGGTTCATTTAAACAATTTACTTAATTGTTCTATATCAAGTAGTTCATCGTTCTTTGAAACAAGTATATTTTAGTGGCACCTACCCGATTCCTCTCCCAACGCTCCCAGATGTTACATTTTGGAAAAAATGTGCACGAAAAGACCCTTGACGGGAGTTACTTTGGTGCAAAGTTAGAAAATGGACTTGCCTATATCTTCGTCAATTATGATCGGAATGGAACAATACATAGTACATCATAGCACAGATAATAAAAACATCTTTTGACTTTTTTTAACCCATTACAGTCCGTTGAAGGAGTTTTAATTTTCTGTTTAGTTTTTAAAAAGGAATTTGTAAGGGGAAAATTCAAGACTTTATTTAGTATAAGGTAAAAATTTCATTTTTATGAAAAAACATTTAAAAACTCCAAAAGATTGAAAATTTCTTCGGTAATGGGTTAACAAATAAAAATATCTAAAAGATTTTTAAACAAATTATATTAATTAATTTTCAAACTATCTTTTTGTTGATGTACATTGACCATCAATGACGAAGATAGCCATTTTTGAACATTGCTCCGAAATAATATACATCTTCCTTGAAAAAATTAAAACCCATGGACTCAATCGGTGACATGACCTTAAATTGTACGTGAAACATTTTTATTTTTAATAAGGATGTAGTTTTTCACACCAAAATGAACGATAATGGCAAACTCAACTCAAAAACAGAAAATTCGCACCGTTTTAAATTGTGAGTAAATTTGACAGTTGAAATGAAAAACTTTTCGCCTTAAATGTTTACAGAAACACTTTTTCTCACATGTTTCCAATAATGGTGGATAAAAACCTTACGTGACTGAAAGTTTTCACAAAAAAAGTTTTAGAAACGATCGTGTGAGAAATATGACATTTTGTGTCATACAGGAATTGTCTACAGAACAGTGATGGACTTTGATAAAAATATTTTTTAATTTTGACAACATTTTAATGAATAATTAAAACTTACTCTTTGAGAAGTGCAAATCAAAAGTTTTTTTTTGGCATTTTATTTTTTCAAAGTAAAAAAGAAAATTCTGCTTATTTTTAAGGTTGAACATTTTTCGTTTCGTGGCGTAGCTCGTTCCATAAGAGTTGTTAACGATATATGTTAATAGAACGAGGGGTGACACTGATGGAGGAATATTATGAAGTTTGTTCAAATAATTATTTTTAATACAATATGCAAAATTTATAAATGTAACATATACAAAGGTTAAATATTTTATGTTTACCATAATGAATATTCTCTAAATAATTTTATTTATTTTGTATATATATTTTTTGAACTTAATTTATTTAACTATATAAAATATACGTTATTTGAGGGGTCTTAGCGCCAGTTGGGACTTAAAAACATAAGTAAAAAAGGCAAAGGAGGGCTGGCGTCGAGATATATGCGGCCCACTGTTATTTTGCTATCATTTTTTTAACCCATTTTGTACAGGCGTTGTGTTTTTGCAACACCAACTTTGGATGTATATAAAAACATTTTCAACTAACGGATTCGAATATTTTTTTTTGTTTTTCAAATCACTTTAGGTCTTTGCCATTATGACACTGATTAAAAAAAATTAATCGAGTTCTTAGAGTTTTAAAAACGGTCAAAAAAATATTTTAGCAAAAAAGTCCAAATATATAAAATATTTTTTTTACTCTAGAATTTTGATTGCGAAAACTTTGAAAAACATTTCTTCATGGTGCTATTTGGAAAATAGCTGTTGCGATAACGCTACAGTGCCTAATTGCTTGCAAATCATTTTAAATTTTTTTAATAAGCATTTTATTTGGTTTAGTTTTCTTATGTGTTGGTTTGGTTTTTTTATGTTTTGCTTTTGGTGTATTTTGGATTTGTTTGATTTTATAATGAGCATTTTCAGCGCTCATAGGCACACTTATTTTGTCACGTTATCATACTGTTACACGAAATTTCTACACCTAGAAATTTCTTAACATTAATTTTAACAGCTAAAAAAATCTAGTGTGGTAATAAACTAGAAATAACTAGAATACCTGACTACTTATATAAATACTGGTACTCGATGACGCAGTAGTTCAGTTCATAAGTAAAACGCAGAGTGTGAAGAACTAAAGTGTGGCTAACGTTTAGTCTATCTAAATCGTGTAAATAAAGTGTGCTATTAAAGTGTATTTCTGTAATTTTTAGTAACGGTTATAAATAAATAGAGCTATACATAATTTCAAACAGTGTTTATTATTTGCAATATAGAAAGAACTCGATTTATTTAAAAGGTAAATAAATCAACGATTTTATAAAGGGTAAAATCGTAACAATACTATTCCTCATATCCAGCATTAATGGTCTTCCCAATCTACTTTGAGTGTGCCGATAGTAAGGTAATCCCGGTCCCATCAAATGTTTCAACAAATAAAAGTGCATTTCATATGATTAATAACAACGAAGTGGACGCTTCTCCACTGATAGACACTTGTCCACTGATGAACACTTTGTATCAAAAATATCAGCAGTTTAGAATATTTACAACCTATTTATCAATAGACGAGCAAGATGTTCATTAGTGGGAATCCATTGCGTTTTGGTTTTACATGCCGTTAATATCCCTGCCACTGGCCGACGCTCTCTCAAAAGCATGAATAGGACTACTGAAGAGAAAAAAACAACAAGTTATTCGTTGCTCTCTGGCAGGACAATTCAGAAGTCACTGTTATTTTGAATTTTGTTACAGCTTCATTTTTATATTAAATATATAAAAATGATAGTGAGTTTTGGTGGATTTTTTTTAGGCTCGGAGTTCACAGTATTTTTTTAGGTTTCTGTTCAACAGCCGCAGCTTATCAATGATTATAACAAGCATGTAGGTGGTGTAGATCTGCAGGAAAATTCTGTATCTAATTACCGTGTTGCAGTACGTGGAAAAAAGTGGTTTTGGCCCTTATGGGCAGATGCAGTCAATAGCACTACAGTAAACGCTTGTAATAGCTACAAAATTACTGCTACTTCCGGTATTGGAAGAGATGGAAAATATATGGCACTTGTCACGTGCTGATGTCCGTGAGCACGTTCTTTGGAAAACGTGTAGTGAATTCCATTCACAAAGGGTTTACCAATGGAAAAAATGTAATGTTACATTGCACCCAAATTGCTTTGATACATACCGTTTAAACAGCCAAAATTAAAGTAAAAGTTTACAATACCAAAAATAATGGGCCGTAATCATAGTCAAGCACTAAATTCGTTTTTGTTTTTTGTAAACGACTTTAAATTAAAAACCTGTTGTTATCTATTTTGCTATTATAGTCAGAATTAAAGCCAGTTTTAAGTTGAACCGGCTTTAAATGGGTATCATATCAAATGTACCAAATGCCCGCATACGTTTTGTACTAAAAAATTAGCAAGTGGAAACATTGATCAGCTGATTTTATATTAGCTGAAAAAAAGAAAAGTGTGTAAATAAAAGATTTGCAATTGCAAAATCTGAAAAGGAAAAACTTTACAAAAAAGGATAGAAATGTGTATTTTTATTATTAATAAAAATTTGTTAACTTAACTTAACGAAATCCCTTTTATATTGATATAATTGTTCGCAATATTTTGCAATTCAAACATTTTTTTCACAAAAATTTTCTTAGCAGAAAACAGCTGTTGTAAGTGTTGTTAAATTGAATAAAACCAACTTCATGTAGTGTTATTTTTAAAGCAGACTTTAACGGTTAAAGTATACTTTTACTTTTGTCTATAGTAGGCCTAAAGAATTCTTTTAAGAAAAGTCGACTTTAGAACTTCAATTTTTGTTCACCTCCATAATTTCACATCTAAATTTTTTTACCTTATTTGTATTAAAACCTGAAAGTGCTCTCAAGTTAAAACAAAAAAAGACTAAAACTAATATGTTATTGTACAATATCAATTTTCCAAATATATCGATTTTATTTTAAAATATTTTGTTGACATGCATAATGCATTATCTGTGGTTTGGTAAATCACTGTTTTAAGACATGGGTGGAGGGCGTTCAAAGATTCGGCATAGCCGTTTAGCATTTTTTTACTTGTAATTCCTTTATATTTTTCCATCAAGTTTCGTGTACAAACATAATGACAGACGGATAAGAGTAGCTATATCCTCTCAAAACCGATTCTAAAAAATCGAACACTATTGTTTTTAAATGTTCATTTAATATTAGTGTCCACAAAAAATATTTTTTTTTTAAGCACACATATTAAAGGCAGCGATTTTTCATAAAAATACCACAGTTTGTTTTAAAAAAATCATGTGTCTTTTATTAAAAATTTATAATATATATTCCGGTTGGCCGATAACAAAATCCTATTTTTATTATGAACAACCCTAATCACAATTCTGTAGGATTCATTAAGTTTGTTTATCTATTTATCGTGATACTATGGTTTACAAAATACAACGTATAATTAAATTTAATTGTTTGTCTATTAAAATATATATGGTAATACTTTAAAAATAATAATACTTATTCCTTTAATTGTATTTTATTTTAGGGTTTTCACTTATCCTTAAAATGATAATGACATTATAGGGGCGGAAAACTATAGCCACAACTCGAAATTCCTCATCTGCATATACGAGTCCTTGTCGCCTCTTTCTGAACATTATATTAATTTTGTCAAAACGCATAAATATTAGATTAAGCTTGCTTAGATGTTTGTTATTACTGGACCTAGAATAATTCGATCAAAAGCATTAAAATTTGTTTGTTAGGATTTTATTTTAAAAAGAATTACCTATTATCAATTAATAAATATAATAATTAATAATAATAAAATAATAATAAAAATAATAAAAATCAATAATAAAAAGGGAGGAAAGGAACTGAAAATAATCATATTATCCAATTATTGATATTTCTAAACAACGAATGACATTTTCAAAGGGTTTTTCAATAAGAGCGCTACAAAAGTTTTTTTAAATAAAACAAAAACGGTTTTGGATATCAATGAAATTCTTTATTCCTGTAAAAGTACGTTCGATGCCATTATGTATGGAACTCGATTTCTTTTGCATGGCCACCACGGCTACGCTTGCAGAAGTCCAGACGCTGAACCCAATTTTAGACGGTTTTCAAGCATAAATCGGCCGATACTGCTGCAATTTCACGTTCGATATTCATACGAAGTTCATTAGTCGTCGCTGGCTTGTTGGCATAGATCATAGACTTGACGTAGCCCCACAGGAAATAGTATAATGGCGTCAAATCACACGACCGAGGCGGCCAATCGACTGGACCATTTCGTGAGATAACACGTTCTCCAAACTTGGTTTCCAATAAATTAATTGTGACATTCGCTGTGTGGCTTGTGGCGCCGTTCTGTTGGAACCACATGTCCTCCAAGTCCATATCATCCAATTGGGGCCAAAAATATTCGGTTATCATTGAACGGTAGCGATTCCCATTCACAGTAACGCGCCGGTCTTGATCATCACGGAAGAAGTACGGCCCAATGACGCCGCCAGCCCATAAACCGCACCAAACCGTAATTTTTTCGGAATGCAATGATGACTCATGGAGTACGTGTTGATGGCTGTCTGACCAATAACGCATATTTTGTTAATTGACGAAGCCATTCAGCCAGAAATGAGCCTCATCGCTGAAGATGATTTTTCGATGAAAATCTGAATCATTTTCAAGTTGTTGCTCAGCCCAATTCACGAACATACGACGCTTCTGGTGGTCAAGCGGCTTCAGTTCTTGTAAGGATGCCCAACGCTTGAGAACGACGTGTGAGAGACACATTTGGGCTTTCTTCAACTGAAGCCTCAGCGGCAGCAATATTCTCGACACAACGGGCACTTCTTTGTCTCACTGACATGGGAACATTTTGTACTGTACCTGTGGATTCAAATTTTTCCACTAGACGCTCAATTGTTGATCTGCTAGGACGATTATGACCACCATGAATTGGGCGTAGCGCTCTTAACGTTGAGGCCACTGACTCCGAATTTCGGTAGTAAATTTTAATAATTTCGACTCGTTGTTGGCTCGTATATCTTTCCATCATAAAATGGCAAACCTTACTGATGAGAAATGTCAAAAGAGCGGCAAGAAATATGGCGTCGTTTGCTGTCCCTGTCGCTCTACTTTTGTAGCGTCCCAGTTGAAAAACCCTGCAGTTCTAATGATCTAATATTAATGATAACTGAATTTTTGTATAAAAGCATGAAGTTGAACTGGTACTCGTTCACTGAAACTTTTAATAAAGTTAATCCAAGTTTTCATAAAATATTATTTTATTTCATACACTCAATAAAGAAGTTTCATTACAAAAACAAGTTTTATGAAAAGAATGAAGAATTTTATTAATTATAAGAATTTTTCGTTCATTAGTTTATAAAAATCGGTAAAAATATAAAAAAAAAATATTTCTTTTTCTTCATATATATATATATATACAATAATCGACACTGTTTAAATATAAATTAATGATATTTATATCATAAAATCTGTGCAATAATTTTGACTAAAACTTGTATAAAATCATACTTTTTCATTGTAAGTACGCTAGGGGAAAAGGACCTATCCCAGGACATGTCACGTGACCGGTTCATTGTGATAGGGACCGGTCACGGGATCGGTCACTTTAACATGGGCATGTCCTTTGTGACATCTCACATGACTGGTCTAAAAGAACATGTCATGACTTTTAAACCGGTCACGTGGTAGGTACTTTAGGAACCGGTCCTCTTTTCACCTATCTCGTGATATGTATTTTCGGAACCGGTCCAGTTTTCACCTATCACGGGACAAGTCCAAATTCCCAACTGACCCTTTTTTCCCGCAGGTTAGACTTACAATATATTTTCCATTACCGACTGCAGTTTATTTAAAATGTAATATGTAGAGTTTGTTTTTAAATAAAGAATCAATTGAAATTCATAGAAATATATTTTTTAACTATTTGAATCAGTCATTCAAAAACCTAACTATAAAAATTTAGACACATTCAGTAGGAGTTTATATTTTCTGTTATATGTAAAATTTTATGTTTTCTGTTTCTAAAAATTTAAATTTATATAATTCCTTTTTGTTTCTTTTTACCAAAATTGTTTGTATATATACAAAATTATTTCAATAAAAATTACAAGAAATTATTCAAATATAGATACACACGTAGAAAATAAAAATATATACATCTCTGTGTGCTGTGTTTTGTAAAATTACATACAAAAAAAAAATCAATTTGAAAAACAAACCACAAAAATTGTTTCTTCTACGTTTTGTCAGTTAATAACACTATGCTACAAACAAAAATTGCAAGAACTTGTGAAATGACGTAGTGTAAGTTGTAGGTCTAGCTGAGTGTATTATATAACCGGTTTTAGAAGTTGCAATATACCCTCAAAATTTCGAGATATGGGAAAAATAGTATTTTTTTGGACTGGCGTACTTAAACTTTTCTAACTCAGTCATTTTTAAACCGATTTCGAAACGGTCAACGGCATTAATTAGAAATGAACGTGCTCTTTCCAAATATATATACTTTCCGTATACTCTTAATATAAATATGCAGAGATTTTTTCAATAAAATAAAATTTTTAATTTTTTTTTAAACATTTTCATTTCCTACGAGTTCTTTTTGAATCTTCTCAAATCTCAAAGTCAGTGTCCTTATGAGTAAAACAAGCTTTTATTCGTGTAAATCGGTTAAAAAATGACAATGTTATAGTACTTTTTTTAAACAACGAAAACCCGATTATGAATATATGATTCAACAAAAAGAAATAATTTAAAGTACGAACTATTTTTTTTAATTACGTTTATTTTTTAAAACTGTTTACTTAATCTACTACGTTTGTAAGACAAATTTTAGATTTTTTTAACGAAATAATATTGTGAGTGTAGCAGTCTTAAATAGTTTTTACTAAATACAATGTTCTAACTTGACATATTATTTTAAAGCCTCTAAATAGGTAGTGACATATATCAATATCAGTAACCCATTATTTCATAGCTTTCAAATAAGTAGTGATATAATACAATATTTGTAACGTATTACTTTAAGTTTTAAGATAAAGCAGAGGATAAAGGATATCTGAATTAACACTTGAAATAAGTTCAATTCTTTACCAAGATTTTGGTGGGTATTTAAGCTGTTGATGGATTTTTGTCTTGAAAGTCTTTATGCTAAAAATTGAAAAATGTTAACTTCATAAAATCAATTGTATTATTATGGTTTAGGTGAATGGGTAAGGCGATGAATTACCAAGCAAAAACCTTCTTGTTCAAATCTTGTCGTGTGTCATCCCGAATAAAGAACTTTGAGTTTTTTATAGAAGAAATTAATAATTAAAAAGAAATAATTAAGTATTACAATCACAATTATATTTCATTAAAAAAATCAAAAATTCATATTAAATTAATCAAAAATACAATCAAAAAGAGGATTACTGATTTTTCATTATAATCAGCCCATTTTGTTGTATATTTTTATTCATTGTTTAATAATCGACAAAAGTAGTAATAACAATCGAGTCTTTTAAAATAATCACAAAACGTTAAAAAAAACATTTTTGTAGATTGTTTTTCAAAGTGAAAGTTTTTTATTTGTATGTAATTACAAAACACAACACATACAGAGGTATATATTTCGATTTTCTATCTTTGTATGTATATTTGAACAATTCCTTGTAATTTGTTTTGATAAAAAACAAAAAGGAATTATTTGAATTTCTTTTTTTTAGAAACAGAAAACATAAAATATTACATTAAACAGAAAATATTAACTCCTACTAAAAATCTGCATTTTTTGTAGTTTATTTTGAATGACTGATTCAAATAGTTGTTTTTAAATAAACTACAATCGGTAATGAAAATTTTATTGTGAGTGTAAGATTTGGCTTATGTGATATTGAAAGACAAAGTCATTGCTATGAGGTTATTGTTTGGGTTAGACGCACTTTTTCAATCGGATTTTTCTCTATACGTCATTTTCAGGATTTGGATCACTTCCGGAAGTATCACCTATTTAGTGCTATCTTTTACTTCCTTTTTTTATGATTCACTTATGATTTTTGGCTTTTAAAATTCAGTTTTGTTTAAATATGTAGAAAGTATCAATGGTATTTAATATCCAAATTAATATAAAAAATATTTTTCAAGTAAAATCAACTTTTTACTTAAACCGTCTATCCGGATGTGCATTTTTTTTATAATGAATGTCTTTTTAGAGGTTTAAAATTTTAATTTAAAATAAAACACAAAATCACGAAATTAAAAAAAAAAAATCAGCAATTGAAGTCTAATCATTTAAATTCATTATAGACTGTAAATAGCGTAATTAAGTACACAAAATTACGCTATTTACAGTCTCAGTATTTACACCCAAATTTTGCAATGAGAATATACTGCCAAATGGAAGTGATTTTTTCTTGAAACTCATCTTAAAATAAAATTTTGACTGCCACAATTAGCGGAATAAAAAGTTTAAAATTAGAGCTTCCGAATGCACCTTATAGTAGGTGTTTGTTTTACGTATGTGTCAAAAATTGTTTTTAATAACTAAATTCCATATAATAAGCTTTTAAATAAAAGTTACAAAAAAAATTTCGTAAGTCTTTATTTTTTTTATTTAAAATTAGCGGGCAAAGCCCGCTACATTGTTAGCATATATATATATATATGTTACCCGGAGAGTACCTCCAGATAATACATATTTTAAATTTCAGGTTTCTAGCAAAATCGTTGTGGGCGTGCCATCAACAGGGAGACTTCTATTTTTTGTCCCTTTCCTTTCGTAAGTCTTTATTTTTTTTATTTAAAACTAGCGGGCAAAGCCCGCTACGTTGTTAGCATATATATGTTACCCGGAGAGTACCTCCAGGTAATACATATTTTAAATTTCAGGTTTCTAGCAAAATCATTGTGGGCGTGCCATCAACAGGGAGACTTCTATTTTTTGTCCCTTTCCGCAGGAGTATTCAGAAATATTTAAAAAATATTTTTTTGTTGTTCTAGTTTCACACGAAAAACACAAAAACAACAACATACCAAACTAAATAACGGTACAAAGTCAACAGAATACATGTAGTGTTAAAATCGATAAATAGTATTTTTAGATTTTTGCTCATAACGTTTTTATTAATTACACTAGGTTTACAGCCTTCTTAAGACAAAAATCGCATTAAAAAATTTTTTTCTGGGCTAGTTTTTGAAATTTTTTTAATTTTTTATTTTAATTTATTAGTGAATTTACTATTTTGACTATATCTCGAGTTTGCCTCAAAAATTTTTTATCAGTCAAATTGCAAACGAAAAACCAGTTAAGGCACAACATGTTTTGTGAAAATTGTTTTTAAATCGGTTAGAAGATTGGATAAAAACACAAATTTTGAAATTTCCAAAAAAAAAAGGTATGTATTCGTCTTTTAAAATGAAATCTATGGATAAATACTAAAGTTATGATCATTTATGTAAAGGTACCCAAATTTTAAATTTTTCTGTTTTTTGTTTTATATTACTATTTACAGAATTACTGCACAAAAATCAGTTTTTTAAAGAAAACTCAAAATGGACCGTTAAAAAATCTATTTTAGCAGGCACTGAGAACCCGTTTTTTATTTTATTTTCAAATTATGTAGACAAGAAAGCAAGTGCCCTCATAAATCTAAATGACAAAAATGCCAAAAAGAGAAGTCTTAAAATGAGATTGTATAAGCTATATTACACAAAAAATGAGAATGTGTTTGCCGTATGCAATTTACTTAAAGATATTTATCAGAAATACTTTGGAATGCCTGTCACAAATTTGCAAGAAAGATTGACACCAAGTATCATATGTCTTCCATGCTATAGAAATTTTACTGATTTTTTTACTGATTTATTTAATATATGTGTTAAAATTTGTTTTTATTAGCCGATGCATGAAATTCGAAGTAATACTGATTTGGAGAAAACCATCTAATCATAACGACGATTGCTATTTTTCAATGCAAGAATTTTGGATTTTGAGCCAAAAAAAGGTGGTTTTATGCTAATATAGACTCTGTCAGTTTTCCAGTCCTCATTCGGATGTATTGCCCATTCCTAAATATCCAAAATCAACTAACACCAACGCAAGTGCCGACTCATCATTTGTAAAACAAAGCTCACCTGAAGACAATTATAACACAAGTGGAGAGAGCCGCTTACTTACTTAGGCTCAAATAAATAATTTGGTCAGACACTTGGAGCTCACAAAAGAAAAATCAGAAGTACTTGCATTATTCATTACAGTGGGGCAAGACAACCTAAAGTATGTGCCTCTTATTAGGAAATAAAACAATATTCTTCCACCATTACATATAAAACTTGGAGTCTTGAAAAACTTCGCATTGAATAAGGAAGGCCAAGCTTTCGCCTATTTGAGTAAAATTTTTAAAAGTATTTCTTTTGCAAAATTCGAGAAATATTTGTCCCCACATGAGACTGCAGCTTGGAAATAATTTAAATTGGTAGATTCTGATGTCGTGGGAAACAACAAAAACTCAGAGTACAAGCAATTGCTGAACATTTGATTAAGAATTATGGAAAAATGGGTATTTATACTTTTTTCAAATTTAACAATTATTATTCCCTAATTTGTCTCTTTTACTTTTTTATCAGGTGTTAATTTGTCACTTAAGATTCATTTTTTACATTTTTAATACTAAAATATATGAAAATAAATTTAAAGAAAATCAATAAACAATATTAATAAATAAAAAGTTAATTCTATTTCTTTTAATAATGTTGATCTTAACTTTACAATATTATTGGGCATGCTTTCATAATAATATAAAACAAAAAAAGGAGAAAATCTCAAGTTAGGTACTTTTACATAAATGATCATAGCTTTGGTAGTTACCCATAGATGTTCCTTAAAAATGACTTACTTTTTATATTTTGCCTTTCAAGATTAATAAAATTTTTATTTTTTTTTAATTTTCAGATTTCAGTTTTTGCCGAAAAAAAGAGAATTTTCTGTAAATTTTGACCCATAGGTCTAAAACTACTGAACCTATTTAAAACCTGTACTCTATAAAAATGTTGACCATTAAATGACAATTCTTTTGCAATTTGACTGATCAAAAAAATCTTGGTCCTAATTTGAGATATAGTCAAAATGGTAAAATTACTCAAAAATTAAAATTTATAAACAAAAAATGAAAAATTTTTCAAAAACTACTCCAGAAACAAAATTTTCAAATACGATTTTCGGATTCAGGAGACCCAAATCAATAACAAAAAAATAGTTTCACGCTTGTCGCACAAAATCTTTTAAGATTTGTTGACTTGTGTTACACTCACAATATTATTTCGTTAAAAACAACTTAAAATACATATTAAATTAATGGAAAATACAATCAAAAAGAGGACTACTGATTTTCCATTATATTCAACCTATTTTGTTGTTTATTTTTAATCATTGTTTCATAATCGACAAAAGTAAAAACAATAGAAAGTCGTTTAAAATAACCATCGAATTTTTACTGACAAAAAGTTAGAAAAAACTACTTTTGTGGTTTGTTTTTCAAATTTAGAGTTTTTTTTATTTGTATGTAATTACAAAACAGAACACAACACATACAGATGTATATATTTTTATTGGCTTTGTGTGTATGTATATTTGAACAATTTCTTGTAATTTTTATTGAAATAATTTTGTATATATACAAACTATTTTGGTAAAAAAAACAAAAAGGAATTATATGAATTTCTATTTTTTGAAGCAGAAAACATAAAATTTTACATTTAACTGAAAATATCAACTCCTACTGAATGTCTGTAAATTTTTATAGTTTATTTTTTGAATGACTGATTCAAATAGTTAAAAAATATATTTCTATGAATTTCAATTGATTCTTCATTTAAAAACAAACTTTACGTATTACTTTTTAAATAAACTACAGTCGGTAACGGAAAATATATTGTGAGTGTATTTTAATGCAATAATATAAATAAAACCTACATCCATGATGATTAAGCCTAAAGCCTATATCCTATACCCATTACAAACAAACACAGATTAAGTCTTTATTATATAAGTAAGCATGTATAAATAAAAGTTCTACACCTCTAACACAGCAACCTGTATTTCCTATGAAACAAACTATTTATATAAGCGCTACCTTTATTCTGTAATAACATCTTTAAATTATTATTGTTATTGTTCTAGTTTTTGTTAAATTAATAATTGTTTTGCAGTCATTTGAAGTCTTCTTCAAATATAATGGCGTGAATTCTAGTGCTTGATATAGAATGAAACTAAACAACGACAAAAGAAACAACAAAAATAATACTTACAAGTAACCACAATAAATTGAAAACAATAATTACTGGTACATGCTGTTACAACTAGGTAGATATAAGATACACCCAACCGGTGCCAGTGTAATTACTTTTACACCGATTGGAGTTACATAGATGGAAAACCAGGGACACACTGCTCAAATATTGTATGTATCAAGTTGCGTTAAATGTGAACCTGTTAATATTTATATAATGCTTTTGGAGCAGTTTTAGTGTTGTGGCATGATGCCAAATCTGGCAAAAGTATATTGAGACGCTGTGCTTTTTCAAAAAGGGCAGTAGTCTCTTCTGGAAATACTCTTTAATACACATTCCTGAGTTAATTGAATCAGAACTCACTAAGGAATGTCCTTTTTTGCCACTACTGCAAATTGCTTGCCACACCAGAAATTTGTTTATTAATTTAAAAAATTTTGAATGTGCATAGACAAAGGTATTGGCGAAATATCAGATTTATACCCATTTTTTTTTAAATCCTCGACAGTGCTTTCCTGTCGAAAATTTCAAATGATACACACATATTGATAATATTTATACTCGTATTTATATAGTAATCATTGGGAACTAACTAAACAGAAATTGAGAAGATTAAAAAAGTTTTTTTTGGCTAGTTGTTAAGTAAGACAAATATTTGAAAAACGCTGGTTGCTTCTTATTTTCTACCCAGAGGGCGCTGTGGTTTTCATATATTTTCTTTTAAATCTCTTCCTTGAATTTAACGAAGAGTTTTCATTTTGTTTTTTTGTTCTTATCGTTGTAATTTTCATAATATCAAGAAGTGTATTTTGTTCGTGGTACATTTTTCGAGTTTTTTTTTTTTTGGTTTATAGAAAAAATTCAACAAAGTGATTTTTATTTTTATTATTTGGATTTCTTTTTTGGTACTCTTTTGTTCCAGTTGGATAGACCAGTCTCCCCCTTTTGTTGTTGAATAAAAAAAAATATTGGATTTTTTCAGTAGTTAATGATATTTTCTATTTCAAAAATGCTTAAGATCTGAAGACCGCTTTTTAGCGGACTTGGACATTAGAAGGTTGATTATAAATAATTAAAATTCATCATCAGAATAGTTAAATTTTTTTCTTATCACTGTTATTTTATCCAAAATATTGGCTTTTTCTCAACAACATTGAAAAAATATTATTTTTATTGTATACTTTAATATTAAAAAATAAAATTTTAAAAGCTTTAATACCAACAACCCACAAACTGTTAAAGATTTTGTCATTTAAATAAAATATTCCCAATAAATATTTTTTTCTGGAATTAAAGCTAATATCAAGTCATGTTTTTCAACTTCAAACTTTGATTTCCAATCCAATAATCCAATTGCATATTCCAGCAAAACGGACACTGAAATTGAACATTACAATTAGAATATAATTTAGTTCAAGCCTTTAATCACTGTTAAATTCAAGTTTGAACGAAATAAGAAAACAGATAATCTAAGCACAGAGGTTGGCTCCAAATAAACATGACTTATCTTTCCGTAAAATCCATGGAAGATTTTCAGATTTTATAAAAATAGTCACAGGAAAATTGTAAATTTAAACAAATGTTTTAATTTTATTTCAAAATATTGAAAATAAAAGAAAAACATGAAACAAATTACACGCTTCTACAAAAAAAAAAATTGCAAGAACTTGTGAAATGACGTAGTGTAGATTGTAGGTCTAGCTGGGTGTATTATATAACCGGTTTAACAAGTTGCAATATACCCTCAAAATTTCGAGATATGGGGAAAAGAGTATTTTTTTGGACTGGCGCACTTAAACTTTTCTAACTCAGTCATTTTTTAACCGATTTCGAAACGGCCAACGGCATTAATTAGAAATGAACGCGCTCTTTCGAAATATATATAATATATACATTTGTAGAGATTTTTTTAATAATATAAAAATTTTTCATTTTTTTTAACTTTTTTATTTTTTGCGAGGGTTTTTTTTCGAATCTTCTTTGAAAACAACAACAATCTCAAAGTCAATCTACTTCTGATTAGAACAAGCTTTTATTCGTGTAAATCGGTTAAAAAATTACAATATTATAGTTCTTTTTCTAAACAACGAAAACCCGATTTCGATTATATGATTCAACAAAAGAAATAATTTAAGGTACGAACTATTTTTTTAATTACGTTTATTTTTTAAAAATCTTTACTTAATCTACTACGTTTGTAAGGCAACCATCAGTAGTAATTCGCTAGCATTCTGATCTGACGTTTTCCTTCGGACCTCTTAGCCATTGTTGATAGCTCTTGGTGGAAGCATTCGCCTTGCTCGTCTCTAAATTGAGCCAGATTTTCTGGGAAGAATTCCAAGTGAGAATGCAAAAAATGTATTTTGATTGACATTTTGCATCCCATTTCTCCATACGCCTTTATAAATTCACTAACACACTCAACTTTTAATTAATCAAATGATTTTTATTAACACTTAGCTTATAACACAATTAAATATTTTGGTTAGCTTTTTTTAAGAAAAACATGTTTGTTGAAGCTGCACCACTAATACTAACTAGTAAACAACTTTTTTGCAAGTATGAAAAAAAAGTAACGGTATTATTACAAAAATAATTTAAATAATGCCTTATTTACAATTATAGAGTACTAACCTATACAGAGTGGATTTTCTTTATTTCTCCTTAGCACTTATGTCTTGTTTGTATCATACTCGTAAATAACTCCTAAAGCTAGAACTGTTATTTACCTAAGTTCCTCAAGTTGGCTTTGGCATACGCCGAGCTTGAGTAACAATCTAAAGTAAAAAACAAAAAGTTTTTAATTTCTTTGTTAATTGAGACGTAAATATAAAACAAAAGCCAATTTTAATGGCGATTCGCTTTAATGGCGATTCGTTAACAAAAATAAAAAAAAATTGTTTAAGGAATTCTTATATCTCTTGATTAGAAAAAGTACTATAACTTTGTCAGTTTTTAACCGATTTACACGAATAAAAGCTTGTTTTACTCAGAAGGACACTGACTTTAAGATTATTGTTGTTTTAAAAGATTCCAAAAAAACCCTCGTAGAAAATGAAAAAGTTAAAAAAAAAAAAATTAAAAATTTTTATATTATTGAAAAAATCTCTACACATTTCTATACGGGAACTAAATATATTTCGAAAGAGCGCGTTCATTTCTAATTAATGCCGTTGATGGTTTCGAAATCGGTTAAAAAATTACTAAGTTAGAAAAATTTAAGTGCGCCAGTCCAAAAAAATACTCTTTTCCCCATATCTCGAAATTTTGAGGGTATATTGCAACTTGTAAAGCCGGTTATATAATACACTCAGCTAGACCTACAACCTACACTAGGTAATTTCGCAAGTTCTTTTTCAGTGTAGCACCGTGTTATTTGTATTTGTATGAACTTGATTTTGACTGTAAAGCACAATACAAGCAATATTTAAAGCACTTGAATTTTTTACTTTTCGATGTTTCTTGGGTTAGTAATAAAATTCGAAAATTAGTTCTGTTTCAATAAAAACTATCAATCACTTCGCCTAAAATAAAAGTTTTATAACAGATTTTAATATGTCAAATTTTTTATCAAGATTAGTGCAATCAACAATTTCGTATATTATAACAAAATGTTAGGATTAGGACCCGAAATTTTAATTATTACAACAAAATTTTAAAATTTGTAATATTTTTGCTTTTTATACGCACATATATTTCATAGACAGTAACTCAATGTAGTTAAGTGTCTGTGGTGTAGAGGCACAGCCGTATGACACTAGCTTTTTTATGGCTTTTCTTTTTCTGCAGAAGAGCGCGAGTCTATGCTAATGAGAAATTTGAATTATTATGAAGAGCACAAGCACATTTAAAACAAATTAGTAACTTCAAGTTCTTAAATGTATTTTTCGATATAAAAAGAAAATGTAATTTTCAATCCAAAAATGTCCAACTTTAATTTAATTACTTGCAGAGATACCAACTTGGACCTTTTGGTACTCTTTATAATACAAATTATACATTTCAACGTTTTTCTAAAAATTACACTCTAATAAATTTATGTTGAAATTTACCTAATCTATAGTAGGAAACTGTACTCCTACTATGATTTGGGTAAATTTACTCTGTGTGCGTAAAGGAAAAAAAAATGCACACACTATGCGTAAGTTGGTACACACATAATGGGTAATTTTACATTGAAAGTGCGTAAAAATTAAATTAAATTTTAAAAGTAATTCGAAGAGTAATACGCATTTAAAGCATAAAAATGCATTTCTATATGCGTAATTATATAAAAAAATGCGTATGGTTTAAATTAAACTGCAGAAAAATATTTTTTTTTTATTTTATGTATGTGTGTATGTTTTAATAATAATGAATTATAAATATAATACATAATCGATATCGAATCGGTATGTGCTGTCATGATGGTCATCTTGAATTTAAATTCACAATATTCACAAATACTATATTTATAAACTTTTGAAAAATTAATTTTCGTTTTTTTTTTATTTTTTAATATTTATTACCATTCTAAGTTAGTATATTAACAAAATTTGTGCGTAAAATTTTAATTTAAGAAATGAATACTCATTTTAGGCACAAAGGGTTTAATTTTAAGCACATTATGTCTAAAAATACTTTTTATGTGTATTATTGTATATAAAAGTGTGTACAAAACATTTCTAGGCATTTTTTTTATATACACCGAATTTTCGTAATATTACAGAAAACTTTACCCATTTTATTGTAGTACATTTACAAACATTTTTTAGAGTGTAGTTTTTGAATTTTATTTTTTTTAAAGCCAAAATTATACTACAACAGTATTTTTAAACTTCAAGATTTTGCGTAAAAATTTGCATCGTGTTAGGTCTAAATTTAAAATAAATATAATAAAATTCAATAATTCTTTTTTATATTTCGCAAAAATTTATATAAATAAATCTAGAATAGTCGCCCTGCCCTGTTAATCTACAAAACTACAATACCTTCCGTTCTCTAAATCGAAAATCACAATATTTTGCTTTAACTTTAACCTTGGATAAAAAAGTGGCAAGAAAAGCTTAAAAACACTAATTAATAACAACTAAATTCTTTTAAATTCAATTGAAAAAGATCCTTAAGGATATGTTAATTTTTTTAGAACTCCACATAAATATTATTACCTTTCAGAACATTTTATTTCTTTATTTTTTTTTCGATTCTTCCCTTACTGAAACAGGGTATTTCGGTACATATTTTTACTCAATTCACTTTTAGTTTTTCTTGTCATATTTAATATTTAAATATTTGAACATTTTATTAACAGCCAAATGCATAGAAATTTCGTTGATTCAAACAGTCTGATAAAGAATATTTGTTGTTGTTTTGCATATTAATTTGATTAATAAAAATCCAAAAAATCAATACCTGTAAAAGTTTAACGGAATTTGAACTCTAAAATCCGGAGTTTTCTCAAACACTTATAAATTTTGATGGCTAATTTTGCATTTTAATATTCTTCTGGAAAAAATATGCAACAAATTTTATTTTTAATGTTGATGGGATACCCTTTTTAATTTTCAATACAATATTTTTGATTTATTAATCTATATATTTAAAAAATTGTTGCAAGTTTGTTGTGACTATAACTCACGAACGGTCAACCGAATTCGATTAAATTTTTAGGGTTTGTTCGTATGGTCGTATAGATGGTTTATCTAGAGCTTGCACAAAATCGTGAGTTATGACTTTTCATGTCAACATGTGATTTTGTCCATATAAAAAAAAACAACAACAAATACGTAGGCACCCATGAGCGTGTGTGGTATGTATACTGTGGCTGACTTCATACACACGGTAAATACACGTTGTAGCGCATACACGCATACACATTGACAGCTGTCAGTAAATGATAATTTTATCCCACGATTGTTAAAAAGCTTACATAATGCTGAACTGATTGAAACTGAACCAACTTTGTGACAGCATAATTGATGACATAACACTAATCTAGTTCAAAAAGAAGTGATTACGCAACTGTTTACAGGGTGGCGCAAAAATAACCTTCCGATGGTTTTTGGCTGTAATTAAAAAAAAAAAAATGAAAAACTTTGATTCTTCTTGTGGATTATTTTTATTTGGTCTTTTAATTTTTTTTACATCAAGTCGAGAATATGATGTCATGTAAATGGCCGCCGCCACAGTTGATTGTCATTTGAGCCCTTTTTATGGCATTTTCCATCACTTTGGCCAAAACTTCCGGCGATAGGTCCTCACATTCTTGACGGATATTGTCTTTAAGAGCTGCAAGAGTCTGAGGCTTGTTGACATAAACCCGCGACTTCAAAAAGCCCCACAAAAAGAAGTCTGGAGCGGTCAAATCAGGCGATCTTGCTGGCAAGTGCAGATCGCCAAAACGGGAGATTAGGCGCCCGGGAAATGCATCCTTCAGCATATCGGTTGTGGCACGTGCAGTGTGTGGCGCTGCACCATCCTGTTGGAACCACATGTTTTCCAATCCCAATTCATCAAGTTGCGGCAAAAAGAACTCGTTGATCATTGCTCTGTAGCGCTCACCATTCACAGTAACCGTTTGGCCCGCGACGTCTTCGAAGAAAAAAGGTCCTATGACTCCTCCATCGAAAACAGCACACCATACAGTGACTTTGAGCGGGTCTAATGGCTCTTCGTGGGTTACACTTGGATTTTCAGTGCCCCAGAAGCGTAAATTTTGCTTATTTACGTACCCGCTAAGATGGAAATGGGCCTCATCACTCATGATTATTTTTGATGAAAAATCATCTTCATTATTGCTCAAATAAATAGTCACCAATATTCCGCGTTCTGGAGCAGTGTAGCGTAACATTGTTTATTAACGTGTATTTCGCATGTGTTTACTACACAAATGTCAAAACAGAACTGACATTAGGGGCCAATAGCAAAATTTATAGCATTTTCTGATAGGAGGATTACTTTTGCGCCACCTTGTAGATAGTGACATATAACTGCGTTAATTCAAATTGAAGCCAATGTGCATCAAGAAATGTGAACGACAGGCAGATCCAGCTGCCCGCGACTGGTTAATAGGTATCACAACACTTTTGGGCTTATTAAGAAACACTTAGGGGGATGTTATCCCTAACAATCCAAAATTTCTTATTAAAAATGTCCATCGACGACTCTTTTCCCTTAACATAATTAAACTTTTATTATAAAATTTAGTAAATTATAAAACATAAAAAATATATATCACTTAACTCCAATATTGGCACTACTTCATTTAAACGATTATATAATTGCAAGTGGCTATCTGTTTGAAAATTTCTTAAGTAAAATTTAGTTCAAAGATCCTACTAATTGCTGACTATAATACTGGCCCTTTTTCCGAAATTTTTCAGAAGTCTGTGATTAATTTTTAAACACTTTTAAGGAAAACTTTGGTATTGAATAAAGTGGGATATGATTTAATTTATACACAGAACCAAAAATGTTAATAAATAGTAGGAATACGTTTCATTGATTTGAATTCATAGTATGTACTGACAAATTTCTACTATGTATTAATATTTTTATAATTTTAAAAAATTTAAGAATCTAGATAGCTTAAAGAAAATTGTTTGAAAATTTTCAATGATAATTTTTTAATAGTACAAAATAGCTGTAATTTTTTTTCAAATTAATTAAAATTCTAGCTTAAACTGGACACTGTTCAAGAAGTGGTGTGCAAAACAAAATTAAATACAAACGGTGGTAATATATTGTTACAAGAAATTTCCACAACTAGAAATTTCTTCACGCGAATTTTGACAGCTAGAAACATCTAGTGTCGTAATAAACTGAAAATAACTAGAATACCTGTCTACTCATATAAATACGGGTATTTGATGACGCAGTAGTTCAGTAAGTAAAACGCAAAGTGTGTAGAACTAAAGTGTGGCGAACGTTTAGTCTATCTGCATCGTGTAAATAAAGTGTGCAATTAAAGTGTTTTTCTGCAATTTTTAGTGACTATAAATAATTTCAAACAGTGTTTATTATATGCAATATAGAAAGAACTCGATTTATTTAAAAGGTAAATAAATCAACGATTTTATAAAGGGTTAAATCGTAATAATTGGTGTCAGAAGTGGGATTGCAAATTAATAAGCAGTCATGAAATTGGAGGAGCTTAAAGTGGAGCAACTCAAGAAGGAATTGAATAAGTTGGAGCTACCGACAGCAGGTAATAAGACAGAATTACAAAAGCGGCTGATAGAGGAATTCGAGCGGCGTAACATTGACATTGCGACTCATGAATTTGATAAAAAAGAAGCAATGGAGGTTAGTACCCGTAAAACAGAAGGTAATGTGGAGTTAAGCGCAATGTTGGCCGCTATGATGGACAACAACAAGAAATTGATAGAAACTTCAAGAGCAGACAATGAGAAACTGTTTACTAAAATGGAAATGAAACTGCTAGAAACTTCAAGAACAGACAACATGAAAATGTTAGAAGCTTCGAGAGCAGACAACGAGAAACTGTTAGCTAAGATGGAAACGAAGCTGTTAACTAAAATTGAAGAAAAACTTCAAGAAAATTCTAGAGAAGTTTCTGAGGTGGCAAAAAGAGTTTCCGACTTAGAGACTGGCGTGGAAATACAAGCCAAAGATGTTGAGAGAAAAATACAAAATCTAGAAAATAAAGTAAATATTCTCCAATGTCAGAAGGGGCCAGTAAGAATAATTCAGGAAAGTTCTGGTAGAGCAAAGGCCCCTACTTTTAACGGCAGCGTACCGTTTAATGTTTTCAAGTTCCAGTTCGAGACAGTTGCCGCCAGAAATATGTGGAACATCGAAGAAAAAGCTATAGAGTTGATTCTGGCTTAAAAATGAAACGCTGCAGAAATTCTAGAAAGTGTGCCAATTACCTGCAGAAATAATTTTGACGACATAATGGTGGCACTGCAGCGAAAGTATGGTGGCGAACACAAAAAAAAGATATACCGAATGGAACTAAGAGGTAGACTGCAGAAAGCAAATGAGTCATTGCAAGATTTTGCGACAGAGATTGAGCGGTTGGTGCAGCTAACTTATCCAGGCGAAAATCATCCATTCTTAGATCAGTTCAAAATTGAAGCATTTGTGAATGGAATTCGGGATTCTGATGTGAGACATGTGGTGTGTGCTACGCAGAAATCGAATTTTGCTGAAACTGTCTCCTTCGCGCTGGCCCCAGAGACTGCGAAGGTGATTTCCAAGCCACAAATATTTAAGATACGTAACCTCGAAGTGACTTCTGAAAAAGAGGCAAATATGAGCACGAAGTTAACAGAGGCAGTTAAGGAGGCAGTTGTGAAGGCATTAGGTGAAAAGCGAGGTAAACTGAAGGACAAATGCTATAACTGCGGTAAAGTGGGACACTTTCAGCGAAACTGCAAAGCACCAAGGAAGAGCCTTCGGACCGATCAGAAACCACCTAAAGAGTCACCGTTAAACTAAAAAGAGCTAGCACTACGGGGCATGAGCTAGCTCCCACAACCGATGGATCCACAATCTCCATATCAAGAGCACAGCAGGGGAAAAGCAATCTTACTGCTTGTGGGTGCATCAACCGACAAAAGCACATTTTAACCATAGACACAGGAGCATCACAGTCCATCATCAGGCCCGATATAATTAGAAAGCCAGTTGAACCATTGCACGGAGTAAGTTTGCGAACAGCTACTGGAGAGCAGGTTTCTGTCTATGGTAAGGTAAATGTGAAACTAACAATTGCCAACATAAGCGTCAGTCACGTATTTATCGTTGCCGATATTGTGGACGAAGTAATTATTGGTGCAGATTTTATGATTTGTCACGGCATTAACCTGCATATGGGGCAAAAAGTTAAGATTTGGCAGAATGTTGAAATACCCCTTTGTGTTGGATATGAACGCGAGGATCAGGAAAGAAAGCTAGTTACCATCAGCGACCAAAAACTACCAGCACGGGCAGAAACTTTAGTATGGGTGCGTATGGAGGGAGATTGTGAGGACAGCAGCTTGTGGGTGGTAGAACCATCTGAAATAAAGAAAGAACTTATAACAGCGAAAGCCCTCGTAAATACCAGCAAAGACAAAAGAGTTCCTGTAAGAGTACTGAACCTATCAAATTCTGAAAAAGTTGTCCGAGCGAACTCTGAAATAGCCAAATGTACATACTGCGCCAGAAGCAATAATCAGTTGAAGATCGAGAGATGCTGGCAGAATATGTGGAAAAATGGGCAAAAGAACTGGCGCCGCCTGATAGAAATAAAGCCAAAAAGCTAATCAGGAAATACGGCTCTGTCTTCGCCATGAGAAACCAAAGTCAAGGAAAAACGGCGATTGTAAAACACCGAATAAATACTGGTGAAGCGAGGCCTATAAAGCCGGCGCTCAGAAGTATTCCTCTAGCAAAACGAAATGAAGTAAAGGAGTTAGTCAACGAAATGGAGCGTAGTGGAGTAATCGAACCATCTTCTAGCCCATGGAGCTCGCCTATAGTTTTAGTTAAAAAAAGATGGCAGCACCCGATTCTGTGTTGATTACAGAAAACTAAACGATATCACCAAGAAGGACAGCTATCCACTACCGAGAATTGACGACACGCTAGCAGGAACCAAATGGTTCTCCACTTTGGACTTGCAAAGTGGTTATTGGCAAGTAGAAATTTGTGTCCAAGACAAGGAGAAAACTGCCTTTAGCACAGGTGACGGATTATGGCAGTTTAATGTGATGCCCTTTGGACTCTGCAATGCCCCAGCAACATTCCATGTGCTGAAAGGACTCCACTGGAAAACTTGCCTAGTGTACCTTGATGACATAACTGTCAAGGGAAAAACTTTCGATGAACACCTGAAGAACTTAGCAGAAGTTTTAAGGCGAATATCAGCGGCTGCACTCAAGCTTAGCGCAAAGAAATGTACAATGTTCCAGAGGGAAGTAAAGTATTTGGGGCACCGCGTAACTGCATAGGGTATATCAATCGATGAAGATAAGATTCGGGCTGTAAAAGATTGGCCTTGCCCGAAAAATCTGCACGAGTTGCGCAGTTTTCTAGGTCTCTGCACATACTACCGACGATTTGTACCAAATTTTGTCAGTGTGGCTGCGAGTTTACATGAGCTGACTAAGAAGGCGCGACCATTTCATTGGGGTGAAGCTCAAGAACAAGCATTCCTAAGGCTCAAGGAGTCATTATGTACGGCACCGATTCTTGGATATCCTGTGACCGGGGAAAAATTTGTGCTGGATAGCGATGCAAGCGGATACGGAATAGGAGGTGTGCTTTCGCAGGTTATCAATGGAACCGAAAAAGTCGTAGGCTATTACAGTTGAGTACTTTCGAAGCCTGAAAGAAACTACTGCGTAACGCGACGGGAACTCTTGGCGGCGGTAGAATGTGTAAAGCACTACCACAAGTATCTGTATGGTCAGCACTTTCAACTAAGAACCGACCATTCTGCACTCAGGTGGCTGCTGCAATTTAAACAACCAGAAGGGCAGCTGGCTCGTTGGATTGAACGACTTCAAAACTATGATTTCAGCATCGAGCACAGGAAAGGCATAAAGCATTGCAATCCGGACGCCCCTGCAATTTAGAGTGCAAACATTGTTCGAGGGCTGAAGGAAAAGAGAGCATTGTTGATATAAGGACATGAGGCCTACCCGTGAACAAATATCAGCTGAAAGTCCGCTAATGAAAGCGTATTGGGTCCAGTGGAACAGTCTACGGGTAATTAATCACTGCTTATACCGTATATGGGAAAGTGCGGACGGCAAAACTGAGACAAAGCTAATTGTGGTGTCGTCAAGCAAAATAGACGAAGTATTAAAAGAGTTCCATGACGGTCCCAGTGGTGGTCATCTTGGTGTTACGAAAACCCAAGAGAAGTTAAAACAACGATTCTACTGGGTCGGCTGCCAGCAAGCTGTACACTCAGAAAAAAAAGTTATTAGAAAAATTTGTAAACGGTTTTCAATCCCACTTTACTATTTTTGTACTGATTTTTAGTAAAAAAATTATTATTTAGCAAATCTTTTTGCTATTTACATTTTACAAATTACAGAATTTTACAGAATATCTACAAATTTTCGTTGCTAATTTCAGAAATCATTTTACAAATTTTTGAAAACCGGTTTGCTAAAATTAGCAAAAAAAATTACTACTTTTAAAAAAGTCGATATTGAAGGAAATGTTATTTCTAATAATTTAAACTTAAACATACAAACTAAAATGTTACATAGGATTAAAAAAGGGATCGGAAGTGAAGATACCGACTCATGTCTAAAAAGAGGACATCCACTTTATCACTAAAAAGGGTTTTTTAGTTCTAAAAATCAGCCCTAAAAACAATTAAATTTAACCTAAAAGTAAAAAAAAAAAATTGACTAAAATATTTTTCAAAACAGAAATTAGCAAATTAAAACAAAATGATAAATTCGTTTATGTTTTAACAATTTTTAAGATTTTTAAGCCTTTGATTTTTTTTTTCATTTTGTATAAAACATCTTTTAAAAAATATAATCAAAATTTTTGATGCTCGATAAAAAAAATAAATCTAAAACTTTGTACTAATATTAATAGTATTTAGTATTTTTTTTTGCTGATTTTAGCAAACAGATTTTAAATTCCACTTTACAAAAAGTTTACTAAAATTTAGTAGCGGCTACTAATTTTTCTACTAATTTCATTGTACTACACGTCAGCAGATATGTGTTGCTAAGATTAGCAAAAAATACCGCTGGGCTTAAATTAGCAGAATTTCCCGTAATAACAGCAAAATTTTCAGTTGCCATTACAGACTTTTGTTGGTGAGTGTAAGCGACTGGATAGCAAATTGCGCGCAATGCATCGCAGCTAAAGGACCAGTAAGGATAAGACGTGGGCAACTTCATCAATACAACTCGGGTGCCCCATTTGAGCGGATAGCAATGGATGTAGCAGGCCCTTTCCCCGTCAGTGATTCCGGAAACCGTTATGTTCTGGTGGTGATCGACTATTTCAGCAAATGGCCTGAGGTATACGCTATACCGAACCAGGAAGCCAGAACGATAGTAAGCGCATTTGTGAACAACTGGGTATGCCGCTACGGTATTCCATTAGAATTACACTCTGACCAGGGAAGGAATTTTGAATCTGCTATCTTTAAGGAAATGTGTGAGTTGTATGGTATAAGAAAAACAAGAACCACCCCGCTGCATCCACAATCTGATGGCATGGTCGAAAGATTCAATCGAACTTTAGAGGAATACTTAAGAAAAGTGGTCAGTGCACATCAGAAGGACTGGGACGAACACATCCCTAAATTGCCAGGCGATTTAGAATTTGGTGTTAAGCCCCCCGCTATAGATAAAGACAACGACAACGCTTCCCGGGAACAAGAAGGCCTTAACGAGCTTCATGAGTTTGTTCGCAATCGAATTAAAATAATCAGCGATAAGATGAAGGCGAGGTACGATAGGGCAGCAAATTCTGAAGGATTTAATGAGGGTCAGCTGGTTCTGCTATTTAACCCGCAACGAAAGATAGGATTATTTCCCAAACTACAAACGCATTGGGACGGACCCTATAGAGTAATTAAACGGTTGAATGATGTGGTATACAGAAAGATCAGAGCCCAAGGTCCAAAATGAAGGTTGTTCATCTAGAACGACTAGCCAACTATGGAAAAGGAGTAGCTAGGTCTGTTCGGGACGAAAAGGCTTAAGTGGGCGGCAGTGTTACAAGAAATTTCCACAACTCGAAATTTCTTCACGCGAATTTTGACAGCTGGAAACATCTAGTGTCGTAATAAACTGGAAATAACTAAAATACCTGACTACTCATATAAATACGGGTATTTGATGACGCAGTAGCTCAGTTCATAAGTGAAGAACTAAAGTGTGGCGAACGTTTAGTCTATCTGGATCGTGTAAATAAAGTGTGCAATTAAAGTGTTTTTCTGCAATTTTTAGTGACTGTTATAAATAAATAGAGCTATAAATAATTTCAAACAGTGTTTATTATTTGCAATATAGAAAGAACTCGATTTATTTAAAAGGTAAATAAATCAACGATTTTATAAAGGGTAAAATCGTGACAATATGTTATATTTTTAAACTAGAAAAATTAAGAATATAGTGTTAATAAATAAAAAAGAATATAGTGTTTATTAAACAGAAAACATTAAAAATTTTAAATTTCAAATAAAAACCGTAAAAAACGTGGAGTGCTTTATTTGCATTACAGTAAATAGTTTAATTGCACACCTTAAGGATCAAAAAATTTGTTCCTATTCAGGTGCTTATTTAAAAACCTTATTCAACACAAATTTTGCTTGCAAGTGGCAAAAAAACAGCGTCAAAGTTTTACTGTTCTGAATTCTCAAAATTCGTTTGTTATAATAGGATAAATCCATAAAGAATTAGAAGCAAAAACTAAGTTTTTCGAATCAAAATCCCTAATATACCTGCAAAACAATTTTTTGTTCTAAAAGTTTGTTAAAATTTGAAAAATATTCACATTCTGTGATTGATTTTTTTTCTTGAGAAAATAGTTTAAAAATCGCAAAATATAAAAATTTGTAAAAACTTTTGTAATAAACATTGTACTTAAATTCAGTGACTGGGATTTATGGATTCTTTCAAAAACGCGTTCTTAACATGACACACGCGGAAGAAATATTGACATGTTACATGGTAATTATTTTTCGCTTTGTGTCATGTGCATTCCCTACAAGTTCTGCGACATAACACTTTGCGATTGATATGTAACCAGTTTTTTATTAAATACTTGTTCTTAATCCTGTGATATGTACATTTGAGCCAGTCACATAACGCTTCATTTTGCACTATTTCTGATACACATTACGTAATGTCAATATGAGACTAGTTATGTGTAAGATAATTCTAACCTGTTCTTCTGTTCACTTACACCATTACAGAGATATGGTACCCTAAACAAGGTCAGCGATATATCGCAAGTAGATTAAAAGGTAGAAATTGCCTGGCCCATGTTAAAGTTACCGGTTAATTTCATAAAAGAGAATCAACTCGAGGACCGCTTTCTGCGACAAATTTCCGGCCACGTGACCAACTCTGTGACTGGTCTATTTCCCGTAAGGAAGTTACCAATCATTGATTACGTTATCCATGATTTATAAATGTAAAGTTATAATTAAAATATTTTTGAAAATCCATATTTAGATACATTGTGTTTTTTGTAAGCAAAACGGTAATTTGTTTTGAGATCACTAACCGAAAAACGAAGATCAACAATTAGTTTATATTTAAACAATCTAAGATTCTATCCGCCGATAGCTCAGTAGGTACCCTGCGGGAAAAAAGGGGTCAGCTGAGAATTGCGACATGTCCCGTAATAATTGAAAACAGTACCAGTTCTGAAAAACATATCACGAGATAGAAGAAGGAGTTATAGTAGCTTACTGTAATTTGGTACGCGATTTTAGTTTTAGTTAATAAGAAGATAAACGAAATTTAAGGAAAATTGGTGCAAGGACACGCCTACCTCCCATATATCCTGAAGTTTAAAAATGTAATAAAATCTTCAAATTTGGTCAGAACCTAACGAAAATTTATAATTTTTATTAGAACAAAGTTATTAACGTGTCTGTCAATTTTCTTATCAATCGATGAAAGGACTAGCTTACTTGTCATATATCCTTTTAAAAAAAATTACATAAAATCTGTAAAAGTTAACCGATTACATTCAAACTTATCAAATTAATTTAAATAAACATAAAAAACATATCTACTAAAATTCGTTGAATTCGGTTTTGTAACTAAAAAGTCATTTTGTTTATCATTTTTTTAAGTCTTTATACACTCACCAAAAAAAGTCTGTAATGGCAACTGAAAATTTTGCTGTTATTACGGGAAATTCTGCTAATTTGAGCCCAGCGGTTTTAATTAGAAATAACATTTCCTTCAATATCCACTTTTTTAAAATTAGTAAAATTTTTTGCTAATTTTAGCAAATCGGTTTTCAAAAATTTGTAAAATGATTTCTGAAATTAGCAACAAAAATTTTTAAATATTCTGTAAAAATTCTGTAATTTGTAAAATGTAAATAGCAAAAAGATTTGCTAAATAATAATTTTCACAAAAATAGTAGAGTGGGATTGAAAACCGTTTACAAATTTTTCCACTAACTTTTTTTTCTGAGTGTAACCCCTAAAAATATTTTTAAAAAATAAAAAAAAAATTTACTTACAAAAATATAAAATATTTTTAACGTAATAACAAATAACTAAATACTATATTTAAGAAAATAAGTTTTTATTGAAATCTGGCTTTTATAAAAATCGAACTTGAATTTCGAAATTTCTTTTGTATATTCACAACTTGGGAAGTTTTTAAAATAAAAAACTTAAAACGATAAAAATTACACTTCCAACCAACTATCATCGATAGTTGAGTCTTCGCTCAACGAAGCCATGTAGAATATTTATTTTTAAACCAACTTCTATTATATTTGCTTATATTCCAGTACTTTTTCATTTTAACATTAAAAAAATTAACACTTTTTATTAAGGTGTTCTTGTCGGAATATGAATCTTCTATCTTTTGTGTTACAAATTTGTAAATGTTTGCTACTTTATTATTTGAAGGTGCAGAAAGCCAACAATCAATAAATTTTGAATTTTTTAAAATAGAAGCCATCACAAAAAATTTAAAAATTTTATATTTATTTGATATTTTGTTTATTTATTTGATATTTTGTTTATATTAACAATAGAGATAGACCCGTGAGAAGTTTTAACATTTACGTTCAATGTAATTAGGAAATTTTAAGTTCACCCACAATTATAAAACAAATTATTTAAAAATAGGTTTATTATAATTATCAAAAAAGTTGAATAAATTTATTTTTAATCACCTTTAAAATACCGAAATTATCCATAGATCCGTTACGAATATGGTGAACTACGCATGATTTCGTTTACTACGCATGTTAGGAATCCGTGATTAAATTATTAAAACTTTTTATTAAATAAAAACTATGTCACATTCTCATCCCTGACTTAATAAATTTTAATAACGGAAATAATATGTCAATATGATAAAACAAAACAAAGAATGCGACAAATATTATCAGCGATGGAACCTTTTGAATAATACGAAAAATTAAACTAAATAAGCGAAAATGAATTGTTACAGCCGAAAACATTTATTTGTTGCCTAATTCCGAGTTTTTAGGATGTAGATTATCTTTAAACTCAGTTAATCGTAGCTTGTAACTTGAATACTGATTTTGAAATTTGTTTTAATTTATTTTATTTCAATGAAGACCAAAATTTTATGTATCGAAAAGTTGTTCCGACAAATTTATATTAACAGACATGGAAATGGCAGACAAAATTCGTTTTCGGTTTAACTAAATTAAGTTTAACTCACATTCCAAAAACTCGGCCTAAATATGTTTAGTCATTTTATTAAGAAAATTGCACATTTTATTCGGAATTTGGTTTTTTTTATTCGGCCGAATATTCGGTATTCGTTTTGAACCGAATATTCGGTATTTTGAATACACTATTCGTGACGAATACACTCGAATACACGAATATTCGTAATTAAAATGGAATTCTTGTTAACAAGTTTTCCTTAAAATTCCACTTATCTAGCGCCCTCTAGTAGTACAAATAAGAGTCAAATCTAAAAATATATTATCGGGGAACTTTATTTAATTTGACTTCATTTTAATTTTTAATACTACAAAATTGCATCAAATTTATGAAAAAATCATGAAAATTCGATTTTAGGCTACTTTACAATCTTTCCAAAAATATATTTTTCATCCATATTTATGGTAAATATTTATTATTTTTTACGTCATTTCAAATTTTGGCCCTTTAAAAGTGGAACAAATTTTAGTATAAATTAAGAAAATAGACATATATAAAAACATGTTTTTTTGTAATTTGTGGAAAAAATAACCCTTTTTTCGTATTTTATTTTTTTACTCCATCAAAATTTTGTAAATTTCGATTTTTTAACACAAAAAAAAAAGTAATTTTCAGATCCATAAAAATAATTGTACTAAAGATTTATACTATACAGTATATTTTTAGTCGATTACAAATATATTAAGACAAAATAAAAACCAAATCTTGAATTAATTTTTTAAAAAATGAATTTTAATAACTATTTTAGTTTTCTTTGATCTTCTCTATTCATATAATATTCCTTATTGAGCCAAAGATCATTTATTTATAAAAATTTAATTATAAATCTTTATTTATTTATTAATTATAAAAAAAGACAATTTCCCCTGAAGAAGTCACCCAATGTGGTGACGAAATATTGGGATAAATAAAGATTTATAATTAAATTTTTATAAATAAGGGATCTTTGGCTCAATAAGGAATATTATAAAAATGAATTTTATATATTTTTTTTCGTGAAGCAACTCAAAGCCATATTTATTGTTATACCATTATTGCTTAAAATTGTACAAGTTTAGCGCCCTCTCATGCCGCCAAAAAGAGTTAAACCAAATTTTTTTTTTTCATATCTTTTAGTTGCTTTATAATCTTTCCAAAAATATATTATTTATCAATATTCATGACCAAAATTTTATTTTTGATTTTTGTCTATGGAACAAAGCAAAATATCGCTATCACGTTTTGAGTCTAAAAAAGAACTAACCACATGCTCAGTTTAAAAAGGTCCTTTTCCCGCAGGGCAACCAGAGTTCCCAGGTTTGATATTTATAATAATTTTTCTTAATACAAATTAAATTTTTATGTTATTCTATTTTTATGTTACTGTTCCCATTCTCGTAACGATACAAGTAAGCCCTTAATTATCCACTTCAATGTAATCGGTCTATATCTTTTGCCTCATCGCCTGCAGAATTCTTTAGTGAAGTAAGGTGTAAAAAAATCAATTAGCCCCTTTTGCTACAAATTATTTGGTAATATGTGGTTTTGCTTTTTCGAATAGTGCCAAATAATGTCAAATAATTAAAAACGCTATAGAAGACATAAAAATTATTGGTTTTGTAACGCTTAAACCGAAGTGAAAAGTGTTTTCAACTTTAAAGTTTGTTAATTACTGGCTCGTATGGTAAAATATCCAATATTGGTTTTAAATGTTCTTTATGCTTAACTCTTAGAGTATTTACCAATCATTATTATTGCAAGTAACCAGTAATGACACAAAAACCATTATTACAAAGACAATATGCATCAGTGAATTGAAAGAATATTTAAAATTACACTCTGTTCACTTTGAGTACTAAAAGAAATGTTTACAAGGATTGTAATCAGGATGCGGAAGCAGTATATTCCTACAGTTTTTATAAGTATTCTTTTTACAACTGTTACAGCTTTTCTTCGTTTTTCATTACATCTTTACAAAACTACATACTTTTATTGTTACATTTGCTGTTAAATATTGTAAAAAACGGAAAAAATTGATAAAATCTTAACGAGCATTTTGTTAAAGAAACAAAAAAAAATAACTAGGGAAAATTTGTTTAAAAATACTTCTGTTAATTTAAGAGTTTAGTTTAAATAAAACATTAAGTTAAGGGTTTATACATTACAATGTCTACATTTTATGTATAGAGTTTGACATTAAACTGATTTTTGTTTTTCTTTGAATTACATATTTTGTTTATATTTTAGTTTAATATGTTATCTTGAAAACTCGAAAATTCGGAGTAAAAAAATTATCTGGCGCATCCTACTGGACATTTTTTAAACGTCTGCAGACGTATTTTAAGGAATAATTTTTTATCTTATAACCATTTAAAGAGCTAACTAAACATTTTTTTACTATAAACCAGGATTTTCTTTGAAAGCTGCCCACTTTAAAAATTTTGCTTTACATTTGTAATATTTGCGAATATGTAAAATATAAAAACTAAAAGAAATATATAATTTTATAGTTAACAATTCAATAAACAAGGTAAAGTACATGCATTTTCATTAACTTTATTGCTAGGCCCTCGGACAAGCCCATGTTAAAATGGCAAGACCATGAAAAACAGGTCCCGTGACCTGTCCCTATCAAACTGAACCGGTCCAGTGACCAGTCCCTATCACACTGAACCGGTCACGTCACATGTCCTGGAATAAGTCCTTTTTCAATTTTTGTATTTAAAAATACGAAAATAATTTTATTTTTATAGTGTTGTATGTGTCTTCATATGTACATATATTTAGTTAGAATATTGTTCTATCTTAAGTCAAAAATCTAATATGATAGATTTTATTACCCCATTCAAATGATAAAAACAATTGTATTGTTGACTATCATTAAAATAATCAACCTTTTTGAAAAGTAATTAATAAATCTAATATGACAATATCGTATTAGATTTCAGTCTTATTTTTTAATTTTTATTATTATTTTTATGAACTTTAAAATAAAGATGTATAAAAATTAACAGTTTTTAATCACAAAACAAAACAAATGTCAAGACGGCTGAAACTGCAATATCTCAGAATCCTTTCGTCCTTTTTGTCCATGAACAAATTTGTTTTTTATTATTTCTTTCAGAATTTCAAAAAAATATTTTTTCTTTTGACTGAGGAGGATAACAGAATCTAGCTTTTTAAAAAATGTATAAAAATAAAGTTAAAAAAAATGTTTTAATTAAATTTAAAAAGAGATAAAAAAAACTAAGAATTCTAAAAGAAAAAAACAATGCATTCTTCAGGATTTAAACTCGGACCGCTTAATTCATACAGTCACATACTGTTATACATAAAGACTGGACATTACCAACTCACACTGTTCGTATTAGTTATACATATAATTTTATGTTCGAGACTTATATATAATTATATATTCGGGAAATTGGAAAAAATGTTTCATATCATGACTGAATTAATAAGACTTAATTGTACCTATACATACCTGATTATATTTAACTATATAATATTATATGTATATAACTGTATTTAATTATACATAACTACAGTTCACAATCTTATGGACTAAGAAAAAATGTGGGAAAAATTAATTTTCGCCACAAAGAGAACTTTTGGAAACAAAGATCATATATAATTTATATAATATATAATTTCGTATCCCAGCAAAAATAAATGGAAAGGATTCTTAAGGAGTTAATTTTTCATTGTTTCCAAAGTTCAGATTTTCCTCTTCTAATAATAAATATTTTTATATAAATTTGTCACTTATAACTATGGTTTAAGTTTAATTGATTACTGGATGTCCCGTTACAACAGTAAAACTCAAACTTTATATGGGAACAACAACAAATGTGTCACTTAAATTCTCAGGTAGATGCTAACGGAAGGGCCGGATTACTGATATCCTATTAAAATCTAAATTACAAATTCAAAATTTATTTGGGAACATCAAAAGACCTCATTTTTTGCTAATCCATAAGAAAAGCTTTAGATGCAATGAAAAAGGCTAATAAAAGAAAACGTCCCCCCTATGACACCCCTTTGTAAAAATCATTGGTTGCAATCCAAATTTTACAACACCGGAATCAAAATCACTGCTTCTTTTTCTCTTCTTTTGCTTTTTTTTTTGCTGGGATACAACACATTTATGTATAGTATATGAAAAAGCAACGGTCTTGTTTGGTCCCATTTACGGCGTTTTTATGCCGTTGCTCGCAATGTGTTAAAATTTTGAATAACAATATTGACTTAAGATTGAACAATTTTGGAGCAAAAATATTCCAAAACTGGCTTTTGAATTCAGAAAGTCCTTCACATTTTTACATTCGTATGGAATTGGCACGGTGTTTGTGGGTCCCATTTACGGCATTTTTTGCTGTGGATCATAATGTCTTGAAATTTCGCAGAAATATTCTAGACCTAGTTCTAACTTATAACCGTGAAATTGATTGCAACTTCTGGAACAAAAATATTTCGAAACTGGCTCTTAAATTTAGAAAGTCAATTTATATGAAAATGTCACGGTCTTTTTTGGTCCCATCTACGGCGTTTTATGACATGGTCACAATAGACTAAAATTTTTTTATGATGTGGAACAGAAATATTTCGATATTGGCTCTTGAATTCAGAAAGTAATGTACCCATCATACGTTAATATGAAAATGCGAATGTCTTTTTGTAAAAATAAACTGCATAATTCTGGCATCAAATTTATATAAAATTTTTAATAATTGTACCAATTTTTCTATTATTTAATTACAAGAAAAAGGTGCCAAAAACGTACATTTAAAAAATGTACTACAACCCGGTTAACCGGGTAGAACGCACTACAATGTCGTACGGTCGACCGTAAAGACTGGGTACTCGTAAAGATAGGGTAGGCCGTAAAGGCCGGGTAGACCGGTTTTAAAACCGGTCTGACCGAGTATACCGTAAAACCATTGATTTCTTGATTAATATTAATTAAAAACATGTAAGGATCACAAAACTTGCATAAGAGGCAAAATTCGCGAAATTTTAAATCGAAATTCGGTTTAACATTCGACCCTTGCCCTTCTCCTTTGAAAATTAGTTTGAATTAAGATTGTTTATGGGATACTTGCGTATGTGAAAAATTTTATATAAATTTGATGAATATAATAATTTTCAATATGTCCCACTGTGTAGTTAATGTTTGTAAATAGAGGCTACGGTCAGAACCGGTCGACCAGTTTTTACTGTCTTTCCGGTCTTTACGTTCCAGACCGGTCGACCGGTTAAACCGGTCTACCCAGTTAACCAGCTATAGAATATAAAATTTAAAAATCGATAGCTTTTTTTCAAAATTGATATTACGTTATTATAAATGCCTACATATTTCGTATACTAAAGATTTATTTATCTCTTTATATCTCTATAAAAAGGAATAACGTTACTGACTGACTGCCTGACTAACTCACCACTCATTCAACATCACCCAGCCCAAACCGCACGAGATAGGGAGTTGGAATTTAGTATGTAGGTTGCCCCTATCGCGTAGACATCCGCTTAAATGGGGTTTTCGAAAATACCTTCGGGGATGGGCAAAAAGGGGGAAAAATTCCCCTTTCACATCCCTGCCTAAACCCCTTTAGCTAGAAACCTGATTTGAAATACGCCTTCCTGGGAGTATAAGCTAACTCCTTGATAAGGGATATTTTAGAATTTAAGCCAGGGATGTGGTAAAAATGGGGGTTTAAAGGGCGAGAAGTCTTCCCATTTACGGCCTGCCCAAACCGTTGGACCTACGAAGTTTAAATTTTGTATGCAGACTCCTTCTACAGCTTTGCCCGCTAGTTGTATATAAAGAGCAACGGTGTTTTTCGGTTCCATATACGGCCACTTTATACCATTGCTCGCAATGGGTTAAAATTTTGTAGAAACAATATAGACATAATTTGGACAAATTTATTTAAGTTGTGGAGCAAAAGTGTTCCGAAACTGGCGGTTAAATTTAGAAAGTTCTGCGCCTTTCACATATATAAAAATGCTACGGTATTTTGCGATTCAATGTACACGATTTTATAACTTGGCGTACAATGGACTAAAATTTTGCAGAAATATTCTTGAGACGTACTACTGGCTTAAAACAGTATATTTTTTTTGCTGTGGAACAAAAATATTTCGATACTGGCACTTGACTTAAAAAAGTCCTTTATGTTTCATACATTTATATAAAAACAACACGGTCTGTTTCGGTGCCATGTCGGCCGTTTTTAATACTTGGTTCAGAATGAACTAAAACTTTGTAGAAATAATCCAGCTAGAATTCTGACTTGGAGCTGTAAACCTTTTTAAGCTGTGGAATAAAAATATTTCGATACAAGCTCTTAAATTTAGAAAATCCTGTACTTGCCATGCATTAATATGAAATTGCGATTGTATATTCACAAAAATAATCTGCATAGTTCTGGCATTAAATTTATATAAATTGTAGCAACTTTTCTATTATTTAATTAACCCTAGTCGAACGGAAAAATTTTACAACGTTAAAAGACGGTAAAGGTACAATTGTACCTACACATTCCTATCATTATAAAATAGACCTATCTTGGTTAATGAATTAAATTATTGTTCCCAAAAATTCTGAAATAACAGATAATAAGCTAAAAGGAAGTCAATAATTAGTTTAAGTAATAACAAATTTTTAATCTTACATTTTTCCAGTACCTGTAAGTATCAATTTAGTTACGTATATACTGCTTAAAATATAAGACGGGAATCCCTATAATAATTCATGACACACAGAATGTTGAATGTTCCGAAGATGAACAAAAGATCTTTATTGCTTTTGATGAAGATCCCTTTTGAAAAAGATTGCTGAAGCATCTGATGAAGATTCAGATATAGAAAATGAAATTGTCATAGAGAGTGAAGAAGATCACGACTCAGATGAAAGTGCTGAAGATGACGCTGCAATTCAAAGTGTCGACAGTATTTTGACCAGTAAAGATGGAACACATTGGACATTGCACCAAAACCAAACCACGTAACGTTTTACGCCAAAGAGGTGGACCATCAGAAAATAGTATTTCATTTACAGAAAAGGAACTTTTCAAAACTTTTCAGAAATATGTGACATTATAGAGCAATTCCATATGAAAACGATCAAAATTGGCAAATTTTTGGACGACCCCTCTCCGATTTTAATATAAATAGTCTCAATCGATTGCCCAGCAAAAAATAATGTACCTACATATTTTTTTTTTTTTATAGTGACTGGTTTAGTGTACACCACTGTCATGTGACAAAATTGAAGAATTCTTCATAAGAGACCTCATTGAAAGTTGTTTAAAAAAAAACTACTAAAGCGATCGCAACGAGTGATAGCTCGTTGGAAAGGTATTCAATCAGGCTTTAATTGAAAAATAATTTTTCTCAGAAATTTATCTTTTTTCCCATGAAAATTAAATTTTCCGATTTTCCACAGAAGCTTCTAAATTTTCCGGCTAATTTTATTTTTTTTGGATTCCTCATAATTTTTGCTTTAAGAATCAGCAATAAAAAAATGGGCCCGACTCCTTGTTTGGACAGGAGAAGAGCATTTAAGAGACCACCTTGTTCTCATTGTTTTTATATTTTTTATAATTGAATTATTTTTAATTATTTGACATTATTTTATTTTATTATTAAAAATACATTTTAAAAATTATTTTACAGTTAAAAATACATTTATGAAGAAAAAATCAATTTTTTTTTAAGAGCCCCAAGTTGAGTGTGTAGTGAATATGGTCTGCCTGCCTTCACAAGATCGGCCATAAATCCATGGATAATAGCAGCAGTGGCATGTGATGGCACACCAAACCCGACTGAGGCTACAGGTCCTAAAATGTTTTGTAAATTTTTTAAATTACCAGGTAATAAATATTTCGCCTAAAATGACACGTGCAGAAACAAGTCATAAAACACGGATTTTCCATAAATATGGCGAAATATTTATTACCTGGTAATTTAAAAAATTTACAAAACATTTTATGACCTGTGGTCGGCTTATTGGCAGTAACCAATTAAGTCCCTCTTTAAAAAAACATTTTATGACCAGTAGTTCACGCAAATTTTCCTATTAAAGAAAAGCAAATATCGCTTCTTTTTTTTACCTATTTTTTACCAAAAAATAAATATAAATACTTCACACACTCTGAGTCAAATTTCAGTTGAATACTAAACGTGAAAGTGTTAAAGTGTTTTTTTTTTTGTAAAGTAAAGAGTGAAGCTGTAAAGACAATTTAAAGTAAAATGAATAAATTTTGCTGCAATCCGTTTAACAAGAGTGGACATCGTTCGAAAAAGATAAAAGTATTAAAATTAACTGGTGTTTCGAAGCGATACATGAATGAATTAAATATACAATACGGTGAAGAAGCACAATTCATTTGCCCCAAGTGTAAAATCGATTTGTCTCAACAAGCAAATGCATTGAAACAAATGCAACCACAATCCGAGAGTGAAATGACAATTGAACAAAATGTTTCATCTGATAGTGAGGCAGACATTCCGATGGTCAATATGTCTTTGAGTCCTTTGAATGAGGCTATTACCACTTTAGGTGAAACGCCTATTAGAAAAAGAAAGTTGCGAAGTGAAAAATACAGGAAAGATAAAAAATGCAAGGTTATGAGTGCAATCGCGACAATATTTGATGAAGGCTCTGATAACGAATGCAGTCAAGCAGATGACGTTGATGACGGCAAACAAATGATTGAGCAGTTGAAAAGAAAATTCAATTTAGCGACCACTTTTCCGGAGAAATATCTCATTTTATCTGTGCTGCCTCAATCATGGTCTATACGCAAGATTTCTGAACAGTTTCAAACATCTTTTTACATCGCGAGAAGAAGCAAAGAATTAGTTCGACAGAAGGGCATATTGGCGACTCCCACCAAGAAATTTGGCTCAAGGACCCTCAGCGAAGCAACGGTGAAATTGATTCAAGATTTTTACTGCAATGATGACAACAGCCGCGCCTGCCCAGGTACACGTGACTATGTTATCACACGTGAAGATGGAGAAAAAGTACACAAGCAGCGCAGATTATTATTATGTAATCTATCCGAAGCATACCATCTGTTCAAAGAGAAATACCCAGCAGAAAAAGTGGGATTTTCTACGACCAAAAGAATGCGTGCTGGCATTAGACAGACACGGAACGCATTCAGTCTGCGTTTGCATGTTTCATCAAAACATCAAATTAATGTTCTTTCCATGCAAGAAATTGAAAGTATTTCACGGTGAAATTGAAACATATAGGGACCTCCTGTCGAAGTCGTTGTGCGCATACCCCACGGAAAATTGTCATCTGTCCAAATGCGACAATTGTCCGAAGATTGACGAGCTAGAGCAATATTTGGCGGAAAAGTTTGAACAGCTGTTAATTCAGGAGGTGCATTTCAAACAGTGGATAATTAGCAGCGGCAGATGTTCCCTTGAGACCGTGGTAAAGCAGATTCCGGAATTCATCGAGGAATTCGGATTCAAGTTGAATGAACTGAAGGCGAACCATTTCATATCCGAGATGCAATCGAAATTTCTAAAGGAAAGTAAGGAGAAATTAGCCCAAAATGAATTCATTGTGATAAGCGACTTTGCCGAGAATTGCACTTTTCTCGTTCAGGATGAAATTCAGGCTTATCACTGGGCAAACGACCAGTGCACGGTGCATCCTTTTTGCATTTATTTCAAAAACGAAGATAACGGCCTTGTTGTTGTCGCGGAGAGTTTAGCTCATAATTATGTGTCCGTTTATTTATTTCAAATGAAACTGTTTGAATTCTTAAGATCAAAATTCGATGCAATCGACAAAGTAACGTTTTTCTCAGACGGATTCAAAGCAAGGAAATTGCCATTAACACAGTTTTATGCACTCAAAAAGAACACGATGCCATGGAGCGACGACTTCAAAACAGATATAATAATGTCAAAACTATAACTGGAACGCAAAAGTTTCATTGCTTCATACCAAATATTTCTGATATGTCAATTAATGTAAAGCGGTACTCTTCGTCTGCCGACGTGCTAAATTTAAAGTTACTTTAATTTTATAATGATGCCAAGACAATTGAAATTTTTAATAAATATTGTAATTAAGTATAAGCAGCAAAATAAGAAAGATTTTTTCTTCATAAATGTATTTTTAACTGTAAAATAATTTTTAAAATGTATTTTTAATAATAAAATAAAATAATGTTAAATAATTAAAAATAATTCAATTATAAAAATATAAATACAATGAGAACAAGGTGGTCTCTTAAATGCTCTTCTCCTGTCCAAACAAGAAGTCGGGGCCCATTTTTTTATTGCTGATTCTTAAAGCAAAAATTATGAGGAATCCAAAAATAATAAAATTAGCCGGAAAATTTAGGAGCAGCTGTGGAAAATCGGAAAATGGGAAAATTTAATTTTCATGGGAAAAAAGGTAAATTTCTGAGAAAAATTAGGAAAATTTTATTTTTCAATTAAAGCCTGATTGAATACCTTTCCAACGAGCTATCACTCGTTGCGATCGCTTTAGTAGTTTTTTTTTTAACAACTTTCAATGAGGTCCCTTATGAAGAATTCTTCAATTTTGTCACATGACAGTGGTGTACACCACCACTAAACCAGTCACTATAAAAAAAAAAAAAAATATGTAGGTACATTATTTTTTGCTAGGCAATCGATTGAGACTATTTATTTTAAAATCGGAGAGGGGTCGTCCAAAAGGTGATCGCTTTCATATGGAATTGCTCTATATTGAAACGATTTTATAAATAAATGTAGTAAAACTAATTTTATTTTGTTTCTATCTCATACAAAATATATTAAAGGTACAATTGTACCTTTTCAGCCTTTTAAGGGTGTCAAAACACAGAACATCAGATATCTCTTACTTATGGAAAAAAAGTTATTTCAATTTAAAAACGAAAAAGGTTGAATTGTACCTGTTCCGTTCGACTAGGGTTAAAAGCCAAAAATATTAAAAACGTTCATTTGGAAAAAGTACTACAACCCTATTCAGATAGACGTTTTTAAAGGAACATCTAAATATTTTGCTCTTCATTAAAATGTGTTTGCTAAGGGTAAAACATTTTCTGACGAGACTCCCCAACACGCCTAGAATGCGTTTATGGAACGATATTTGAGTCAAATTTTATTTATTTTAAAAAAGTAAATTAAAAAACTAATTATTTTTCCTCCGTATTCATAATGAAAAGTAAGCAGCTACTTATATGTCTTACATAACAAGCAGCTTTCTAGAATGTTTTTAGCCATAGAAACCCTGATACTGACTAAAAAATCTTTTAAGTCTAAAACTTTTGTGAATCAACTAAATTTTTTGCGGAAGAAGAACAACTAAAATTTCATAACTTCTATTGGACAATTTTGTAGAAATTTCTTGGATTTATCTGTTGAAAAATCCAGAATAGAATATTTTTGAACATAAACCAAAAACCACCAAATAACATCGTAAATTTTCAAAAATCCTTTTTTAATTCGCATTGGTTCCAGAAGATCTAATCTTAGTTTTTTTAAATTACTCGATTTTTATTATTTAATTTTGTAATTTAATTCCTTATATATAAAATAAATTAATTGATAAATAATGGTTTTTAATTCGCGAATCAAGAACAATTTTTATTTCATAAATTTTAGAAATTGAATTATTGGATTTTGATTTATTATAATGTACAAATTTTCCTTTTGTGTAATATACAATCTCGGTATTCTAAAATTATGGTTTGTTTTTTTTTATATGTTTTTTTTAGCATCTATTAGAGTGCAAAATTTCGTTTTATTTTTTTTTTCCTTTTAGAAAGCAGATTTTGTTTAAAAATAATTCAATACAATTGAATTTTTATTGCTTGTTGTTTTTAGCTTGTTTATTAGTTTGTTTTTCTGATATTAAATTGAAGATATCATACAAATTGTATGAAATAAATTCCTGTCGCAATTTATTTACCAAATTGTGATAAATACAGCGTTGTATATTGAATAACATCACATGAATAACATCATTGTATTTGCGGATAGTTGGCATTCTAACCCTTTTTATTTCTACATGGATAGGCGTTCTTAAGGTAAACAAATGGCTATATGTAATTAAATATTCACTTCAACTTCTAACATATTTTAAAAATTATTAGTAATCTGATGATTACCTTCTACTAAAATTTAAAGCCGGAAAATTAAAGAAATTACCTCTTATATTATATAAGTCAGCTACATTTATGGCTAAGCAAAATCATCCATAATATTTAAAAATTAATCGATTTTTTTGGAATTAATAAAAATTCACCAAAAAGCACCATAAATTAATTTACCTGGATATATAGGCTATATAACAGCCATATTCATCCAACACTCCGAATATTGCAACAGAAAAAAACTATATTTTTTTGCAAAACTCTTTTCAACAAAGTTCTGGGTTTGGAACACTAAGATTGCTTTTGTCAGAGATTTAAAAGGTAAATGGTATATATTTGTGTTAAGAGTAATAAAAAAAAATCTCATTAGTTTTTTCCCTTCCATCAGATTTGGTTGTAGTAAGAGCGAGTTATGATACAAATGAAACGAGTAGTTTTCCGGTTGAATAATAATTAACATAAATTTTATTATGTTCATGTACTTATCCTAATTAATTGCCGAAATGCAATTTTAATAATTTTAACTAATTCTAAGAATAATTGTAGGAAGTAAAAATAAAATAAAATAATTAAGTATGTCAATTAAATAATAAAATAATAATGAAAATGCTGATAAATGTCTGACCCAATTTTATAAGAAGGTTTGTTGACTGCATTTGTTGTCATGATGGTTGTTGTTGTTATTTGATGTATTTTATGGTATCAAGTTACCATCGGAATTGTTGTTAGTGTGGTTGTTGTTATTTGGTGTATTTTATAGTAACTTGGTGATCGTAGCTGTAGTAAGTGTGGTTGTTGTTATTCATTGGTATGTTGATGATTGTCGTTGTTGTTGTTGTTGTTGCTGTTGATGGTTTAGTCCATGACTATGGGTAACATAGGTAACTCCTCCCCCCTTAGAGTAGAGCGAGGGCCACAAAGAATCTGTAGGTGCACGAGCGATACTTTCAATCATAAATGTTTTTGGTGTGTAAGAGATTCTGATTTTCTTTGCTAAACAAATTGATGTTAAAATAATTATAAGAATGATAATCACGATTGTCGTATATGTGATATATTGATGAGTTGTTGTTGTTATTTTTAAGTTAGACATCAAGTCGTGGTCACTGAACTGATAAGACTTCAATTTTTGCATGTTAAGTTCTTCTATAATTGTTTCAGGAATTACTTCCACAAATTCAGGTAGTGTTATGTTGATATGTTCCCGATATGTCTGTGACTTCTCTTCGTATATTAACCCATTAATATTGATTGTGCATTTTTCGTAATGTAGTATTGTTGTGTTAGTCATGTTAAATGGTTGGCTGCAATCATATTCTACGAGTGTTGTTGGTATGTTGATAAATAGTATAAAATTATCTTCTGGTTGATAAATGGTTTCTAATCGTCCCACATCTTTTAAGTTACATTTCGGTTGCATCTTTCGTAACAGTTTACCCATACATTGTGATTGTTCCATAGGCTCACTTCTTATAGGATTGTGACAGACATAAGTATCTTCTAATTTTAAACATTTCTTTTGATAATATTTAATAGAATTATTGTTATAAGCTATATATTTAGATGACAATATTTGTCTTGTTATGTTTATTGGTAAAGGTATAATATGAGAAAAATTAAATGTTTCTTTTTGAAATTTTGGAATTTTCACGTTAAATATTATATTTGAATTATTATAATATGCTTGCATTTCCAAGATTTCATACAATTGCTCTACAGAATATATTTCATGTATTTGATCATTTAGTAATTTATAAATATTCTCTATTTCGTTGTAACTTAGTATAAATTTTGGAATAATATTTAATTTTGCTAAAACAATGCTTTCTGCTATGTTGCTAACTTGGTTCGTTAGTAAATCAATATTGTAATTGATTCTATTTAAAGATTGAATTTGTGAAATTATAAGATTTTCCTTATTTATTCTATTGGAAAAAGTTTCCTGTGTAATTTTTAAGATTCTTGTAATTCTACTTTGTTCAATATTTATGTGTGAGGTAATATTGTTAAATATTTGTATCATTTCTGTATTTATTATGCTTTGTCTATTGAATGTTTCATTAAAAATGTGTTCGTTATTGATTAGATTTTCAAGTTGAGAATTTATATTCTCAGCATCCCTGTCGTCCATATTACCGGTTATATATTTAATTGTTGAACCTAATCCATTAAATATACCTCTCTTCCGCCTCTCAAAAGGTAGTAAATTGTCAATTTTGTCTGTAAGTTGATCTAATTTTAATTTTGTAATTTTTAATGAATCTTCGATTGAGCTATCTGTTCCGAATACATTTAATGTTTCTTTAATTTTTTCCGAATTTGTTACATATTCTTTGAGATCTATTATATGGATTAAATTTTGGTAGTGATTTATTACCTTGGCATTACCCATTTTCAATTCTATAATAGCCAGTTCATTGTCTATCTGTTGTTTATTGAGCCTTTGGGAGTGGACCACATATAACCTAGGGAGAAAATAGATTGATTAATATTTGTTATATTATTTCTTCTTTTTTAAGTTAGGGTTCTTTCTTATTCTACTTTTGATCTTCGATTTATGTATCTTCTGATTCTTATCTGAAATAAATGAAACTTTATTATCAGTTTGGACCCCATGTTTGGAGAATCTAGGTGTTATCTTATTTCTCCTATTTTCCCTTCGATATATTATATCGTTGGACTGTAAGGGTTTGAGCTCCTCCCTATTCCTATTCAATTTATCTATTCTGTTTCTTACAGCAGTTTGTAATTTCTCTCTAATTTTGGGGTATATTACTTGTTGATATTCGTTTAATTTTTGTAGGTACTCATGCTCCCCACTGAATTTCACTGTTTCGTTGAATATGTGTGGTCTTCCAAAGAATACTTCGTAGGGTGTTAGTTTCGTTGCTGAATGTACCGAATTATTATAGGTGATAAGAGCTTCCGAGAAAATTACCTCATGATCCATGGAAAGCTTATTTTCCTTTCTCTTGGTCATTATTATTCGATATAACTCCGTTAGAGTCGAATGCAAACTCTCTACGGGTGCATTACTTGACGATTGCTGAAATGAAGTGATATGTAAATTGATATTGAATTGTTTCAAGAAGTCCTTGAAAATAATTGCTGTGAATTCTTTTCCCTGATCACATACGATTTTCTTTGGAATCCCATAAGCACTAATGAAAGTTTTTAGAGATTTAATGACGTTCAAGCTAGTCCTTGCGGGAATTGTGAACCCCGTAGCAAATTTTGATTATTTATCGATGATAGTTAATATTTGTTGATGGTTAATATGATAAATATCTATGTGTAAAATATCCAGAGGTTTTTCTGGGGTTTCCGGAATTTGGAAAATTATCTTCTGTGGGTGTCTATCATATTTCAGTGTCTGGCATATGTCGCAATCATTAACTATCTGGCTAATCTTATTTTTCATATACGGAAAGAAGTATTCTCTTTTAAGATGTAAATATGTTTCTTCAATTCCCCGATGGTTATTATTCTGGTGATATTCCCTTATAATTTTATCTTGTTCGTCGTTATCTGTAACATCTCTTGTCCTGATTGTACAACGTATCAAACGATAGGCTTTGTTATTAGCGAAATAAAAGGAAAGACGTCATCATTTCCTGTATAAATTGCTACCAGTCTATTCGGTTTAATAAACTTAGTAAATATTTTTATCATCGAATCTTCATCATAAGATGGTGCTTTTATTATTCGTTTTAACTTATTCTTGAAGGGAACTTCAACGGTAACTTCCGATCTTGGTTGTATCTCAAGTATTAGCTGGATGTTAAATTCGTTCAGTGGTTTCTCTAAAATTGGAATACCGTCGTCCAAATTCTCTTCCGAAGAGTGAACTGTACTTCCACTTGTTCCGAGAGTGGAGAAAGCTTCATGGTTGTTTATATCTGGTTTAATTCTACTAAGTGCGTCAGCGTTAGAATTTAATACGCCTTTTTTATACACTATCTCATAGTCGAATTCCTCTAACTTCAGACGCCAACGTATCAATTTCGAATTGGGTTCTTTTAAGCCCATTATCCATGTTAAAGGTCTGTGGTCCGTCACTATTTTAAATTTGTGACCGAAAAGGTAGGGCCTGAAGTATTTTGTGGCCCAAACTATTGCCAGAAGTTCCTTCTCTATCGTGGAGTAATTAATTTCCGAACCATTCAATGTCCTGCTAGCAAAACAGATAGGCTTATCACTTCCTATTTGTCCCTGGGACAGTACAGCCCCTAGCGCATAGTTGCTAGCATCCGTGGTTAAAATGAAATCTTTCGAAAAATCTGGGTATTGTAATATTGGGTCATTACAAAGCAGATTTTTACACATTTCAAAGGTCCTTACATAGCCCTACGTTAATTTTATCTCCATACCCTTTTTCAAACAGATTGTTAATGGTTTCGTTAACTTTGCAAAATTAGGGATGAATTTTCTATAGTAGCCTAATAATCCCAAAAAGGATTTAATTTGTTTCAGAGTTTTCGGAATTGGAAAATTTTTCACCGCACTTATTTTTCCAGGATTTGGTTTTATACCCTCGGTAGATACTATGTGGCCTAAAAATTCAATCTCTTTTCGTAAGAATTCCGACTTATCCACTTGAATTTTGAATTTCGCAATCTCTCGAATACTAATTCCAAATTATTAATGTGTTCCTGTAAAGACGTCGCAAAAATGATGATGTCATCTAAGTAAACGAGGTATATTTTACCTATTAATTCTCTAAGGACGTTGTCCATGACCCTTTGGAAGGTTGAAGGTGCATTCTTTTATCCGAATGGCATTCTAATAAATTTATAATGCCCCCTTCCACGGAAAACGCCGTTTTCGGAATGTCTTTCGGTTCCATTTCAATCTGGTGGAACCCACTGGCCAGATCCACAGTAGAAAAGTACATGCACCTTCCTAATTTGTCCAAAAGCTCATTTATATTTGGAATTGGATATTTGTCAGTGATGGTTTTCTCGTTCACCTTCCGATAGTCGATTACCAGTCTCCATTTCTGCTTGCCACTCGCATCTTTCCTTTTTGGCACTATCCAAACGGGAGAGCTCCACGGTGAATAGCTTGGTCGTATTATGTGTTGATTCAATAGTTTAGCAATTTGCTCTTGCACTTCCCCCTTGTGTACGTAGGGGTATCTATAAGATTTCGTGTACATTGGTACGTCATTGGTCGTTGGTATGCTGTGCCGAATTTTGTTTGAGAATGTCAATTCTTACCCTTCTCTGTAAAAAACATCAGAATATTTTCTACATAATTTTAGAAGGAGTCGCCTTTCCTCCTGGTTGAGGTGTTCAATCCGCAATAAATTTTTTATATCAATATTTTCGTTTATATCAGATGTACCGAATTCCGTAGTATTAACTTCGAAATATTCCTGGGCCTGATTTTCTTGTGTTTTCAGAGGTTGGTCAAAATATATAATTTTCGAAGAGTCACCCAGGTTTGTTACCTCTATTAAACTAAACCAGTTTCGTGCTGAATAGATACCAGCTGAAATGACAAGGTTTTTGTTTATAGGTGTTTCCGCAATCAATATATCTCCTTCTTCGATATCAACGGGTAGCTTAACAATCAACTTCGTATTAGGTTCAATTAGGATTCTGTCAGAACACACATTTGGTTTGTGATACAATGGAGTTGATGTAAATCTTGTCTCCAAAAGATTAGACTGTAAGTCGATTTTAGCCCCTATGTTGGATAAATAGTCAATTCCCAAAAGACCATCGAAGTAGTTGTGGAATTTAAATAATAATAATGAGAGTTTTCCTCTTTGGTTAAATTCTCTAAATATTGGTAGTATCACCAATTTGTCCACTATATATTTTGCCAAAACGGTTTCTATTGTCGTCGGTTTACATCTGGTATGTTGTTGTTGGTCTACATGCTCTGGGGTAACAAATGAAGTTGAAGCCCCAGTATCTATTAAAAATTTGAGAAGTTTATTACCAGGAAACCTAATTTTTATGTAGACCAATTCAGATCCATGTTTATGTATGTCTAGGTAACCTGCAGGTTTTGGGAGGCAAGGCCCAGAAAATTTGCCTCCTCTTCTACGTTAGTTAATTCGCATTGTTCCTCCCCCTCGTTTATATTATTGACTTCCATATTTGGATATCTCCTTGTCTGCGAGCTGGGGCTCTGCTTAATGCTTGGGAATGAACCCTTATTCCTTAGGTAGGAAAACCCACTTGATGTATCTATCCATGGGTTCCGCTTGTTGAAATTTGGGTGATTTATTATTGGGTATACTATTATTGAAAGGTTTATGATTATTGAAAGGTATTTGTCTTTGGTAACTTGAATTGTTATTAAAAGATGTTTGTGTTCGATTTGAATTATAGGAATTGTTATTTTGGTACATATTGCGACTACCTCCACTATAAACCATATTCTGTGGAGTTGATGATCCGTAACCGTTAGTGTTTCTATTCTGATGATTATTATAATTTGGTTTATTATAAAAAGGATTTCTCTGATACGTATTATAATTTTGCCTATAGTGATTAACTTTACCGTAGGAGCCACTGGATTGTTGATAGTATATATTCTGCTCTTTTATGCAGAAATTCAAAGCCTCAGCCAATGTTCTCGGTCTCATGGCTCTAACTGTTGTCCCCAATGGGTCCCTTAACCTTGTTACAAAAGAGTTGAGGCACATTTCTTCGTAAAGTGCCTTTTTCGCGTCTATTACGTTATGGTCCGATTCGTTAACAACACGTTGTTACATAGGGCCGATTGAAGCTCGACCACTTCACCGTAAAATTTTCCAAATGGTTTTCCCAATTGTCTCAACGTATGGAGGTCCTTTATTAGCGATGTTTCCGATCGCTTGTCCGAATAATAGGTAATTAAATTTGTTTTTATATTGTCCCAATTTAATGGGGTACCATACATGTTGAGGACCTCGTTCGCTTGTCCTTCGATTTTATTCCGGATGGCTCTCAACAATATTTGTCCATATGGGGTCTTATCAGTTCCTCTAATGAACAATAAAATTTCCTCAACGTTATTAAGGAATTCATATAGTAACCTAGGGTTACCATCGAATGTGGGCAATTGTTTAATTGCATCGGGAATTCTTAGTGACTGGAATATATCAACCTGCCCCGTCACCGATCCCGATGCAGCACTAGGGGTAACCCCCGAAGGATTCGGATCACGTAACTCGTTATTCATTGCAAGAGAGTCTTCTAATTCCGGGATCGAGGTTAGACTTCTACTTCTAAATAACTGTTGTAATTTATAAGGTGAAAACCTTGTTTTGGGCATTAATTAAAATTTTACTTCGGCTTTAGTCTCACATCCGAAAGGGTAAAAAAATGATATGGTTTCGCTAATGTTTAAATAATAAGTAGAAAAATATGCTCAACTTACGATATTATAAATAGAATCAGCGTTTCCATTTGGTGAATAGCAGTAGTGTGGCGAATTATTACTCAACTTGTTACTCGTACTTATCGTAGTAGGTTCTCGGCCTTGTATGTGAAGTCTTGTGAAATTATATAAAAAATTTTCTGATTTACTTATTATATTTTTATTTTTCAGTTATATATGTTATGTATTTTTGTGCGATACAAAAATTGTTCATTAACTGTATGTATTTTTGTGCGACACAAAAATTGTTCATTTATTTTATATTCACTTTTATTTTATTGACTTAACATTATTCCAAATTTTCAATTATATTTGCATTTTCTTGTGCGATACAAGTTTTTCTTTTCCCTTTTCTTTTTGTGCGATACAAAAAAAATGTATTCCAGAATTTATATTCACTTTATAAAAAAAAATTTTCCAACTTTTGCAAGGAAAGACTATCCTTGATCTTTTTTATCAAATATGTATTTTTTTTTTTCACTTAAAATTGATATATATTTATATCCACTTTTTCCTTTTTTTTTTATTCACTCAAAAAAAATATATCCCTCTAAAAGGTTTCAATTTTATATACTTTCACTTTTTATATAATTTCACTTTGTTCACTTTTAAGACCGCCGTTCGACTGCTCCAGTTATGCTACAAATGAAACGAGTAGTTTTCCGGTTGAATAATAATTAACATAAATTTTATTATGTTCATGTACTTATACTAATTAATTGCCGAAATGCAATTTTAATAATTTTAACTAATTCTAAGAATAATTGTAGGAAGTAAAAATAAAATAAAATAATTAAGTATGTCAATAAAATAATAAAATAATAATGAAAATGCTGATAAATGTCTGACCCAATTTTATAAGAAGGTTTGTTGACTGCATTTGTTGTCAGGATGGTTGTTGTTGTTATTTGATGTATTTTATGGTAACTTGATGATCGTAATTGTTGTTAGTGTGGTTGTTGTTATTTGGTGTATTTTATAGTAACTTGGTGATCGTAGCTGTAGTTAGTGTGGTTGTTGTTATTTGGTGTATTTTATAGTAACTTTGGTGATCGAAGCTGTAGTTAGTGTGGTTGTTGTTATTTGGTGTATTTTATAGTAACTTTGGTGATCGTAGCTGTAGTTAGTGTGGTTGTTGTTATTCATTGGTATGTTGATGATTGCCGTTGTTGTTGTTGTTGATGGTTTAGTCCATGACTATGGGTAACATAGGTAACTAGCGCTTTCCAGGAAGATTCCATTTTTTTAATAGAGACCGGCAATAACAAGAAAAGATAACGGAGAAATCAGTTTTGATCTGAGGCAACATTTCTACAGAATTTAGTTGGTTAGTGAAAGCAAAAGAACGATAAAGAAAATTACAATTTAAATATTTAATTGAAAAAAACCAAAATCGAATTTAAGGTATATTTTGTAAAATTAATACAAAAAAGGAAAAAAAGCACTGCACAGTAAAATAAATCAAGTTTTACAAAGTAAACCTTGCAACACATCGTTAAGAGAACGAAAATATTTTCGGTTTCGGGTCTTAATTTAACAAAAAAAAAATAATAATTAAAATCACAAGTGGCATAAAATTATAAAGTTTTAAATTTGATAAAGTTTTTTTAATATCACAGCCGCGTTTCTTATTTCAAATATATTGTTAAAAAAAAATAGGGGAAAAAAACCAAACCAACAATATTAAAGAAAGGGGGAAAAAGAGAATATAACAGATTTTAAAACTAAAGTTCCAAATTGGTTAAAATAGAAGAACAAACAGCGCAAAAATATTTTTTTGCAAAGAAAACAAAAACAACAGTAGAAATTCTTGACTTACCCCCGCACCAACAACTATACGACCGCATATCAACTTTGGAGGCCTCTACGATCATATGCAAAGTAAGTGTTCCCTTTTTATACCCTTCACCATAGGTGGAAGGGTATATATAAGTTTGTCATTCCGTTTGTAATTTCTACAATATTGATCTTAGACCCTATAAAGTATATATATTCTGGGTCCATATGAAGAGCGAAGTTGATTTAACGATGTCCGTCTGTCCGTCTGTCCGTCTGTGTGTTGAAATGGGTTTTCCGAAGAACCCAGACATGATGAGGACTTGATTCTTTTTTATTTCTGTTACATGTGATCCATTTCTGTTTGCTATTAAAAATCAGACAGATCGGTTAATAAATGGCTGAGATATTAGCAAAAAACCAGGACTACCTCTAATTTTTCCAGTAAAATCCCTTTGTTTAATAAGAGTGTGAAGATAAATACGTAGGTTAAATACGTTTCACAACTATTGTGAATGATATAAATAAAAAATAAATAGTAGTGTCGCCAACTTTTTTTTGCCTAGAAAATGCCAAATTTGACAAGAAAAGCGCTGAAACATATGGAAAAATATAAATTTGAGATTTTACATGACATATTATTTTGGATTAAAATTTTTGGACATTTAAGAAAAAATAAATGGGGATACCGCTTGTTTGTGGAGAGCTATGAGGTAGTAGATTCCAACGATGTATTCATCTCCTTCAGAATACCATGGTGAAGGGTATATAAGATTCGGCATAGCCGAATTTAGCCGCTCTTACTTGTTTTATATTCTTTTATTATTTGCATTTCTTTATTGGTTGAACATTTCTCAGTGGTTACGAATTTGACCCAGAGCTAATTCAATTTTTTTTGTTAAACCGAAAAAGAAATTGCAATTATGTGTTTGATGTTTTTAAAGTTGCCTTTGTACTGTTATTCCATATTGATTTTCAGAGTTTTTTTTTTTTTTTTGATAACGAAAATCAATAATATGATATATAACATAACTCATTTTTTGAAAGTCAATTACAAAATTTTAGTCACATTCGTCAACTAAACAATTGTTATAACATTCTAATACAAAAATTACATTTTCTTTTATTGTTGTGATTAAATATGTAAGAATAAAAACAATAAGAAAAAATCTAACGTTCCTTGAACCCCGGCGAATTCAGTAAAATAACTATTTAAATTATTATATGTAAAACCATTAGTGAAAAATAGACCGAAATACACATTCGCGAACATAAAAATTAAACAAAAACCAATTAACTTTTTTTAAAAAGATTTAAAGTACCCTACCGTCGGCCTATGAAGGTATTTAAATTTCGGGTTACTGTGCAGCTTTTTTTTTTAATTTTTTTAGTTACCATTGGTAATTTAAATCCTAATTATTGTTAACATTTAGAATTAAAATGTGTTATAAATTTTATTAATTTGCACACGATCAAAATTATTTTTAAGTATTAAAATTAAAAAAAAAATTAATAAATTTATATGAAATGTTCTATGCTAAAGCAATATGTCGCGCTAATCTAATTTCAAAAGGCTTATCCTTGGGTTAGGGAAAAGGTAAATTTTAAGTTTTGGTTCTTCTAAAATGAGGTGTTCAGAGGAACAAAAGTTAGGGCGGGTTGTGAGCACAGGGCCGTAACATCAGTGTCTGCCGGCAACTTTAAATAATATCCTCTTGCATTTAGATTTCAAAATCCATTTTTTTATAGTTTTTTTTTTTGGGTTACAATAGTTTAATTTCAGGTCCTTCGCAATTTTTTTCTCAAAAGTACTTCTTTAAGAGACTCTTTAATAAATTGTATGGTCGTGTTAGCTTGAATGACGTGGGTCAAGAGCCTCCCCCATCACTGATGCTAGCTGTTCAACAGGTCCCGCCGACCCAACGCCATTCAGACAGGGCATGTTGGGACTTCGGATATACAGACATTATTTTTTTGCTTGTAGTAAGCATCGGTTGATTTTGATTTCCGTTTGTGTCCCTCTGATTTTCCCATCATGTTATTAAATAGGCTTCATTTTAATTTGAGCACTATTCAATTATTTGTCATCAATATTAGACACGTGGCCATTACGTAAATGGCGCCAAAGGTGGGGCTAACTAATTCGATGGGTTATGTGTCGAAGATGGATAATTTCGTCGAATTATCAGTTCCCTGAGGAGTTTGGTTTCAAGCATTTATATTTACTTTGTGATTGGTACCATATCTCCTGTTTAGCAGGTAGATCCTGGGTGCACACATTTTTCCGTAACTTTTTAATTTCATGTTATCGGGTATTCTAATGGTTTTTTTTCGTGAATTAGTAAAGGTGAAATAATTTTTAGAACCTTTGTGGATTTCTACTTTCTGTCGTTCAATTGAAACGGAAAGACTTCGACCCGAAGGCTCTCTAACGATCCTTTTCATTCTCCTATTCGACTTTAAAGCCTTATTAATATGACCTGAGAATTTTTCGATTATGTTATAACAAACATGTTATTGCGGATTAGTGGTTTTTCTTAAAGTATTGATTAAGAAGGTTGTTAAAACCTATTTCAATCCGTTAAACAAATATTAACCCAAAACACAAAATCGTTGAATCCATATACAATATCCCAGTTTTATTTCCAAGTGTATTATTCAAGTTAGCTTAAATATTTTTTTCAAACGTTTTTTTAATATTATCTTTTCATAACTCTGTTAGGATAGTCTTAAATATATTCATATTTTTAAATTCTTATATTTTCATTTTCCGTTATATGAAATTATTTACTAGCCGTAGACTTTTAACAATATTAAAGCATTGTCTGCTGTTTCAAAAGTTAAAAAATTTAGATACATTATTTATCTGCGAAATGTGTTTTTTATTTTACTAATCCTACAACCGGTTTTTTTTTTTGTCTTTGAGAAATATTGATCTTCCTTATATTGATTACAATCAAATTGAAATTATTGTGCATTTTTAAAACCACATTCTTAATTTATTTAAACGATAACCAATTTACCCAATTTTCTAAGCCAAAGCCAAACATATTTAAAAGATTTGTAGAAATTGTTAACAAATTTTGCATGAAAATCAAAGAATATGTGTATTTTTGGTATGTGTCCATGAATTCCACTTTCACTGTGTGCAAAATTATCCCTATTGGAAGATAAATTTCCATGATGTGGAAACCTTTCGATTTTGTTCTGGAAGGAATGTGAATCCATTCATCTTTTAAGAAAAGTGAATTTATTCTTATAAGTGTAGACTGAAAAGGCTTTGTTGCATTTTTATAAAAAAAAAATAAATAAATAAATTTCTGTCAGTTGAAAGTTATTTTAATTAAAACATTTATTGTGTTATTTTTCCTATGGTATAACCGGAAAGTTAATAAAATAACATTGAATACTAAAAATAAGAATATATCTTGTTGTTATTCTTTCGCTCTCCTAGAATAGATATTAAACATTTTTAAAAAAAAATCAATTTGCGGTGGTAACAATTTTTTTTTTATTAATTTAAGATTTGTACTGCTTTATATTTTTTGGGAAAGCAGGTCATATGTGATTGTTCGTTACCAACCAAATACATATATAATTTTTGCGTGTTTTTGTTGGCTCTAAAGATGTCGGTCGTTCGTAGCCCAGGGGATAATCCTTATATAGGTGGTCCAACATATGAACCTATTTGCTCGATATGCAAAAAGAATATGATTAATCCAAACGATTGTGTGCATACTGTTTGCAAGCATATGCTTCATAAAACTTGTATTTCAAGCTGGTTAGCAGACAATCAGGAGTGTCGGACATGTAGGAAATTATGCCATGCTAAAGATTTGTGTTTGCAACCAAAGCAAAGAGCTACATCGAATAGGGGTCATGGTTCAGCTAGGAAAACTTATCAGACTAGAAGTACTAAAGCAGTAGGTGAACAAGCTACTGGGCCTGCTTCTGGGGTCGCAGCTGCTAATGTAGAACTTTCAACTTCTCTGCTAGATTTAACTAACACGATTACTGACCCAAACCTATCTCAAAATACTTTTCAAAATGAAAGTAATCCAGTTCCGAATACGGCCAACCATTCAACTCGAGGTCGACGAAACAATCGAAGCATGAATAGGATGACCCAAATGGTTAATTCTACGGTACAACGAATGTTAGCAAATATGATTAATATAAACCCAATGCAACCACAACTATAGCAAATACAACCACAAAACCAACAACCTTCATACTTTCTAACCAATTTTGGCCAAAATCGTGAAAATAATTTTGAATTACCTCGCCAGACAGGATAACTACTATTATCCATAGCTGGAATTTAAAGTTTGATGGTACATCCAAGGGATTACGTTGCGGTGAATTTTTATATACACTCACAATATATTTTCCGTTACAAACTGTAGTTTATTTAAAAAGTAATACGTAAAGTTTGTTTTTAAATGAACAATCAATTGTTTTTAAATGAATTGTTTTTAAATGAACAATCAATCTTAAAAATTTACAGACATTCATTAGGAGTTAGTATTTTCAGTTGAATGTAAAATTTTATGTTTTCTGCTTCAAAAAATAGAAATTCATATAATTCCTTTTTGTTTTTTTTTTTACCAAAATAGTTTGTATATATACAAAATTATTTCAATAAAAATTACAAGAAATTATTCAAATATACATACACACAAAGCCAATAAAAATATATACATATACATATCTGCATGTGTTGTGTTCTTTTTTGTAATCACATACAAATAAAAAACTTTAAATTTGAAAAACAAACCACAAAAGTAGTTTTTTCTAACTTTTTGTCAGTAAAAATTTGATGGTTATTTTAAACAACTTTCTATTGTTTTTACTTTTGTCGATTATTAAACAATGATTGAAAATAAACAACAAAATGGATTGAATATAATGGAAAATCAGTAGTCCTCTTTTTTATTGTATTTTCGATTAATTTAATATGTATTTTAATTTGTTTTAACGAAATAATATTGTGAGTGTAGGATTCGTTGCCTTACAGTCGAAAACTTTAATGGTAATTTTGACCATATTTGCAAAAATTTGCACGTACTCATTTGATAAAATATGAAAAAGGCGTACGAAACAAATGTAAAGTAGTATAACCTAAGAGCTAGACCCATAAATTATCCTTTGGGCCAAGAGGTATTTAGACGCAGTTTTGCCCAAAGCAGCGCAGAGAAAAATTTTAATGCGAAACTAAATACGACATGGATCAAGACTCGACTGAAAGAAAGATTTGGAAACTGTTACTATCTTCTCGAGGATATCGATGGGAAACGCACTGGTACATATCATGGTAAAGATATAAGACCGTGATTGTGTTTTTCCGGCTTAGCTGTAAAATAAAAATTTGACATATCATCCGGTTTTGTAATATACAATCTCGGTATTCTTAAATTATGGTTTGTTTTTTTGATATGTTTTTTGCAGGGTGCAAAATTTCGTTTTATTATTTTTTTCTTGCTTTTAGAAAGCAGCTTTTGTTTAAAAATTATTAAATTTGATTGAATTTTTATTGCTTAATTTGTCCTTTATTTCATAATTTTCTAATTGTATGAAATAAATTCCTGACCCAATTTATTTACCAAATTCTGTTAAATACAGCGTTGTATATTAAACAAGCAATGCATCCTCATTTAGTATATTTACAATTATCGACTAAATTATAACGAATAGCCTTCTAGATGTACGAATTGCTTCTCAAAAATTCGAATTACCTTAAAATTACGAGTAAATCTGCCTTTCCGGTTATAAATTTGTCACATGAATAACATCACCGTATTTGCGGATAGTTGACATTCTAACCCTCTTAATTTCCACATGGATTGGTGTTCTTAAGGTAATTACAAATGGCTATATTTCACCAAAAAGCACCATAAATTAATTTATACTCCCATACCTGCATATATAGGCTATATAAAAGCCATATTTATCCAACACTTCAAATTTTGAACAGAAAAAAAAACTATATTTTTTTTTGCAAATCTCTTTGCAACAAAGTTCTGGGTTTGGAACACTAAGATTGCTTTTGTCAGAGATTTAAAAGCTAAATGGTATATATTCGTGTTAAGAGTAACAAAAAAAATTCTCATTAGTTTTTTTCCCTTCCATCAGATTTGGTTGTAGTAAGAGCGCTTTCCAGGAATATTCCATTTTTTTATAGAGATCGGCAACAACAAGAAAAAATAACGGAGAAACCAATTTTTGATCTAAGGCAAAGTTTCTACAGAATTTAGTTGGTTAGTGAAAGCAAGAGAAGGAAAAAGAAAATTACAATTAGAAAAAAAAACAATCTAAGTATTTGATTGAAAAAAAGCAAAATCGAATTAAAAATTTAATTTAAGGTAAATTTTGTAAAATTATTTATATTATTTGTATTTTAAAATACAAGTAATTTTGCTTAACAATATATGGCTCAATAAGATGACATAAATCATACACTAAACGTGTTCTATCTTGAACACTAAAAATTAAAATAATATTTTATTGTAAGAACTACAGTAATTATGTTTAGTTTAAACACACATGGGTTTCCTCAAAACCAAAATTTTGTTTTAATAACAATTACGGTTGCTAATCTTAATATTTTATTATATTTGCCAAAATTGTGCAAATAATGGTTGATTTTTATTTTTAAAACAAATTTTGTGGAACGCGTTTCTATTAGTAGAATATCTACTTATAGAAAAGTATAATCTATAAATAGAAAAGCAATCAACTTTTACAATGAGAATTCGGACTTTTAAAATAAAATTCGGTAATAACAAAAGTATTAAAAATTTATAAAAGTGATTAAATAAAACACGTATTTTAAGCTATGAAACCAACTTAAATTACAATTCAGTTTATTAGTTTTTCCCAAAAAATTAAAATCTAACAATAAGAATAATTTCATTAGCACAATACAATTATCATTTTTAAATTTACTCACACTTGTGCTGTTTCCTATACTTGATTATACAAATTTTAGTAAATTATAAATTATATTTTTTATAATCTATAAAATTAATATTGTACGGCTGTTGGCCAAACAGGAAAGAAGGAAGCAAAGAAAAATTCCACTGCACAGTAATTTTATACAAACGTCATTAAAAGCAATTAACCAACGTTGTAAATATTTTCAGTAAACACAAACTAATATGCAATTCAGGGTACGGGTTATGTTTACTAATTTCAGTGATGGTAGGATGGAACTAATCAAATTCGGTTGGCAAAAAATCGACTGCAACTAAAAATACGTTTTCGTGTGTGGAAACATGTAAACCAATAACAAAAATCTCGCATTCTTTTCAAACTTGAAATTTTTAAACTCAAATTTAGTACAAGGTGGCGCAAAAGTAATCCTCCTATCAGATAATGCTATAAATTTTGCGATTGGCCCCTAATGTCAGTTCTGTTTTGACATTTGTGTAGTAAACACATGCGAAATACACGTTAATAAAGAATGTTACGCTACACTGCTCCAGAACGCGGAATATTGGTGACTATTTATTTGAGCAATAATGAAGATGATTTTTAATCAAAAATAATCATGAGTGATGAGGCCCATTTCCATCTTAGCGGGTACGTAAATAAGCAAAATTTACGCTTCTGGGGCACTAAAAATCCGCGTGTAATCCACGAAGAGCCATTACACCCGCTCAAAGTCACTGTATGGTGTGCTGTTTTCGCTGGAGGAGTCATCGGATGCATTTCCCGGGCGCCTAATCTCCCGTTTTGGCGATTTGCACTGGCCAGCAAGATCGCCTGATTTGACCACTCCAGACTTCTTTTTGTGGGGCTTTTTGAATTCACGGGTTTATGTCAACAAGCCTCAGACTCTTGCAGCTCTTAAAGACAATGTGAGGACCTATCGCCGGAAGTTTTGGCCAAAGTGGTGGAAAATGCCATAAAAAGGGCTCAAATGACAATCAACTGTGGCGGCGGCCATTTACATGGCATCATATTCTCGACTTAATGTAAAAAAAATTAAAAGACCAAATAAAAATAATCCACAAGAAGAATCAAAGTTTTTAATTTTTTTTTTAAATTACAGCCAAAAAACATCGGAAGGTTATTTTTGCGCCACCCTGTACACACAAGTCGTAAATCGATAATGGATAATGGACACTGTACATCGATGTGTTTTTAAATTTGAGGTCCACGGTTTAAATCACGGTCACGGCAAATTTTTCTTTGTATTAGTTTTGTAGAATTATTAAGAAAATACATGTGTACTGACAAAGAGATAGTTAAAGAACGAGAATTATTAAAAACTTTTTGTGATTCTGACATATAAACAGTTAGACAGCGCCAATTTAAAAAAACTGCTTGTTATGCTAGCAGTTGTCAGTTGTCTTTAAGAAACAATTTTAGCTGGTTAAATTATATTTTCTTTACCCTTTCAAAAAACTAATTACAAATATTAAGTGTTGCAAAATGGGTAATAATAAGAAAATATGATAATTTGGGGAATAAATTTAACATTTAATATGTATTATATTAAATAATTTTTATATTTCTAAAGTCTATTTATTCATTATTATATTTTCCATTTATGACCTAATTGTCAAGTGGCGTGTTTTCACAAAATATATACTTTTATCATTTAAATAAAAAAAATACACATTATATTCAAACTTTATATATTTGCAGTGCGAAAAGTTTTCAAACCTTTTAATATTTTTATCATTTTTACCACAAATTTAAAATTTTAAGTTTTTCTCTAGTTTACTGTCATTAATTTTTATTTAACAAAGATGTATGTTTGTTATAGAAATATATGAGGACATGCATACTATAGAATCCTTTTAAAAGTTTTTCTTGGCTTTTTCCATTTCGTCTCATATATTTATATAAAAAATAGACTAAAACAATTTGTGTCTTTTTACTTTTCTTTCTTTAACTCTTTCTGTAAAATGTTGACCATGTTTTATTTAGTTTTATTACATTTTTTGGCAAGTCTTTTTTTTGTAGCAAAAGCAACATCCTTTCTGATTATTTTGATTTTGTAAGTGCCAGTGTATGTATATAATTTTGTTGCAACCCAGTAAATAAAAATGTTTTAATAGTATCTTTGCATGCAATATTGAGAAAATTAAATTTGAAAAAAACCTTATGTCTTAGTTGTTAAAAATTATGTCGGCAGTTAAAGGTTTATACACACAATGGAGAAGATTCATTGAAAATTTGTTTCATAAGAAGCAGTGTCGGGCCCAGGATTTTGTTACGGGAGGGGGCAAAATATATTTTTTTAAAAGCTGGCAATTTATAAACCTAAATTTGTTGAACTTTTTGAAACATGTAAAACAAAATTTAAGTTCATAAACAATTTTTGTTTTAAAATTATTTATTACATTGACTGAGATCTAATGTATACGTTTAATATTAAGTACATTTTGATTGTTTTTGTGATGTAAAGCTTGATAAAAATCTATTAGGCTACAAAATTCTTTTGACGAAACGTCAAATACTCGGCTTGGTGCGAAAATTTTGACCAATTTTTATTAAAAGTTGTAGAAGTTTGCGCCGCAGACGAAAATTTTGATTTTCATACATTAAGAACAAATATAATTCTTAACAAGTTTCAAAATTGCCAAGATCTAAGACGCAGTGTCATTAAAACCAATTCGCTCTAAAATGTTATAAAATCGTCGGATGCTGCTAAAACCACATATCGGAAATTAATGGCTCTTCCATTGTTAGCAGCAAATTTAATAAGAACTGGCTGAGACTGGACGGGGAGTAGAAAATTACTTAATTTTTTAACTATTTTGAAAGAAAGTGGTTGCGCATCACTAAAATATTTGATTTATATAAAATGACTTTTATTCTTCCTTTTAAATATCTTACTTTAGGTTGGTCCAAGTAACTTTTATCTTTATAAGCAGTGATTCCATGCAATATAAATGCGTATAATGCTGTGCATAAGCAACATTTCTTTGCTTTGCATATTTTGGGCTCATTTTTCATTTCATTGTATTTGGGGTATTATTTTATTTCTTCAAATTAGTGCTGTTTTACATAATGAATAAAAGCCTCAATCTAATAAATGAAAATATGCTCCAAACTTAATTTTGGGGCTAATTTTCATTTGCTTGGCGTAGTTTTTAATTATATTTGTAGTGGTAATTACATTTAAGATTGGGGACATTTATATCTTGGAGTCATTTTGCACAATGCCACCGCGAACTACATCGAATTTTTAAAAATAAAAATAGCCACGTGGAAATTTTTATTCAAATTCAAGGACCATTTCAAAAGCGATTGGATTGTTTCAAAAATCTTTGGAATGATTCCAAATGTAATTTATAAAACATCAATTGAAATTTAAAAACACAAAATGAAATTAAATAAATATTTGTTTAATTTCAATAATTTTTTTAATTGCTTTTGGTATTTTTTAATTTTAATTGATCTAATTAAGTATCTATTCCAAATTTTAGAATTTTATTTGTAATTTTTTGAATTTAAATTGTATTCTTGTATTTCGGATATTTTTAATTTCAATTGTCATTTTTGGGCAACTTTGTATATATTTTATAAAAAAAGCTTTATTTTTATATCTCTATATCTTTAACTATTTACTTGTTTTCATATATGGACTTTAACGGAACACGAAATATAGCAATTATATTGTATGTCCCGCTCTACATTTACTAACAAACACATAATTTATTTGTTAGCTTTTGTTGTTTTTAAAATTTTATCAAGTTCAAATAGAAAAATTTAATTTTTTTTATGACAAATATTTTTGTTTACATTTAAAAGAGAAAAGATAAGAATTGCCAAGACTTGGCAGCATTTTTATAAAATCTAACTTTTTAACTACTGTAACTATTTTGAAAGTCTATATAAGTCTTATTAATTATATATTTTTAATTTTAAATACATATGTGTTGATATAAAAATAAACTCAAAAACCTTAAACTTTGGCGATTCCAGTAAAGAGTTAATGTGGCATTTGAATCACAGATTTTAATTAAAAAAGGTAATACAATGGGAATCACGAATTTTTTGCTTTAAAAGAAAATATACAAATTAAATAATTCCACTTAGGACCTGTGCGAGGTAGCTAAATTAATTCTAAACTAAATACAAATTAACAAAAGATATTAAAATTTCTTTGACAAAATATTTGAAAATTGAATTTAGTCTAAATTTTATTTAGCCAGCTCTTACCCACACAAAATACAACATCTAAAAACAATTAACTATATAATTTTGTTGTATTGCTTATTTTTAAACCCAATACTGAGTAATAGCAAATAAGGATAGTCGACGTTTAAGTCAACCTTTAATTACTCCTTTTTTAGAAAACGTTCGAAAAAAGATAGAAGACGTTAAATTGAATAAAAAAGGCAATTGATCGGTTTTTAAAAACTTAAGTGTAATTTTGGTTGTTTTTACACAAATAATATTACGAGTGCGAAAATAATTAGTAATAGAGGAAGTATAAGTATAGAGATTTCATCATTTCTGCAAAAATTGCAGCAAAATCTGGTAAAACCCAATTGGACTTGCAAAGAAAATCAATTGGAAACAAAAAATACAAGCTATTTTGTATATATGTATACTAAACATAGTAAAAAAACAAGTAAGAGCGGCTAAATTCGGCTATGCCGAATCTTATATACCCTTCACCATGGTTGGGAAAAAACTGAAGTTTATTTATGGACATATATGGAATGGACAGATTTATATACGGACGCCTTTAAGAGTTTAGTGATAAAACTTTTAGTTTGGTGATAAAACTTGGTTCCAGAAAATAGGTATTTAAAAAAAATTTATGTTTTGGGCATAACTTTTTTGTATCTGAACCGATATTTCCGAGTTTTTCAGCAAATATGTTATACTAAAGATTTTCGGTCTTTTGCTATATATGCTCTAGAATAGTGTTTGTTGTTTGTGTATAAAAGGTGAAGAGGTGAAAGAAAAGAATTTCAACAAATCGTTAAAAAAAATCACTAGAACTGCATGTGTTTTAATTCAACAAAAACGTTTGATTTAGCTGGCAAATTTGCATTTGGGATTTTATTTCGCTTTTTAATTAAAAATATTTTTAATTTCTTTAGGTTAATTTTAAAAATTTTAAGGAAAATAGTTTATAATTTTTTTTTAATATTATAAGTTATGACCTAAAAAAGTTGCACTCAAAGGGAAATTATGTATAAAATTTTCTTAATATATGAGAAATAAAATGGTTTAAAAATCTTTTTATAAATTATTTTAAATCGGAGCCAAAAATAGAAATAAAACCGTTTGTATTTTGTTTGTATCAGAGGGTTTTTATAAAAATTTTGATGTTTTTAGCCTATTTATGGATTATTTAATTATTAATATAAAATTTTATTTAAATTAATTATTAAATGTTAAAAAAAACAAAAAATAAACAAACAAAAAAGTTTTAAAGAAAAAAATAAAAAAAAGTGAATTGACCGGGATTCGAACCCGCGGCTTTAGAGAAAAAAAAGTATTTGTGACATAGCGTGTAGACAACTGAGCTATTAAAGCTCACACAAAATCATCGTCAATAGAGGTACATATATAAAAGTCTTCGTTCATTAGAGATTTGTTTAGTTTTTATTTAAATGACAAATTTTTGTATGTGTGTTGTTTGTGTATAAAAGATGGCGATAAAAGAAAAGAATTTTAACACATGGATGTGTTTGTTATGCGTAAAATTCTACATACATATTAAACAAAGGGATTTTACGGAAAAAATTAGAGGTAGTCCTGGTTTTTTGCTAATATCTCAGCCATTTATTAACCGATCTGTTTCATTTTTAATAGCAAACAGAAATGGATCACATGTAACAGAAATAAAAAACAATCAAGTCCTCATCATGTCTGGGTTCTTCGGAAAACCCATTTCAACACACAGACGGACAGATAGACAGACGGACAGACGGACATCGTTAAATCAACTTCGCTCTTCATAAGGACCCAAAATATATATACTTTATAGGGTCTAATATCAATATTGTAAAAATTACAAACGGAATGACAAACTTATATATACCCTTCCACCTGTGGTGAAGGGTATAAAAATTTATTTTGGTAATAATTTCGGGGGGAGGTGGGGGGTCCCTGAATTCCAGTGAATTTCTTTTAATTTGTGTGAGAGGTAAAGAAATTTTTTTGTATGGTTGATCTGTTATTTTGGTAAATGAAAGATATATAGTTGGATTTTTGATCATATAATCATATAAATTTTATTAAATTGTATAATTGCAAAGAAATATGAACATTTTTATTAGTAAATTATAGAGAAAAAAAAATTTAATTGAATTCGATCAGAGCCAGCAGATAGAATACTAGTATTTTTAGATATCGCTACGCAACCAGCTTCAGTATACATGCCCCTTTTGGGTTAATGCTTGATGAATGTATATTTAACACAAAATTAGACTAACTTTAACGAAATCAAAGTTTTCTGTAGTTATCCTCTATTATTACAGTTTTGCTTTGAACTTTAATACTTAAAGTATTTATTTAATAAAGCAGGTTGCTTAAGAGGTATTTACAACCGTTAATTTAAAATATTTGGTCTTATCATTTTTTAGATCTGCAACATAAATCCATGTTGAAAGTTAATGATTAGGCAATATTTTTGATTATAATTTTCACTGTACCTTGTGAGAGAGATGAAAAAGTTTGTGTATAGTTGATCCTGTAGTTCGTAAATGATTGATTTTTAGTTCGACTTGAGATCATATAATCATATTATTTCTAAATTGTTTGAATGGAAAGAAATATGATCAATTTTATTTTTATTTTTAACTTTTTTTTAACCTTTTTTTTTACATCTTAAATTTATAAGCTTAAGGTTGGTTTTTTTATGGAAAAAATATGTATTTTTCAATATTTCGCTACTCTATTTTGTAGCATCTTCAGGAAATAATAATTATAATTATATTAACAAATAAAAAAAGTTTTTGAAGCTTTAAATAAAAAAAAAGTTTTGAAACTGTTAAAAAAAAGTTTTTGAAGCTTTGTTTTATCAATTTTGAATGATTATTACGAAAAGAAAATAAATTTTCAAATTGAAAGCAATTTTTAAACAAAAAGAAAATTACATAGCCACTGCTAAGGAACTACATAAATATACGTTGTAAAACGATTTTTGTTTAATCTCTTCCTATTCTTCAGGCTTTAACTCTTCTAAAACTTCGGGTTTTGATGAGATTTTTTGTCAAGTAGAAATACAGGTATTTTCGTAAATATACGAAGATTTAAAGCTCTATATAAATAAACAAAAATAAGTTGTTCAATGTTGTGAGAAAATTTATACAAATATCTCTATGCAACGGTATATGTCTAGATTTGTAAAAGTATTGAAGTATTGAGTATTGTTTAGGGTACTCAATACTTAAAATTACCTAGAGTTGTATTTTTCTGCATATAACCGCAATTTTGCAGTACAACCCAATTGTTACATGAATACACTCACAATATATTTTCCGCTACCGACTGTAGTTTTTAAAAAAGTTACACATTTTATAAAGCCTAAGGGAAACAAGTGGATTTAAAATACTAGACAGGGGGATCTAAACGTAATGCAACATAGAACGAATGCACGTAATAAGGGGAACTAAATGGAATGGAATAAGAAGGGGAACTGTAACTCTAGATAGATGGATCAAATGGAATGGGGATATAAGGTTGTTGGGATGTTTATCTGTTTGAACATATTTTTTATATTTTAGCGTTTTTCACCATTTTTACGTTTTGAAAGATCATGTCTGATTACGGTAATTTTTTTTAAATTGGTGCATTATTTATGGTTTTAAAATTGAAGGCGATTGTCATTAATTACTAAAATCAAATCCCTCTATGATTATAATTAATTGAAATAAAGGCAATGAAAATAATTTCACTACAGCTGATATGAAGGCTATATTAATAAAATCATCAATTAATTAGTCTAACATACTCAATTTATTATTCCGATGCATTGTTACATTAATATCTCTCTCTGCCTTATCCTATGCCCTATTCAAACTCAATAGGCAAAATTCATAAATTTAAAATATATGTTCACTGCAGGATATGCTTATTTGGAATTTTTGCCAGGAACGGGGTAAAAATTGGCGTTAAAAAGAGAAAAAGTAAATCTCTTAACGACCTGCCTAAATCGCTTTGGCCATCATATGTGTTTCTGGGAATATGGACTGTCATTAAAGTAAAAAATCTTGAACTTTCCAATTAAAGTGTGGAAAAACTGGGGTTAAAATGGGAAAGCGCCTAACCACTCATCACCAGAGAAGACAAAAAAAAGCCAAATTCAATGGATTTAAAGCAAAAAAATATTTTTTAAACAAGCAAAAGTAAGAAGTTCCCCAACTTAAACACTTAGGCAAAAAAATTGAAAACGCAATTTAAAGCTCAAAAATATTAAGAAAAAGCTACTTTAAAGCTAAAAACTGGAAAATCCAAAAAAAAAAAAATCAGAAAAAAAGATATTATTTTTAGAGGTTGAGAACCTTTATTTAAAATAAAACAGAAACTCCTTTTTCCAATCATTAAATTCATTCTCTTGTATAGACGTATTTATAACAAGATTGGTGAAAATTTTTATGTTTTTTAGATTGTAAATGGCGTAATTTTTTTATTGTCCTATATTTGCAATGCGAATAATCTGTCAAATTGAAGTAATTTTTTATGAGGGTAATTTTTTTTGTCCAAGATTATCTCAAAAATCATTAGGAAAGGTTTTTTGTCATGATGGAAAAAACAAATTTTTTGCTGTCACATTTAGCCGAATAAAAAATTTGAAATTCGGTTGTGGTACACTAGTATCCCAAATTCGTATGTAGTACTAAATGCCAAATAATAAGCTATCAAATAAGAATTTTAAATAAATAATTTTCTATCATGTTCATGTTCTATTTTAAATAAAAGTTCCCAACTCTAAAAAATATCCTTTATGATTCAGAAAAAAGATTTGTTGAACTTCGATCAAAAGCATTAAAATGTATTTGTTAAGACGTTATTTTATTTAGAAATACTTATTAGCGATTTAGAAAGCTAAAATATTCGATTGAAAATTAAATAGAGCAAAAGGAAGTAAAAAGCATTCATGTTAACCAATTAATTATTGATATTAAAATCAACTTTAAAAATGAAATTCGTTTAGTAACTGTGCACAGTCTAATCAACTATTTATGTAGTAATTGTTCTAGAAAATTCGTACTATCTATCAAATTTATTGAAAATTTTTGATATTAACACTAACTTCTAATACGGTTACCCTGATCAAATAAAGCATTAAATTAGGATTTTAGTAGAATCAACCGAGTTGTGTATTGATAAACATATTTTATACTATGTATGTTTTCCTAACAAATTATTTAAATTCAAAATTAACAATTAAAATTTATAAGTGTTTGTGGTGTAGTGAAGAGGCAGCCTATGTAAAACTCCGAATTTTTGAGCTCAATTCCGGAAAACACACATTTAAAAAATATTTATTTTTTGATTAAAATAAAATATTCAAATGTTTCAATAGCAAATAAAGCAAAGAAAATTAAAGTGGTTGTGTTGCAGTAAGTAAGTGTTGGGGTTTCGAATATTTTCTACAGGAAGTTACAAATTGAGTGAAATTCTTCCCCTTAACATCCTGCCCTATCCCGCATGTTAGAAATCTAATCAGCTTATGCTGATTACATGATAAGTCGCGTTTTCGAGATTCCAATCAGAACGATAATGTGGATTTTAATAAATAGGAACAAGGAATTTAATTTTATACTTAATATATTCTGATATTTAAAACTGCTATGAAGTATCGCGCTTTTAAGATAGTGAATATATAAATTTATTTAAATTTAGAAAATATTTTTAACCATATTATAAAAAAATATTATCCAAAAGTTGGAGCTAAATTATGGTCAATTGGCCATTGGTCATAAATACCAAATTTGTACGAATAATTGTTTACTGGTCTTTGTCGCTTATTACAATTGTTGTGTGTTTGATTATGAGCTTGATGATATCTGTTTATACTGTTGTCTTTTTTACAAAACCTTTCAAATTTTATGAATTTCATTTGTAAAACTCTTAAATAATAAGATTTCGTTTCTTAGCCATTTGTCTATGATATTTTTTTTTATTTTCTAGCAATAGATTATTTTCTTGGTTATTGTGGTGCCAAATGACAAACAATAGCTATTTGTTGTTTTAGTTTTTTTCTGTCCGGAGAAAAGATAAAACAATTTTCATTTCAACATTATTTTCTTCGTTTACATTTTTTTTAGGTTAAGTAGTTATTTTGTGTGACAGTGTATGTGCGCTTCTTGTGCTCTTATAATAATAAAATACAAAAAACAATATTATTCACTATAAATTGTAAAAATTTGTTTTGGTTGTTATATATTCTTTTTTTTTTCCTTTTTGGAAAAAGCAATGTAGCATTACTGACTCATACTCAGTTTTTCTTTTTTAGTATTTCAATTAATTACGCTCATTAATAAAGTTATAATTAAATTTCCAAAAATATGTATCATTGACATCAAATAGAAATCTCAATTTTGTTGACAACCAAATTTGTTGGCAATCGAATAGTGTATTTGTCATATCCGAATTTTTTAACCCAACTGTAATTTGACAGTGACAACAAAATTTATGGTTCGCTCAACTTAAAATTTAGTTTCTAAGTAGGGTATCTTCGCCAGTGGGATACAGTGCACAGTTGTTAATTTACAAAATTTGGTGCTTAGCTTAACAATAAATTATCTGAACTTGAGATGGGCACGTGAGTGTTTTTGACTCACGCTAACGGAAAATCCCGAACCAAAAATGACAATCACGCACGAATAAGAGTCTTTCGTACATCCTGTATCTTTCTAGTCATCTAGTCAAGGCATAAAATATTCCTATATTTATACGGAAGGAGTAAAATAATCTAAATAAAAAAATAAAATTTGCTTCGGCCAATGTTGTATGTAAGTTGAAATCAAATGAATTTTATTTTTGGATGCACCTGTCTACTCGACGATTATTTCATCTGGTTAGCATTATTTTTTCCAATATTTTAACATAAATAGCCGTCTTTATGTTAAAACACCATTTGCTATTTCGAACCCTTTATCAGAGCGATATTAACATTTCAATTTACAAAGTTTTCTAGAAGCCTTATGAATTAAAACTCATTCACATTTTATACAAATGTCAATAATAATACGTAGTTTACTCGTCTTGGAACAAACATTATATACCACTTCAGGCCTTCGCCACTAGGTTTTCCACATGGCTCAGCATTCTTTTCATAAATAATTTCTGATAGTTTTAATGATATATATTGATAAAATGCAAACTTATGCAATCTTCATACTTCAAGTATTCAAAAGTTTTCTTTAAGGATTCAAATTCCTTGCGTTTGTAAAAATGTTTATTGTAGTTGCAATTTTGACACTTTTTTCAGTTTTTGATTTTTGATTTTTTTTTATCAGGTTTAAATTTTTTTGATATTTTGTCAATATGTTTCAGACTTTTTTATATGTTGACGTGCTTTCCAGACATAAAAAAGCTCTTCATTTGTAATTGTAGACTTCACTTAAAAAGGATCTAGTTATAAGAATTAATTCAAGTTGGTTCTGAAATTCATAGTACTTACTTTGGAACAATTATACTATTTTATAGTAATAAGTCTCAATCTCTAATAAGACCTAAAATAATTTTGCGGCTTACTAAACTTTATATTTTTTATTATTATTTTTATTTTTTGGAACACTATTTATCACTCACCAAAAAAAGACTGTAATGGCAACTGATAATTTTGCTGTTATTACGGAAAATTTTGCTAATTTGAGCCCAGTGGTATTTTTTGCTAATCTTAGTAACTCATGTCTGCTGACGTGTAGTAAAATGAAATTAATAGAAAACTTAGTAGCCACTACTAAATTTTAGTAAACTTTTTGTAAAGTGAAATTTAAAATCGCCCTATACGAATTCGAATATACAAATTTATATTTTTATTTATAGAGAAAATTTAGAAAAATTTAAAATAAAATTCAAAGGCTTAAAAAACAGTAAAAACATAAACAAATTTATCATTTTGTTTTAACTTGCTAATTGAAAAAAAAAACTATTTTTGCGCTTTGTTTTTTAAATTGAAATTTTTTTATTTATATGTAATTGTTCAAAACATAACACACGTATATATTTTTTTTCTACGTGTGTAACTATATTTGAATAATTTCTTGTAATTTTTATTAAAATAATTTTGTATATAAACAAACTATTTTGGTAAAAAAAGGAATTATATAAATTTCTATTTTTAGAAACAGAAAACATTAAATTTTTCATTTACCAGAAATTATCAACTCCTACTGAATGCCTGTACATTTTAATAGTTTGTTTTTTGAATGACTGATTTAAAAAGTTAAAATATATATTTTTATGAATTTCAATAGATTCTTCATTTAAAACAAACTCTAATACTTTTTATATAAACTACAGTCGGTAACGGGAAATATATTGTGAGTGCACTTTTAAGAAAAGTATACTTTAGCACTCCTAATGTATACTTTATTTTTGACTTTGATTACGCGCCGTTATGAATTAAAAATTTTATCCTGCTTTTAAAATTTATAAATTTTGATGCATTGTAAAAGTCAAACTACCAGATGCATTGGCGTGGAAGTTTGTATTGCATTATTTGAAGTGTAAGCCCACATTTGGAACCAACACTTTGAACAAATCGACAATTTTTTTTAGTTTTGGCTTTTTTTACAAGTGTGTGGTGGGGTACGTACACTATCCCATTTTTCTGATGTTAAAAAAATAAAAATAAATTTTCAAAAATTGTATCTTTTTCAGTTTTTTACTCACATGTGGTCAAAGATTAACCTATTGTTATCTTTTTTGGGGTGCTAAAAATAAAAGAAGGATGGGCATTTACCCAAACATCCTTCCTTTTTAAACACCCAAAAAGTGTTTAAAAAATTATAGAGATTCTACGGCTAGTTCGCTAAATAATCCCAGTCTTTACTAAATTTTTCACAAAATTGAAAAACATGAAATAATACATGAAACTTTGGCGTCACGGAAATTTGTAAATCACAATATCTACTTTTGAAGCTTGAAATACAACGTCAAAATGCTTTACAAACTTTAAAGAGTTGATACTGCATAACTGTCTTAAAAAATCAGTTTTATCTACCAGGGAAATTCATTCCTGCATAGGTGAATTCATTCCTTCATAAGTGATTTCGCGAGTTGCGTTAAATTTTTAGTGATATAATTCCTGTCATTACATTTGCTGCTTTCAAATCAGTTGCAATAATTAATTTTAAATCATCAAGATTTAATAATTACTATAACAAAGACTCATTTTCGTAATTTTCAGATGTATTAGCAACTATTGCAAGCAACAAAATCTTTTTCTATCCCACTTGCTTGAAATTTTGATGGCAGTAAATTACCACAATATTTTTGTTGCTTTACAGGTATCACAGCATTTTCGGATTCAATTATATCATTTTCTACAGCACCGATTTCGAGAGAATGTTATTGCCTCTGAATTTTATTTTTCATTTTAATGAAAATTTTACGTGAAATAGTATCTTGTTTATTTTAATTGTTCATTTTATTCGATTAGACATCAAAAATGAGTTTTTTCATTCGCTCGTTTAATCAAATAGTTTTTAATTATAATGACATATACATATCATTGTGATTGTTCGTAACTAGCTGGAGTTGTTGTCGTTGGCCCTCCATATTTATGTTCGAATGCACTAATATTTGCATATACCTGGAAAGAAAGCGTCAGTTTTTAATTTTTTTTAGGTCACGTACACCAAACGGAGGTTTCATTTTGATGGAAACAGACCGCTTTTATTCTGTTAAGAAAGGTTAAGTGCATAAATTTTTAGTTTTTTTGTGGTTAAATTAAAAATTTCAAAGGGAGTGCTTATGTGAGTATTTTTTTTATTTTCGAGTGGTACATTTTTGATTAAAATTAAAAATATATTAGTTTTTTTCCTAACTCAGGAACCACCCTGCGGGAAAAAAGGGGTCAGTTGGGAATTCTAACCTGTCCCGTGATAGGTGAAAGCTGGATCGGTTCCGAAAATAGATATCACGAGATAGGTAAAAAGAGGACCGGTTCCTAAAGTACCTAGCACGGGATCGGTTTAAAAGACCTGACATGTTTTTTTAGACCAGTCCTGTGATATGTTACACAGGGCAATTGACCCTCTCCTAGGACAAGACCATGTTAAAGTGACGGGTCCCGTGGTTGGTGCCTACCACAATAAAACGGTCACGTGACGTTTCCTGGGATAGGTCCTTTTCCCGCAGGGAATACATTGTTTAAGGAGCATCTTCTAGGATATTTGCATGTCTCAATTTTAATGCCTTCATCAGTTTCTACTTTTATTTAATCATTTTAGCCGAACTAACAAAGGTTTTTATTTATTAAACAGCTTTGAGGGAAAAACTTTTCTCTCAGATTTGGTAATTTTTGTTTTTTAATTTGTTATTGTACAAAATTCTGGAGGAAACCACGAATTAAAAGAAAGCTTCTTTTTTACCCAGTTCAATTGGTGCATTTTGCCTTTTTTTCTAACATTAAGGTAAGGTAATTATTAAAATTTAAACTCTTTTAAATATTTTTTTTTTATTTATTTACTATCATCAGTCTTTTTAAAATTATAATATTTAATATTTACAATGTATGAGAGTTTACTTAAAAGTATTACAACAATTTAAAACTTAAATATAAAGAACAATAAAATATCTAATTATGCAAATGTTACAAATTAAGGTAAAAAGAAAGAAAAAACCTTTATATTTCAAAGAAATTTTATATTAACCCTCTTCAGTTACCTCTTTTTTAGAAGTTGTGAAGTTGATTAATCTAACAAACTTCTTATAGTATCAAAACTTGAAGATCTACATCTATCTTCAAATCTAAGTGTTAACTCACTAAATAGGGTGTTAAGCTTAGTCTGATTAAATTTACTATGTAAAAGGTTGGTTGAATATCTTCGTGGTAAACAATAAACTGTTTTTAAATTTTTGTTTTGGATGACTTGAAGTTTTTTAAGGTACGTATTGGAACTTCTTGGAAACCAAACCTGACAACCGTATGCCATTTTATACAGTAACAATTTATTATTGCCATTAAGTTTTGATTTTCTATTAAGAAGTGGTAAAAGCGCCCGTCCACAAAGTAAAGCTTTTTTACAAGTCTGTAGAATATGCTGCTTAAAAGTTAACTTTCTATCTAGTAGTAACACCAAATACTTTATTGAGTCTTGTATTGGTATTGTTGTTCCATTAATAGTAAGCGTGTTACTGGGTATTCTCTTTGGTGACTTATTAAAGGGAAAACTTATTGCCTGCGTTTTTTCTTGGTTAATTTTTATTTTCCATTTATTATAATATTTTTCTGAATCTATCAGGCCTTTCTTCATTTTTCTAACAATGGCATTAGAAACTTTTCCACTTGCTATAAAAGCAGAGTCATCAGCATAAAACGCAACGGATTGATCTGTAGGTGTTTTAAAATCGGACGTAAAAAGAGAGTACAATGTTGGTGACAAAACTGACCCCTGAGGCACTCCAGCAGGGATAATTCTTTGAGTGGAAACTCCTCCGTCTACATAGACCTTAAAAGATCTATCTGACAAAAAAACTTTTTATTATCTCTTGCAAATATATTGGATAATTAAATTCATTGAGTTTAAAAATTAATCCAGAATGCCATATGGAATCAAAGGCCTTTTCAATATCTAAGAAAATTATTCCGTTGCTTTTTCGGTTGATTTTGTTATTTGAAATTATATTAACAACTTTTTCAGCTGGAGTACCATAGAGTGGTCCTTCCTAAAACCAAATTGCTCCTTATTTAAAATATGATGTCTTTCTGTGAATTCTTTTAACCTGCTCAATATAATCTTTTCAAATACTTTATCGATAACGTTTAACATGCTTATAGGCCGATAGCTTGTGGGTATTTTTTTATCTTTACCTGGTTTCAAAATCGGAATTACTTTAGCTTCTTTAAATTGCTTTGGAAAGTATCCATTAAACAAATACCAATTAAAAATCTTAGCAATAAATATAAACAATACATTTGGCATCTTTTTAAATATAATCGGTTTGATCCCATCTTTTCCAGGGGCTTTTTTGTTTTGCATGGGTTTGACATAATATTTTACCTCTTCTTTGCTCGTTAATTCAAAATCGGAATTACTTTAGCTTCCTTAAATTGCTTTGGAAAGTATTCATTACACAAACACCAATTAAAAATCTTAGCAATAAATTTAAATATAATCGGTTTGATCCCATCTTTTTCAGGGGCTTTTTTGTTTTGCATGTGTTTGACATAATATTTTACCTCTTCTTTGCTCGTTAATTCGTCTGTTATGTTGTATATTTGTTGTAAATCTAACCACCTATCATGTTTGTTTACATATCGATCAGCTGATGAAACTAAATTGTTAGTTATTTTGTGAGAGTTTTCGAAAACATCTGCAATGAGGTTTGCTTTACTAACATTGTCATGAACTTCTACACCACTCACAATTATTTAAACGGCTTGTCTCTTTCCTTTGATTGCTTTTGTAATCTTCCAAAATCTTTTTTTACCAGTAGGCAAGCTTTGTAGAAAATCATTCCAGTTTTTGTTTCTGTCATTAGAGACATTTTGGTGAATGAGTAAATTAAGTTGCTTTAAAATACTTAGTAAAACTGGTCTTTCAGAAGGCTGAGTGCATCTTTGTAATTTACGTTTAAATCTGTTACGCTGTCCAATCAAGTATAAACTTATGTGAGAGAGTTTTCTTTGCCATACTCGTCTCTCCCCGACAGGAACTTTATTGGAAGCTTCAATCATTATGTTTGTAATATCTGTCAAAACATGTTCAATATATAATGCCGAAATATCTACAGCTTCCAGAGATCTAATCTTGTTGTCAACTCAATTGCTTATTTGACTCCAGTTAGCTAAATTGTAAGAAGGTACTAAAATTTTATTTTCAAAAACGGAGCCGTAAATTTCACAAATAATTGGAACATGGTCTGAGTTAAGCAGCCCAGATAGTGTTTGAATTGATGACATATTTAACGTGGAGTTAGTAAGAAGAATATCGATTCCTGATGGTCGAATGGGCTGAACACCTTGATCAAAGCGAGTAAAACCATTAGGATAACAAACGTTATAGTTACTTTGTAATTGGTGGTTGTATAAACATATACCTGCTGAATTATTATTAAAGCAGTTCCAGGTAGTATGATGAGCATTTAAGTCGCCGAAGATGAAAAAATCTGACGAGGAATTTGTGATTTTGCTTAGATCATCCCACAGATTTGGAGTATATTTCGGGTTGTAAGCTGCTGTAAATCTGATCAGGCGACCATTTATTTCTACTACAGTTGAGACATTTTCTATTTTCGAGGTTGGAAATTTTGAAATACGTTTATGTGGAATTGAATTTCTGATAGCTATTAAAACACCCCTTCGATGTGTTAACCTATCTTCTCTATATACTATATAATTTAATAATTTAAATTTGTTGTATGGCTTTAGGAACGTTTCGTTAATAAATATAATACCAATTTTATTCATTTAATATGTATTCTAGTTGGTTAATAGCAGTACCACTTGTTATGCCTTGGGCATTAAATTGCATAACACGAATCATGTTTATTGTTTTTTTACTATATGACATATTTTAGCATATTACCTTTCTTTGTCTTTTTTATTTTGTCAATTTTGTTTTGCAAAATTTTTTCGACGTGGATGGTCGAAGTACTTCACTATTATTAGAATTGTTAGGCCACGGATTAAAAGATCTTTGAACGTTATTATTAATAGGAGGAAAAGTCGTCTGTAGCAAGATTAAATTCTGGAGTGTTGATATTAAATCTTACTTGTCTGGACCTTCGATTTGAGTTTTATTAACAGGGCAGATCGCATAATCATGTGGACCGCCGCACCCAATACAGTTATTTTTCCTATAACAATTTGCTGACCCGTGGCCAAACATGGCACACTTCGAGCATTGTGTGGGACCCTTTGAACGACGTAATGAATTTCTCCAGTGTACTGCAATACTAAAACGAATCTTATCTCTCTTTTAAATATTTCGATATCAAATCTAATACAAATAATTATTTTTGCAGATTTGGTACCTTCATTTCCAACAATAATTTGCTAGTGGCGTTCATTATAAATCTCTTTTGTATAATAGATTGAGAAATTTTGTTTCTCAGCAGCCTAAACGAAGGCCGGTTGATCTTCAGTTCGAGCAGTATTAAATAGTTAAATTTATAGTGTAAAAGAAATAAATAATTATAAAACATAAAGATCAGTGAAAATGAGAGGAAATTGCATTTAAAATAAAAATTAAAAAAAAAATAACTAAAAAACAGAATCTTAAAAAAATAACTAAAAAAAGGACTTGGAAAAAAGACTTAAAGTAATTTTCTTAAACTTTTGAACTTTATAAAAAAAACAGAAAAAAAATAAAAAGAATTACCTAAAAAATATGGAAGAAAAATCTTTTCTGCAGCTAGGGAAAAGTTTTTATTGTTAATTATAAAAAATTTAAGGCAAAAGTGTTTAACAATTTTAGTATTTAAAATAAAATCAAAATTCCTCTGTGTTAAAACAAAACGCATTAAAACTGAGAAAAGGAAAAAAGTACACTAACCAACAAAATATCCGAAAAATATTTAAAATTGCGAAACTTAAAAAAATATCCTAAACAGAAGACACTAAAACGAATCACAAAATAGTGGAGAATATATTTGTTAGTAACAAATAGATAAAATTATTATTTTCTTTATTCTGTTGGCAGAAATTTTTAAAATAACCTTATACATATATCTATTTAAATTAGTGCTAAATTTCATTAAAAAAATATTTAATATAGCTATCAGGGTTTCTTGGTGGTTTTATTTAGGTCTACTGATTTACATCTCACTTACTTATATACAAAATGTATTAATTAAACAAAATACTGTTAAATTATACATATTAAAAATCTTAAACACGTTTAATTTAAATTTATCCCTATCTTATTTAAAATCCAGTAATGGTGAAAAACTATTACAAAGTTTTAGACATCTATTTATTGGTTCATTAATACCATAATTAGTTCTGTGCAAGTCCTCATAGAAAAAACGTTCATGACGTAAATCACGAGGAGAAACATATAATATAATCGGATTTGAAAATATATTATGTATACAAATTAATGAAAATGAAGTTCTACGATCACTTAAAGATTGTAATCCTAAATATTTACGTCCTATGTCATATAAAGGCATACACTCAGACTAAAATGCTAATTTCCCAAATGCTAATTTGGTAAACAGTTTTTGAATTCTTTCAATTCTATTTGAATGTGCAGCATAATAAGGGTTCCAAATTAGAGAACAATATTCTAATTGGCTCCTAACAAATGAAACATATAGGGATTTAAGAATTATTGGTTCTTTAAATTCATTTGAGTTTCTTCTAATGAATCCTAACATTGAATACACTTTGGGTGTTATAAAATCAATAAAATCAGTATGATTGATAAATTGTAATTTAGTGTTAAAAATAAAACCTAGATCTTTAACCTCAAGGACTCTATTAAGAAGATTATCACAAATAGAATAGTTGTACAAAATTGGATTACGACAATGTGTGTAAGGAATAGTGCAGCACAGAGAATGAAATTGACTTGAAATAACAGCGAAAATTTTTAAATCGTCCGCAAATATCAATGATTTGCAAAACGTTAAACAATTAGACAAATCATTTATAAAAATAAAAAATTATAAGGGACCAAAATTAGTTCCATGAGGAATACCTGAAAAAACGTTAATTACTTTACTGAAATAGGTCGAGGCCATTTAAACCAATAGTAAGTAATTTTAGTATTTTTTGTATATATGGCAACACCGTTTCTCTTAGTAATTTTTTGCGGTTTTATTTTCATAAATTTTTAATGCTAAACATACATGAAACAGTTTGTTCTTTATTTTAAATAAATTAAATAATTTTTAATTTGTTATTTATTAAAAGTAATTATTTTTTTCGGTTCGTGAAAGCGGAAACTCGGTTAAAATTTTTTATTTTTGTATTGATAATAAAATATTAATAGTGATTTAATCATTTTAAGATACTGTTTAAATATTGCTAAAAATGTTTTAGCAACATTTATCTTAAAATTACACTTTGACTACAACAACCAATACTGAACTCTGAATGATCTTTTCGTTGAAGCTTATTAGTTATTTTTTTTCCAATGTGGCGATGTGAACTTTTTCATTTTGGTAACTTTTTGGCAATCATATATTGCTTTTTCTGTGTTTTTAAATTTTAACTTCCCAAGAAAAATTTTTGCGGAGCCTCCGACACATACGAAATTGTGAATCCGAATTGTGCGACACATTTACGTCCGTAAAACATGTATCCTTCAAAGATTGTACGTAAACAGAACATTAACGTTTTCTGGTCCGTATACGGCTACAGAATTCGGCACGTAACCGAAGTTGGATTCCGTTTATGACGTTCTGAAAGCGGTACGTAAACGGAACGTTTATTGAAAAAGACTGCAGTCAATGCAAATAGTGAATTCGAAGATTTAGCATCTAAAAGCGACAATAAAACGAGGCAGTATAATTTTTCATAAATTGTTCCTAAATTTTTCCAATAAAATAATATTTCAAATACAAATTCAAAAAAGTAATATTTTAATATATTTAAATAAAAACAAGCAAAAAAGGGCTAAATTCGGCTGTGCCGAATCTTTAAATACCCTCCACCAATATCCTAAAAAGATGTTCTCTACTGTTTTTGATACAACTTTTGAAGTAAAATTATGTAGGTGAAAAAATTTTTTGAGGTGAAAAACTTTTTTAGATGTGAAAAGAACTTTTTTGGAAGAAAAAAAATTTAGAGGTGAAAAAAAAATTTTTGAGGTGAAAAAATTTTTGTTGCGAAAGAAAATTTTAGTGGTGAAAAAATGTTTGAGGTGAATACAAAATATTTACTGCTAAGCGACTGGTGAAAAAAAATATGAGAAAATATGTTATGTACCAGTCGCTACCTTTACACTTTCACTAGTTTTTTTAAACATGGACTGCACAAAAAAAAAACATTTTAAAGCATAGTTCCGGCTAATGGGGACTAGCTCTGCAGCTGAATATGCCTAATGGAGAGAATGTACTTTCTGATGCGCCACGCATTGATAAATAGTTGCAACGAATATTCTTTCTTTAAAAAATTGAAGTGTGTTTGTCTAATGGAGAGAATATAGCAAAGAAATTAATTTGTTAAAGAAAGAACATGAGTTGTAACTATTTGTCAATAGATGACCCATCAGAAGGTGCATTCTCTCCATTAGGCATATTTTGATGCATAGCTAGTCTCCATTAGCCATATTGTGCTACAATATGCAGTAGAGTATTATTGATTTTCTATTTTCTTCGTAACATAAATGAATATATGCCAAAAACTATGAAAAATATATGTTTTATGTGCATATTATACCTTAATTTTTTAAATCAATATTCATTTAGATGTTAAAGAGCACAATATTGCACTTTATTCATGTGTATTTTTTTATGAAAGAAAACATTAACATAAATATACATTTGCCAATCCCTAAATCCTCAAAAATACAAATGGAACAAAAAAAATACTATTTTATTACGTCAAACATTTGAAAATTTGACTTTTAAATTATGTAATACAGGTTGGTTGGAAAATTCCTGCGCTCGAAATGAAAGAATACTGTTTTTGTTACGAAATATATTTTTTTATTCAATATAATCTCCTAAAAGCTCAATACACTTGTTCCAATGATCTTCCAATAATTTTATCCCATCCGTATAATGGTTTTCCGGAAGCTCTGCAAAATAACCGTCTACGGCTGCTATGGCCTCTTCATTCGACGAAAAATGCTTTCCAAGAAGGAATTGTTTGAGATTTCTGAAGAGATAGTAGTCGCTGGGAGCCAAATCTGGTGAATACGGTGGATGTTCAAGCAATTCGTACTTTAATTCTTTGAATTTAGCCATCGTCACAACACTTTTGTGAGCAGGTGCATTGTCTTGATGAAAAATGACTTTTTTCTTCTTTAAACCAGGTGTTTTCACACGAATTTTTTCATCCAGCTGATTCAAAAGGCTGCAATAATATTAAGTGTTGATTGTTTTACCTTTCTGAAGATAATCAATCAACAAAATTCCTTTTGCATCCATAGTTATAAAACGACGCAAGAAGTCGGTTTTATTCGGCTTAAAACGCTCCAAATTACGCTGAGAAATTTGTTTTCGATCCAGTTTTTGTTGAATTTTTAATGTGTGCGGCACTAACTTTCCAAACAGTTTTTTCATACGTAATTCTTCATGTAAAATATGGAGTACTCATTCGTCTGAGATGCCTATGGCATTAGCAATTTCACGCTTAGCCAAACTTGGATCTTCACTAACCATATTATGTACCTGCTAAATGATTTCTGCTGTGGTTGCAGTTTTTGGTCGTCCTTTGCGTGGAACGTCTTTAAGGCTGGTACGACCACGTTTAAATTCACCAGCCCAAAATTCAACGGTGCGTTTTGAAGGTGAGGACTCCTTATACACTTCTAACAATTGTTCATAAATTTCCTTTGCTTTTAAACCCTTCAAAACAAAGAATCTAATGACTGCATGATATTCAATTTTTTCTATATTAAAAAAAATCAATGACACGTTAACTTCAAATGGCTTGTAAACAAAGAAAGAATTGACAGAATGACTTGCAACTTTGCATGTATTCTCAGGACAGTTATACCAACTTGAGAAAAAAAAGTTTGGAGCTAGCAGTGCCATATCTTGGTGAGCGCAGGAACTTTTCAACCAACCTGTAAGTCTACCAGTAACACCTTAATGCATTAGAATTTGACGTTTGTAGTTAATTTAATATTTTTGGTAAATAAATTAATTGAAAGCCTAATCCAAGGCTATATCGCCATGGGGTGCCACCTATTCAAAAGTAGCGGCACTAAAGCAATTATGCATTTTGCTCTTTCTTTATATATCAATTTCTTTGGACCTAGCCATGGGGCGGGGTATTGTTTCAGTCAATTCAGCGATACCTATTCAAAAGTATCGGCACTAAGGCAATTATGTATTTTGCTCTTTCTTTAGATATAAATATCTTTGGTTACAAAAACAAAAATACATTTTATGGAATGAAACGAAAAACCAACAAAGCTTAACAGAAAAACCCAATCAGGTTTGCTATATCTTCTATAGTAACCAAAGAATTGGAGATATTTTAAATGGAAAATCCTAAGAAAATGCCCTTCTGTACGTACGCCATGTCGTTTCAAGCCGGATTTGTTGAGAAACTTGAGCTACACGATAATTTGCTTGTCAGCCAAATATACGAAAACGAGAAAAAGACCATCAATGGACGTATTAACGACAATCCAGCTCCTCTGGACCTTACCTCATTCTATATGAGCCCAGCCTCCAGCAATCATAGGGGCTGAATATGATATAAGTACACTCACAATATATTTTCCGTTACCGACTGTAGTTTATTTAAAAAGTAATACGTAAAGTTTGTTTTTAAATGAAGAATCAATCGAAATTCATAGAAATATATTTTTTAGCTATTTGAATCAGTCATTCAAAAAACAAAATATAAAAATTTACAGACATTCAGTAGGAGTTGATATTTTCAGTAAAATGTAAAATTTTTTGTTTTCTGTTTTAAAAAAATAGAAAGTCATATATGTAATTCCTTTTTGTTTTTTTACCAAAATAGTTTGTATATATACAAAATTATTTCAAAAAAAAATCACACGAAATTATTCAAATATACATACATACAAAGCCAATATAAATATATACATCTGCGTGTGTTGTGTTCTGTTTTGTAATTCCATACAAATAAAAAAACTTTCAATTTGAAAAACAAACCACAAAAGTAGATTATTCTAACTTTTTGTCAGTAAAAATTTGATGGTTACTATAAACGACTTTCTATTGTTTTTACTTTTGTCGATTATTAAACAATGATTGAAAATAAACAACAAAATGGGTTGAATATAATGAAAAATCAGTAGTCCTCTTTTTGATTGTATTTTCGATTAATTTAATATGTATTTTAAGTTGTTTTTAACGAAATAATATTGTGAGTGAATAAATGTAGTCGAACAAGAAGAAGACTTAATAACATTTTTACTTACTTAACAGAAAATTAAAATAGATACAGAAAAATTGTACAAATTTGTATGGAAAATTTAGAGGTACCTTCACATTTCCACTCATAACTTTTGAACCGCTAAACCGATTTCGCTCATTTAAAATACCAAACTGCTAGGGAGGATGTTCAATAATCTGGGAAAAAATTGACACCACCGCTGGCGTCTTCGCGTCGTGATCGCCAGACAGACAGACATACGGACATCGCTAAATCGACTTAAAATTGCATAAGGATCACGAATATATATACTTTAGGGGGTCTTAAACCTATATTTCGACATATTACAAACGGAATGACAAACTGATATATACCCTTACCATATATGGTGGAGGGTATGCAGCAAAATATGCCTAATGGAGAGAATGTACTTTCTGATGGGCCATCTATTGACAAATAGTTACAACTCATGTTCTTTCTTTAACAAATTAATTTCTTTGCTGTATTCTCTCTATTAGGCATATTGTCCTACAAACACACTTCAATTTTTTCAAGAAAGCACATTCGTTGCAACTATTTATCAATACGTGGCGCATCAGAAAGTGCATTCTCTCCATTAGGCATATTCAGCTGCAGAGCTAGTTTTCATTAGCCGGAACAAAATTGATTATTTGACAAAAACTATGCTTTAAAATGTGTTTTTTGTGCAGTCCATGTTTAAAAAAACTAGTGAAAATGTAAAGGTGCCCCTAAATTGCCTATACAAATTTAATACAATTTCATAGTAGCGACTGGTACATAACATATTTTCTCATATTTTTTCACCAGTCGCTTAGCAGTAAATATTTTGTATTCACCTCAAACATTTTTTCACCAGTAAAATTATTTTCACCACAAAAAATTTGTTCACTTTAAAAATTTTTTTCACCTTAAGAAAGTACTTGAACCCATTAGTGTGTTTTTTTTTTGTGAGTAGTAAAATTATCTAAATTTAAGAAAGCCATTTCTAAATTAAATTTTTAAGTCTACCACCAACAAATTTTTAAAAATTGTTTCCTAAAAATTAGTGCAAACGTTTAGAAACATAAAGTTGTATGAATATGTAATAAAAAAAAATTATTTGATTTTATAAACTGATGAACTATTTCTAGGGAAAAATTTCATGCAACTTAGTTCAGATAAATTTTAAAAATTTTGATAAAATATTATTTTTTTTGTTTAAGTAAATATTTTCTAATTTTTGAGAAATAATAACCATAGGTATAGGATTTTTTTTTGTTGGAAGACGTTTAACTTATTTTCAATGTTTTAAAAAAAAAATCTGGCTGGCGTCGGTGTATATGGCGCACGAAACTGATGTACCTCCGGTCACTCTGACGGTACTGGTGGATGCTGCAGGAAACGCTGGGTGCAACCTGATTGTGTGCAGTGATGTCAATGCGCACCATCAAATCTGGGGAAGCTCAGACACCAATGATAGGGGTGAGTTACTCATTGAATATATTATGAATACTAACCTAACTATATGTAATAGGGGCAATGAACCAAGATTCATTACTAGGAACAGACAAGAGGTACTGGATGATACCCTTGTCTCTGAGGAACTTGCGGATAGGATTGGGAACTGGAAAGTTTTATCGAACGTTCGGAAAGCATACTGGAGGAAATACAGGGAAACATACTGCAGATTATTTTCGAGGGTATCTGACGTGAACGTTCGGGATATAGGGGAAATTGAGAGATCAGTGGAGCAGGCCACGAGGGCCATGAATGACTCGCTGCTTGCTCCATGTCCCAAAGGTAAGGCTAGGGTAGGAAACGACCGCAATGGTGGTCGCCAGAGGTAGCGAATCTTAGGAGGTGCTGTAGGAAATTGTTTAACAGGTCAAAGTACACAAGGGTTTAACAAGACTGGGACGTTTATAAGGATAAACTAAGAATATACAAGACTGCATTGAGGAAGGCTAGGAATAGGTCCTGCGGTGAATTCTGCAGCAATGTTGAGGACACCTCTGAGGCTGCAAGGCTCAGGAGGATTTCGGCTTCCACACAATGCACGGTATGATATCTTAAGTAACCGCAGGGGGATTGGAAACTCACTTCCCTGCTAACTGCCGAAATGAAACTTCTGCGGTTAGTACTGCATCAAGTCAACCTTCGGCCGATGCCAGGTAGATTGTAACCGAATCTTGAATTGCATGGGCTATAAGTAGCTTCAAACCTTTTAAGTCACCCGGACCAGACATGATCTCACCGTGTGAACTGCAAGTGGTGGCGGATACATTGATTCCGTGGCTCAGGAATCTATACATGTGCTGTATCGACCTAACTTATGTCCCTATTAAGTGGAGGGAGACCAAAGTGGTCTTTATACCCAAAGCGGGGAAATACTCTCACACGGGACCTTTGGATTTAAGGCCGGATTCATTGAAGGTTCGCTCGCCGTTAGGGAGTATACCATGGTGGCTTTTCTCGATATAGAGGGAGCGTTTAATGACGTTACTCCGAATGCGATAGCTTCGGCGCTATCAAGTCTTGGAGTGGACGCCGACATCAACAGGTTTGTGTACGGTCTTCTTACAAGGAGACGTATAGGGGCCAAATTGGAGTCATCGGACCTGAGTAGATTTGTTGGTAGGGGCACACCCCAGGGTGGTGTACTAACCCCACTACTATGCAACCTCACTCTGAATGGCGTTCTGTTGTCACTTGAGGGGGTTGGTGTTAGAGTGGTCGCATATGCAGACGACGTGGCATTGGCAGTCAGAGGAAGGTTTTCTGGTACACTCAGGGAGGTGGGCGCGTGATAAAGGTCTTGCGGTAAATCCGTGCAAGACTAAATTGGTCCTGTTCACCAGGAGATATAAGTTTCCATTAGTGGAACCTATCTCCTTGGGGGGACACTGAAATTCCTTTCGCGGAATGTGTCAAGTATCTTGGGGTACTATTGGACAGGAAACTGAACTTCACACTAATCATTAGGGAAAGGGCAAGGAAGGCCACAGTGGCACTTTATGCGTGCAAGAGGGCAATAGGGAGACAATGGTTTGGGATCTCGGATTGCCCATTGGCTGTATATGGCAGTGGTACGACCGATAATGCTGTATAGTGTTATCGTCTGGTGGAGAGCACTACAGAGGTCCACATATCGTGGGATGCTGGATAGGGCCCAACGGATGGCTGGTATGTGCATCACGGGTGCGCATCGTACCACCCCATCTGATGCGCTGAATGCTATTTTGCATTTGCTGCCTCTGGACATCATTGGTTTACAGACTGCTGCAGCAGTCAGGTTGAGGGCGCTGTCACTTTGGGCGCACAGTGGCTATGGTCACAGTGTAATCCTTAACATGATGCCTGAACTTCCAGGCATCATTGACTACACTGTGGCCGTACCATTGTTCGAAAAGAGGTACCAGACGCTTATACCGCATATGGATACGTGGAAACACGGAACTCACAATGGGGCGTTGTGTCAACTTCTATACTGACGGCTCTTAACTGGACAATCAGGTAGGCTTCAGGGTCTACTCCAGGGACCTACAGCTGAGTATTGCGCGGAGACTGCCGGATCACTGCAGTGTTTTTCAGGCTGAAATTCTGGCCATTAGGGAGGTAGTGGAGTGGCTAAGGTATAATGCCCTCACAATAGTGAGGATTAATATATTCTCTGATAGTCAAGCTGCCATTAGATCTCTGGATTCTGTCTTCCTGGATTCGACATCAGCCCTGGACTGTCGCAGATGTCTTAAAGAGATGGCTCAGCAGTCCAGCATCCATGTTATATGGGTGCCGGGCCACAAGGACATACCAAGAAACTGTAAGGCAGACGAGCTTGCTAGACTGGGGACTACCTTACACATTCCACACGAATTGGAATCTGTGGGCATGCCAATGGCCACTTGCAAATTTTAGCTGCGGGAGAGTGCTTATGAGTTAGCAAGAGAGTGGTGGTCCTCTGTCCGTGGTTGTATTCGTTCCAGACAGATGTGGCCCCATCTGGATAGGAAGCGCACGCACAGGATGCTGTCACTTGTGTCCGTCATGATGGGACACTGTCTGATTGGAAGGCATGCAGTTAGGTTGAGGGTTGCGGCTAGTGACTTTAGCAGAAGCTGTGGTGACGAATAGGAGGAGGAGTATGTGGAGCACCTTCTCTGCACTTGTCCTGCTGTGGCTAGTACGAGGGGACTGCATTTGGGCTCATGTTTCTTTGAGGACCTGGGTGATTTGGCTGATATCGATATTACAAGGGATTTTATAGTCTAAGTGAGTCTGATTGGCAGGCTACCACATCTACCTTACCTAACCTAACTATCCAACAAATAAAAACATTGATTTTATAGCTGTGAACATAAATACTGCGTAAAATTCAATAAAAGTTATAAAATTAAAGGAAAATTTTACTGTTTTCTAATAAAAATTTACTTCTCAGTAGTAAAATTTTTCTATAATTAAGAACTTTTTACCAAATTTAAAGTTATATTTGTTTCTTCAAGGAAAATTTTATTAAATATTGGTACAAAGTGTCTGGCACCGTTTTCATTTAAATTTTTCCTATAAATAAGTTAATTTTTCTAAATTCTAGTTAATTTTTTTTTTGATGGTAGGTCAAAAACAAAAGACCAGGGTCAATTATTTTTCTTTAGATAACCCCTTTTTTGAGCATAGATCACGTCTTCAAGAGTTTTGAGTAAAACTATATGTACAATTTGTTTAAAAATATAACTTTTTTGCTAATTAAATTTTATTACCGCCATTGTCGCATGTTTGGGAATCAACAACATTTTTGGTTGATACAGAGACAATAATGAGATAAGAGACGAGGACGGATCAATAAGTCCTTGACTTTTCGAACTTCCCTCGTAGTTATATGGAATGCAACACTGCTTCCATCAAGTACCACCTGTTTATATACTACTGTCAAATTTTGAGCAAGTTCGATCAATACTATCATCGTTGGAGCAAAATCTCTTTCCAGCAAGCCATTTCGTTAGGTTAGGAAATAGTCACTTTGAGCTAAATCCGGAGATGAGGTACCAATTCGTAGCCCAATTCATGGAATTTTGCCATTGAGACTACACACACTCCACGTTTACGTTTATGGTCAATTGAGAGCAAACGCGGCACCCATCTTGCAGACAGCTTTCTTAAATCCAACTGATCAATTAAAATCGAAACCACACTGCCATATGAAATGCTTATGGCATCAACAATCTCACACACTTTTACTCTTCGATCATCCAACACCATATCGTGGATTTTTTTTGACATTTTCGGGTGTACGATGGTGGGTCAATAAGTCCGTGATTTTTTTAATTGAAACACAGTTTGTTTGCAAAAAAAAAAAAATATTTTTCAACATAATCTCCTTTTAGCTCAATACACTAAGTCCAACGTTTCTCCAATTTTTGTATTCCTTCCAAAAATATGATTTTTTGAGGTCCATAAAATAGCCAGTTGTTTGATCAATAATTTCATCGTTGGAGCTAAATCTCTTTCCACTGAGCCATTTCTTTAGGTTTGGAAATAGGAAATAGTCACTGGGGCTAAATCCGAAAAATGAAATAAATGGGGGGGGGGCAATTCATAGTCTACTTCATGGATTTTTGCCATGGAAACCAAGCTGTGGCACGATTCTATTGGTGAGCAAACGCGGCAGCCATCTTGCGGAAAGCTTTCTCATACCCAAGTGATCGTTCAAAATTGAAACCACTGAGACATGTGAGATGCCTATGTCTTCCACAATCTATCGCACATTCAATCTCTTATCGGCCAATACCACATCTTGAATTTTTTTAATTGTTTTGGGTGTAGAGACCTTAACTGGGCGTCCAGAACGTTCGGCATCTTAAGTGCTTGTAAGAGCACAACGAAAGTCAGCAAACCACTTTTTTACCATTGAAATCGATGGTGCTTTTCCTTGGTTTGATTGGCGGTTTTTTTCGCAAAAGATAATGTTTAATGAGCACTCGAAATTCACTTTTTTCCATTTAAAAAAAAAGCCACGAGGTTGTATGCTATGAACAGCTGTTATACGCAAAGTAAATGACTGAACTTGCTAAAAATTTGACAGTAGTCTATTAACAGGTGGTGCTTGATGGGAGCAGTGTTGCATTTCATATAACTACGAGGGAAGTTCGAAAAGTCACGGAATTATTGATCCGCACTCGTATACATTTTAAGATGTTTTTTAAAGCTCGGTTTTTTTCTGGAGGCTCTATCTTGACTTGATCTTTTTAGAAGAGATCTTTCGCCGGATTGAAATACGTATATCACCCTATCTATAATTTCTTAATTTACTTTGTTTTTGTAAGTATACGGAGGTTGAAAGTTTGTTATAAATTAAGAAAAATAAGGAACAAAAAATCTTAATGCATAGAAGAAAAATATTACTTGAGCAAGAGTATATATATTGTAAATCTTAAAAGAACATTTTAAATTTTAGTATATTCCTTTTGCTTATTAGGAAAATAATTTTATTGCGTGTTTGATTGTAAAGCAGACAAGAATGGAGCAAAACATACCTTTTAATTGTTTTTTTGTTAAAGCTCTGAGTTCCAAAACTTCAGGTAACTGTTAAAACTGATATCAAAAAAGTGTTTTTATAACAGTTATTTTGTGTCTCTAAAATAAAAAAACGCATCCAAAACAGTTATTTTGCAACGTAAAAACAAAAAGTCGGTGAAACTCTTTAAATGGGAACTTTATTTCGATAAAAATAAAACGCATTTGAGGAGTTTTATTTTAATTTTATTTAAATTACAATTTGTAAAGATTTCTATAAAATCAATAAGTTTCTAAGACTCTTATCAATTGATAAAACTCTTTTTGGAAAGAACATTGGTATTGAGTGACCTGCGTTCAAATTTGTGCAAGTATAGAATGTCACAGCATCCAAAATCTTGTCTTTTAATATCAATACTAAAAAATATTATATTCCATGCTACATTCATACGCTATTTTTGGTACCAACAACGCACAATTTAAACAAAATTATAATAGTCAAAATTTAATACTTGTTCTTCTTTAATCAAAACTATCACTAAAATATTAGTTTTTCCAATCAATTTAAATTTAAATGTCAAATTTTTATATCCATTTGTAAAATCAAACATTATTTTCCATAATTTTGTAAATAATAATAAAATGTTTATAGATATATTTTAAAATATTTTGTTAAATTCAAATACGATTACAAAATTGTCATTGTTTAAAAAACATATGAAAAAAATAAAAGGTTACAAAAAAGTTTCAAAAAGTTGCTTGAATTTAGAAATTCTATTATTGGTTTTTATTTAAAAAGTTTTTTCTTGTATTTACAAAAAAAGATGTTTTAAAGGTATTCATTCAATAATATAAATAGAATTTTATATATATTTTCTGTGTATTAAAACATGTCTGAAATTTATAAAAATTAATTTTTTTTGGTTAAAGTAATTTGAAAATATATAGTTATTGCTCTTCAGGTAATTTCGACTTAAAGCCGAAGTTGTACAAATTTTAAAGATATAAAGCCCCATACAAAATTCTCTAAAATATAGGGATTTTAAAAATACGTAAAATAAGCATCTGAACATAATGGTACATGCAATGTTTATCATAGCTCTTTAAAATACATTTCATACATGTCCTATTAACCTACATATGTAATTTAAAAAAAAAAAAATTCTTAAGAGAGAAACATATTATAATTGAGACACTTGTAATTTGACTTCAACATTAGAATTCGGTTGCCTTAATATGAATTCGGTAATTACAACCAAAAAATTCAGTTGATTGGCAACAAATTCGATTGTCAGTTCGAATCGTTTTCTAACTATTTAAAGTGTGGGACATTTAGTTGTTGTCTTCTCTTTACAAAAATCCAAATTTTACAGAAAGCTGAATATTCACCTGATAGAGTTAATTTGTTAAACCAGTTTTTATTAAATTGACCTTGCTCTGTATACAAAGTTCAAGCCACCAATTTTAGCTGAAGATAAAGTATAAAGTTTGTCGCTTTACTGTGGCTCAATCTTTGATATTGATCGCTTTAGGTTAGAAATTGATCTATCTTTGTTTTATACTTTGTGTTCTAGTTAATTTTTTTTTGCAATACGTAATACATTTTAATACCCATAAAACTTTAATTATCGAATTCACTGGTTATTATTTACTATAGTCTTAATTTTATAATTTTGCAACCAACTTATATGTAGCTCAACATTCCATTCTTCATTTTTTGTAAAAACTTAAATATTAAACCATTATACATGTTCATAGTAATATTAGAGCATTATTGTGATGTGATAAATTTAAAAACAAGGAACCATGTAACCATGCTATTATTCTGCTTATAGTCGTCGAACGTATCTATGTCCTTTTATATGATCAGTTTATAAACACATATTCATCATCGTTTTCACCATATGTTTCTTGTGTTTTTTTACAAACAACATTGTAAATATTTCGAGTTTTACATTTGAATGAATAAACCGCTTTATTTCGTATTGCATCATTTTAAAATCAATACATATTATGCCATATTCATACACTCGAACATTTACATAAATACTTATAAACATATTCAATATTTTCATAGATACATAAAGGGTGTTGTTTAGTGCCATACAACTTTGCTTTTGAAAAAATCACATGCAAACTTACGAATTAAAAATTGTTTTGTTATTATTTGAGATGTTATTATTTGGCATATAATAATTAAAACCATGTATATTTTGCATATATTATTCGATCTATCTGTTTTAATTATATATTTTTTTTAATTTTATCAGGCTCGAGATCATAATTTAATGTTACTAACAAATAGTAAACACTATTTTATTTATTAAAAAAAAATATATAATTAAAAACATTTAAAAAAAAACATTTTGGACGATTCTACTCTTCACAGTGATAAGGTTTTGCACACTCCTCAATTGTGAGTATTTTGGAACTTCGTGGTAATTTCGTAATTGTTCAATTATTATTTATCTAGAACCTTCGTTTGTTTTCTTTAAGCTCATTCGGGGATACAATTTTTCGATTTTGTATTCGAATAAATGGGGCTACAAAAAATTTGTTCTTTCTATGATGATTAAAATGTATTTTTCCGAAGAGTTTGAGATAATACTGAACACAAATATCTTTTCGGACATGTTAATTTACTTCCATTTGAATGCCTCTTCTTATTGCAAAATAATTGCGATATTCAAAATTATGCCACTTAAGAATGCTTACGTTAGTCATTCTCATAAAATTTTGTCTTCATATTTTGTACTTTACAAGGAAATGAGATTTAATAATTAATATATTATCAAATAAAAACTAAAATAATATTCGTTTGAAGTTTTAAAAAAATCCTATGACTCTAAAAAAAACACCCTTTACAAAGTGAATACCTCTTTTTGTATGAACTTGAGTGCATCAATACAAATACAGTGTAGCACAGAATTGATTAAATTATTTGCAGATACTTGTAATTATTAAAAATTTTAAATTAAAAACCTGAGTCAGAATATTTACAAAACAAAAGGTAAATATTATTCGGATCATCTATACACACATGAAATAAATAGGTTAAAATTTTAGTGGAACCAATAAAAAAAAATTATATTATAAATACTCGTACTTAAAATCCATTATTATAGTTAAATTTTATTATGAATAGAACATTTATAAAATTAACTAAAACCTTGTCACATCATGAAAAATATTGGATGACGTGTGATCTTTTCAATTTTTTCAAAGTATTTTTTTAATGATTAAAACTAAAGTTATTTTTAAACATAAATATTGACATTTGAAACCTAAAAGAAGTATTGAAGATTAAAATTTGAAAAATAAAATTTTTTGATTTTAGCCTAGAGGAAAAACAATGGACAAACATACAGAAGGTTGCCGGTTCTGGCGGCGAAAGTAATATTTTAGTTAATTCTCTTAACAAAATCAGAAGTAGACTCTGTTAGAATTGGTTGGAATTCTATCGGAACTACAAATATTCTATCGTTATTTAAAACAATGTCACATTATCCAATATATTTATTGGTTTTTATAGTCAATATTGAAAAAATCTTATCTTCCACATTAACATACATTTAATACCAACAACCAACAACCCAGAAGTTATCGATGATTTTATCATTTGAATAAAATATTGGCAGCAAAAATCTAATATTAGTTCTGTTTCAATAAAAACTATTGCTCTATCTAAAATATAAGTTTTTCAATAATTTTTGTATAATGTCACATTGTTTATAAGCATTATTGCAATTTACCATTAATCCACAATTGTTGTAATTATAATAAAATATTAAGATCTCCAACAAACAATACGTTCCGTTTACGTATCCTCATAAACGAAATCAAACTCCAAGCTACGGTTTGTAAGGAATATGAGAACTAACTCAGACCCGCTGCAATACTGTCAATGACGGGCCGTTTTCAGACCGTTATGTCGTGTAAAAATGGAGTTGACTCCGTTTTTAGGATCCGTATTCGTACGGTTTTTTAACGGATTTGTGTAAATGCATAATTTTATTAATATTTCATTGCAATTTGTATTTTTTCCTTAAATTTATTTATAAAGATATTAAAAATAAAATATCAAAACTTTTACAAAACTTAATTAAATGCTATATTCATCTCCAGCAAAATTATTACCTCTTTGCATCACAATCATGAAAAATAAAACAAAATTTTAATTTATATTTAATTGGTGGTATTTGATATAGCAAACAATGCAAATTTGCACATTTTTCGCAAAATCCATCATAAATTGTCAGACAATATTTTTTTTGCAAGCATTATCTTTCCTTTGTTTAGAGCTTTTACTTTTTCTCAGTCTTCCAGAAATCCTCAAATTCTTATTCCGAGAATTTCAAATCATTGTACTCGTATGAGAGATCTTTTGTAGTCAGAATTTTACGCTGTTGGAATCGATTACCCCATGAAATAATCGAAATAAATAAATCGAAATAAAGATTAATAAATAAATGAATTTTAAATTTCATAAATATTTACCTCTTGGATATTTAATTCTACGTTTTTTATATCAAAACGAATCCAAAGGCAATTTAGAAAAGACGGTACAGAATAGGATACACCAAAATGGAATCAAAACTAATTGTTTTGTAAAATACAAAAATACAGTCGTTTACGTACAAGCTTTGAAGTATTCGTATTTTCGAGCCATCATTGTACAGCAGAAGTCGGATTTATTAATGCGCCTGCTAGTTTTTGGGTTCTCAGTTCACACATACATTTTTTTTATTATTTTTTTAATAAGTTGTTTTATTGATTAAAATTAAAAAACACAACTTACTTAGTATAATTTTGCCTAGAGGAAAAGCATTGGCCTGACAAACATAAGACCGCCGGTTATAGCCCAGTTCGCAGTATAAAAACTTTTTATTTTTAAAACAAATTTTTTTGGAACGCATTTCTATTAGTATAGTATCTATTTATAGAATGCCTATAGAATAGAATTTTGTTATCTAAAAATAGATCCCATAAATATTCGGAATTTATAAATAAAATTCGGCTATACAACAGTATTAAAAATTAAAGTGATGGTACCCACAACTACAAAAATTCGGTTGCTACTAGACCGTTACACAAGTTTACAAATTCCGGTTAACTTTTGGATCAGAGCCGATGAGAACAAATCTTATCGTTATTTGAGGAGCTGAATGCGAATCCGAGTTTAACTTTTTGAGTTCTCTCATGTTGGCAGAAATGCACTATCATAACGGCAATCAGCTATTGGAATCACTAGAAACATCATCTCAATTTTATTCTTAATGCTATTTTTGTTGAAAACCCGAAAATGCAAATAAATAAGTGCAAAGTCGATTCCAAAATAATTGGAAAAAATATTACAAATGTGATGAGAGATGCATACATTCATTATTTTGGTTTCTCTGTAGCAAACACTAACAGCCCTGGGTACGGAAATTATTTTGTAATGCGTGTAGCACAATACACTCACCAAAAAAAGTCTGTAATGGCAACTGAAAATTTTGCTGTTATTACGGGAAATTCTGCTAATTTGAGCCCAGCGGTATTTTTTGCTAATCTTAGCAACACATGTCTGCTGACGTGTAGTACAATGAAATTAGTAGAAAAATTAGTAGCCGCTACTAAAATTTAGTAGACTTTTTGTAAAGTGGAATTTAAAATCTGTTTGCTAAAATCAGCAAAAAAAATTACTAAATATTATTAATATAAGTAAAAAGCTTTGAATTTATTTTTCCTATCGAGCATCAAAAATTTTGATTATATTTTTTAAAAAACGAATTAATCATTTTGTTTTAATTTGGTAATTTCTGTTTTGAAAAATATTTTGGTCAATTTTTTTACTTTTAAGGTTAATTTTTTTTATGGTGGATTTTTAGAACTAAAAAACCTTTTTAGTGCTATTTTAAGTGGATGTCATCTTTTTAGACATGAGTCGGTATCTTCACTTCCGAAATAACATTTCCTTCAATATCCACTTTTTTAAAATTAGTAAAATTTTTTGCTAATTTTAGCAAATCGGTTTTCAAAAATTTGTAAAATGATTTCTGAAATTAGCAACAAAAATTTGTAAATATTCTGTAAAAATTCTGTAATTTGTAAAATGTAAATAGCAAAAACATTTGCTAAATAATAATTTTTTACTAAAAATCAGTACAAAAATAGTAGAGTGGGATCGAAAACCGTTTACAAATTTTTCTATTAACTTTTTTTCTGAGTGTACTATACAAGCGGTCACTTGGTCAAGAAGAATACTTTCCATTTTTAATGCCAATGTTATGGAAAGAGCAGAAAAATCATGCAGATGATTATTATTTTTGCTTGATAAATATGGTCGGTCAAAATGCAAAAAAATAATAGCAAACTATAAATATCCTGACGTGTCATCAGTGTCCAAGCCAGTTCCCCGAACGAGCAATGATTCTTTGCCAATTTGTCCAGGTATGAGTGCAAATTCCATGGTGACTTTCAGTTCATTAAGAGTTCATCGTCGACCGAAGGTTTTAACATGAAAGAAAACCATTTAATTTCACAAAGTCATCTTAATTAATTGATTCATTATTTGAATTGCTCGAATCACGGTTGCAGGAGTGGAAATGTATTGACACTCAAACAAAGGTCACTGTTTACAGATTACAAGGTCTAAGACAGAGATGGCTGGGAAAAAGATTCCACGATGAAGTGGGTGATGTGGCTAGATATGATCAAGGCAGTGTATTGGGGTTTCCTCGGGTTTTTAGGCCGGGGGCTCTCAATTCTTTATCTTTTACTGTTTTTTATTTATTATTTTTCTTTTTCCAAAGGGTATCATAATGGATCCTATGGGTCTCTGTGTTGTAGTGTATTTCATTGTACAACACAACCCTTATAATTAATCTATCTACCGCTTTTTAAAAAAGAAGAGAACATACGTTTCTGCGATGACATCATGCGTTTATTTGATGCGATAAATACACTGTACGATGTAAATGAATGACGTTTGTTCATATATGGTTCAAAATACAGCTCGAAGGCTGGTCTGGTCATGATCCGGGTGATCATGTAGTACAAACGAAGGAATGCTACGAAACAATATGTACAATTTTAACCAAGATCAAATACATCGAACAATATTAAAAAATTTGTGGCGGTTTAGAGGTTTGAAAACAAATTCTAATTCAATTTTAAAGAATAAATTATTTATATACTATTCTAACAGGTCATTGGATTCTGTTTTTGTGCCTGTGGGATAGTCGTGCAACTGACCAATATTATGTGAAAAAATATTGGTAAAGTCGTACTAGTTATGAAATAGGAAAACAAAACATCTCTTCTACATCTCTTCTAAATCCACAGAACATTTTCCTGCCACCTCTCCACATAAATCTTGGCCTTATCAAAAACTTAGTCAAAGCGCTCAACTTTGATGGGCCGGCTTCTAAGTTCTTGACCAAGTAGCTTCTCAAATTGTCATACGCCAAAATCAAAGAGCGTATCTTTGTCGGACCCGATATTTGAAAATTAATAGCCGACGGAATTTTTATGAAATGTTTAAATTTTATGAAATGTTTCAAGATGTTGTTCGCAACTTTGTCGGTAACCGCAAGTCCCCGGATCTAAAGCAAAAAGTCGGCGGTTTGTTACAAAATGATCGCAAGACTGGAGCTTGAATGTCTCTCAAACACACATTTTCTTCATTCCCATCTCGATTTGTTTCCTAAAAAGTTATGTAATACTAGCGACGAGCAAGGAGAGCGACTAAGGACGATATAAAGGTTTTTGGGACGAGGGCATGATGAGCGACTATTGTTGGACTCAAATGCGTGAAACAGATCCCAAAAAATACAAACGACTCAGTTGGACTGCTCTTTATTTATATTTTTTCACTTTTTATTGAATACAATGGACATTAATTGTAAAAAATTGTAAAAAATTATTTTATTCAGTATCTTGAAAATTAAAAAAACGGAGTGCATATTTGAATTCAATGCCCCAAATAGCCTAGAAATAACTTTTAGTTTCGTTAATCCAAAATCGTGTATACTTGTATTATTAATGAACATGTATAAATATTTCGGCAAGAAGTTATTAAGTTGATCAAAAACACGAATAATACCCAGCAAAACAGGGTTTCAACTACTTACCAGCCTATTTACTCGCTTAATTACTTTTGTTCACGATATCTCAAAAGTAATGAGTGGTCATTACCTTCTCACTTACAAAAAACACAATGTAATGGGTAGTCATTGCTCTCTCGCTTACGAACAGTCAAAAATATTGAATACCAATTACTTTTTGGACATCGCTAACAATAGTAATTAAGCGAGTAAATAGCCTGGTAAGTAGTTGATACAATATTTTTGCTAGGTAATGATTAAAAGTATGTAATCTTCCTTTATAAATCCTAACTTCATTAATATAATAAAAAAATGCAATAATCCACTAACAAAAACACAAAAAAAAAACAGATTCATATTGACACGATTTTTTTGATCAAATGCCGTAAAAATCAAAACAGTTAATCTAACAAATATATCTACAAATTAAAAAACGTAGTCTGCTGACGATTAGAGACCAGCCTACAACAAATTAGTTTCACAATTTATTATAAGTTCCCAGCAAAACCATGATATCAACTACTTACCAGCCTATTTACTCTCTTAATTACTTTTGTTCGCGATGAGCCCAAAAGTAATGGGTACTCATTATTTTTTGGCTGTTCGTAAGCGAGAGGGTAACGACCACCCATTACTTTGTTTTTTTGTAAGTGAGAAGGTAATGATCACTCATTACTTTTGGGTTCATCGCGAACAAAAGTATTATTATTATTTCAAATGGCACTACGCACCGCGACCACAATAGGTATTTTGTGCTGCCCAGAACCACCCTAAAGGTTCAAGCTATTGATGAAGCCAAGAACCTTACTGGGTGAAGTGTTCCAAATGTCGGAAGGCGACAAGAAACGGTCACCCAAAAACTTGATCTTCATGACACAAAGCCCAGGACAATCGCAGAGGACATGATCTGACGTCTCCGATTCCAACCCGCAAAACCTGCACAACTCAGTGTCCGATTGACCCTTCTTGTGCCTATGGTACCTAAGGTCGCAATGCCCAGTAAAGTATCCAGTTAGGGTCCTTAGGTCCCTTCGACCAAGGGCCAATAGTCGCCCAGACCCACCACTGGGCATAGATATAAATCTCTTAGCCTGTCGTTGGCCACGAGATGTTTGCCAATAATCGTAAAATCTCGACTCTCTCCACAACCTGAGCCTCTCCCTAATATAGATTTTGGTTCCCTTAAAAATATACGTAAGTCCTTAAAGATTTTGGTACTTTTTGTTTAAAAATTTTGGTACCTTTGAAAATCCACGCAAGATTTCTGTACGATTTTCTTAGAATATGGTATGATTTTTTTAGATGTTCACCTAAAAAGACCCACCACTGGGCATAGATATAAATCTCTTAGCCTGTCGTTGGCCACGAGATGTTTGCCAATAATCGTAAAATCTCGACTCTCTCCACAACCTGAGCCTCTCCCTAATATTGATTTTGGTTCCCTTAAAAATATACGTTAGTCCTTAAAGATTTTGGTACTTTTTGTTTAAAAATTTTGGTACCTTTGAAAATCCACGCAAGATTTCTATACGATTTTTTTAGAATTTGGTATGATTTTTTTAGATGTTCACCTAAAAAGATTTCGATACTTCTGCACCGCGCAGAAAGGTTCAGGGCCTATGAAGGGCCGATGGGTACCTCGGCTGGCCAGACAGTCCGCCCTTTAGTTGCCCTCATGCCCTTCATGGCCAGGAATCCATCCCAGGGTAAGGGAGTTGCTCCTACCGAGTCTGTTGAGTGCCGTAATACATTCCATGACAAATTTAGATGACACCTCGTGGGACATAAGAGCCCTAAGTGCCGCCTGACTGTCAGAGAGAATATAGATACGAGATCTGACCACACGCCTCCGTCGGCATTCCTCCACACAAACACATATGGCGTAAATTTCCGGCTGGATAATGGAGGGATATTTGCCCACGGGAAGGGCGCGCTGGAACCCTTGCCCTAAAACCCCCGCACCCGTATCCTTATTCAGCTGTTTCGAGCCATCTGTGAACCATCACTGGGCCCCAACTTCAGATTCCCAAGTGCGGTTGGTTCACATGCTCCTATCAAAAGACATAGCGTCAAAATACCTGACCAAAATCTGTTCCGGCAGCATCCTATCCGCGACCTTTCTGACTGGGTCAGCCATAAGAATCTTGGCGATCCTCATGTGACCCCTTAGTTTGCCGCTTCTTAGTCTAGTTGAGCCCATGACGGCCGCCTCCATTACAGAGATATGCAACGGAGGAATTCCCAGCATGGCCCCGATGGCATCCGTAGGACACGTCCCGCTGGCGCCCGTTATACCAATGCACGCCAGACGCTAGATCCTCTTAAGGGCATTCATCGTTTTCGACTGTTCGACCATTGGCCACCATGCGATGGCCGCATAGGTGATCATAGGTTTGACAATAGTAATGAATGACCAATACACCATATGCGGACTCAGACCCCATGTCCTCCCAAAGAGCCTTTGGCAGGCATAGAGAGCTCTGGTGGCCTTTTTGGACAGCGAGTCAATATGATCATTCTAGGTTAGAGATTTGTATAGAGTAACCCCCAAATACCTAACCTTATCGTAAATGGTACCAGTATCGTCTTCAACGGGTTGATGGAAGAGTAAAGTTCAGAGACTCTTGCATGCGCTCTGAGATCGTCCTGTCATCCCATCCAATGACGGATATGACAAGATTATCTGCGTAGCCGTAGTTTCTGAAGCCCAGGTCGTTTAGATCCTCGAGCAACTCATCTGTGACTAGTGTCCCCGCTGATACGCGAACTGAAGACCGTGTATCGGTCTCCATGCGAGGTAAGTGTCCCTAATATAGCGATCCAAGACTTTCTCCATAGTCTTTAGGAGAAACGAGCTAAGGCTAATTGGTCTATACGATTTAGGCAACTGTTCGGATTTTCTCCCTGCCTTTGGTACAAAGACCACTATCACCTCTCTCTACGGTTGTGGTACATGACCAAATAGCAGACTGAATCTAAATATCCTAACCAGTCTTGGGATAATTACGTACAACCCCTACTGCAAAAGGCATGGATTGACCCCGTCCGGACCTGGAGAGAGAGTAAATAGGCTGGTAAGTAGTAGATACCATGGTTTTGCTGGATTTTGTGGGATTTCAGAACATTTAATTTCTTTAATGCAAAAGAGTTTTTATATTTTACACGAACCTTAACAAAACTGTGCATGTCACTTGTGTCGTCTATTTTCCGAAAAAGTTAATTTTTCGGTTGTGTAAATAAGAAATTAGTTTTAAAACCTTAATTTGACTGTGGCAACAGAATATTAGTAGATAAAGAGTCCCCATAACGTATGAGTTATGTAGCATTATCATATTAAGTATACGACATGGGCTACAGCATATTTTAAAGTGCTTACGATTTGGTTTAATAAAACAATATTTTGTGTTACTTTACCATATAAAATTTTATATTATATTAATTTTTTTAAATTTCCTTATATTGTGCCATATATAACCACGTCTAGTTATATGTTGATTTTTATAAAAATAAATGTGATTTATATAATAAGATATGGTATAAAATTATATATAATACTCTATAATTATATATGTTTTACACGGGACCAAATGTATCTATATATGGCTTATACAGGTTCATATATATTAATATATGCTATCGCATATTTCAGATATTATAATATATGTTCCCTTATCAAACTTATTTTAAAAAAGTTTAAAAGATATGTTTATGTATGATATATATGGTATGGTACAGTATTTGCAAATATATTTGATATATTATTATATGTGGTCCATATATACAGAATTTTTTTATATGATATAATTAGATATAATTATATGTTGTTCCATGTCAATGGTTTCGAATCCCAGCCAGGGAGATACAAAAATATTTTTTTTCTGTCTTTATCAATTTACTATAATTTTCTTATATATATACATATATATATATATATATATATATATATATATATATATATATGTGCACAGCACATGTTTCGGGGACGGGTTTTCGTTCCACAAGTTACTATGAAGACATTTTGTTACTTTGGGGACTGTCCTTAAACTTTTCGTTATTCTACTGTTTACACTGAAGACATTTTACTGGATACAGCGCATATTATAAGGTCTTTTTTGGCTGTATATACAGATGTCTTCAAAGTATCGTTATTCTACTGTTTACACTGAAGACATTTTACTGGATACAGCGCATATTATAAGGTCTTTTTGGCTGTATATACAGATATCTTCAAAGTATGCGCAATTAATATATATATATATATATATATATATATATATATATATATATATGTATATATATATATATATATATATATATATGTGTATTGCCCATACTTTGAAGACATCTGTATATACAGCCAAAAAAGTCCCTATAAAATGCGCTATGTCAAGTAAAATGTCTTGAGTGTAAACAGTAGAATAACGAAAAGTTTAAGGACAGTCCCCAAAGTAACAAAATGTCTTCATAGTAACTTGTGTAACGAAAACCGGGCCCCGCAATATGTTCTGTGCACATATATATACATATATATATATATATATATATATATATATATATATATATATATATATATATATATATATATATATATATATATATATATATATATATATATGTGCACAGCACATGTTTCGAGGACGGGTTTTCGTTCCACAAGTTACTATGAAGACATTTTGTTACTTTGGGGACTGTCCTTAAACTTTTCGTTATTCTAGTGTTTACTCTGAAGACATTTTACTGGACACAGCGCATTTTATAGGGACTTTTTTGGCTGTATATACAGATGTCTTCAAAGTATGGGCAATGCATATATATATATATATATATATATATATATATTCATTGCCCATACTTTGAAGACATCTGTATATACAGCCAAAAAAGACCCCGTAATAGAGCTGTATCCAGTAAAATGTCTTCAGTGTAAACAGTAGAATAACGAAAAGTTTAAGGACAGTCCCCAAAGTAACAAAATGTCTTCATAGTAACTTGTGGAACGAAAACCCGTCCCCGCAACATGTGCTGTGCACATATATATATATATATATATATATTAGAAAAGAATAACGAAAAGTTTAAGGACAGTCCCCAAAGTAACAAAATGTCTTCATAGTAACTTGTGGAACGAAAACCCGTCCCCGCAATATGTGCTGTGCACATATATATATATATATATATATATATATATATATATATATATATATATATATATATATATATATGCATTGCCCATACTTTGAAGACATCTGTATATACAGCCAAAAAAGTCCCTATAAAATGCGCTGTGTCCAGTAAAATGTCTTCAGAGTAAACACTAGAATAACGAAAAGTTTAAGGACAGTCCCCAAAGTAACAAAATGTCTTCATAGTAACTTGTGGAACGAAAACCCGTCCCCGCAACATGCAACATGGGCAATGAATATATATATATATATATATATATATATATTCATTGCCCTTACTTTGCCAAAAACGTCCCTATAATATGCGCTGTATCCAGTAAAATGTCTTCAGTGTAAACAGTAGAATGACGAAAAGTTTAAGGACAGTCTTCAAAGTAACAAAATGTCTTCATAGTAACTTGTGGATCGAAAAACCGTCCCCGCAACATGCGCCGAGCACATATATATATATATATATATATATATATATATATATATATATATATATATATATATATATATATATATATATATTCATTGCCCATACTTTGAAGACATCTGTATATACAGCCAAAAAAGTCCCTATAATATTCGCAGTATCCAGTAAAATGTCTTCACTGTAAACAGTAGAATAACGAAAAGTTTAAGGACAGTCCCCACAGTAACAAAATGTCTCCATAGTAACTTGTGGAACGAAAACCCGTCCCCGCAATATGTGCTGTGCACATATATATATATATATATATATATATATATATATATATATATATATATGTGTGCACAGCACATATTGCGGGGACGGGTTTTCGTTCCACAAGTTACTATGAAGACATTTTGTTACTTTGGGGACTGTCCTTAAACTTTTCATTATTCTAGTGTTTACTCTGAAGACATTTTACTGGACACAGCGCATTTTATAGGGACTTTTTTGGCTGTATATAGTAGATTAATGTAAAGTTTGAGGTCAGTCTCCAAAGAATCAAAATGTCTTCATAGTAAACTGTGAAACGAAAAGCCGTCCCCGCAACATGCGCTGTACACATATATATACATATATATATATATATGTGCACAGCACATGTTTCGGGGACGGGTTTTCGTTCCACAAGTTACTATAAAGACATTTTGTTACTTTGGGGACTGTCCTTAAACTTTTCGTTATTCTAGTGTTTACTCTGAAGACATTTTACTGGACACAGCGCATTTTATAGGGACTTTTTTGGCTGTATATACAGATGTCTTCAAAGTATGGGCAATGCATATATATGGGCAATGCCAAAAAAGTCCCTGTTATATGCGCTGTATCCAGTAAAATGTCTTCAGTGTAAACAGTAGAATAACGAAAAGTTTAAGGACAGTCCCCAAAGTAACAAAATGTCTTCATAGTAACTTGTGGAACGAAGAACCGTCCCCGCAACATGTGCTGTGCACATATATATATATATATATATATATATATATATATATATATATATATATATATTCATTTCGCATACTTTGAAGACATCTGTATATACAGCCAAAAAAGGCCCTATAATATACGCCGTATCTAGTAAAATGTCTTCAGTGTAAACAGTAGAATAATTAAAAGTTTGAGGACGGTCCCCAAAGTACCAAAATGTCGTCATAGTAACTTGTGAAACGAAAACCCGTCCCCGCAACATGCGCTGTGCACATATATATATATATATATATATATATATATATATGCATTTCACATTCTTTGAAGACATCTGTATATACAGCCAAAAAAGACCCCGTAATATGAGTTGTATCCAGTAAAATGTCTTCAGTGTATACAGTAGAATAATGAAAAGTTTAAGGACAGTCCCCAAAGTAACAAAATGTCTTCATAGTAACTTGTGGAACGAAACACCGTCCCCGCAACATGTGCTATGCACATATATATATATATATATATATATATATATATATTCATTACCCATACTTTGAAGACATCTGTATATACATCCAAAAAAGTCCCTTTAATATGCGCTGTATCCAGTAAAATGTCTTCAGTGTAAACAGTAGAATAACGAAAAGTTTAAGGACAGTCTTCAAAGTAACAAAATGTCTACATAGTAACTTGTGGATCGAAAAACCGTCCCCGCAACATGCGCCGTGCACATATATATATATATATATATATATATATATATATATATATATATATATATATATATATATATATATGCATTTCACTTATTTTGAAGACATCTGTATATACAGCCAAAAAAGTCCCTGTAATATGCGCTGTATCCAGTAAAATGTCTTCAGTGTTTACAGTAGATTAATTAAAAGTTTGAGGACGGTCCCCAAAGTACCAAAATGTCTTCATAGTAACTTGTGGAACGAAAACCCGTCCCCGCAAAATGCTCTGTGCACATATATATATATATATATATATATATATATATATATATATATATATATATATATTCATTTCGCATTCTTTGAAGACATCTGTATATACAGCCAAAAACGTCCCTATAATATGCTCTGTATCCAGTAAAATGTCTTCAGTTTATACAGTAGATAAATGAGAAGTTTGAGGACGGTCCTCAAAGTAACAAAATGTGTTCGTAGTAACTTGAGGAACGAAAAACCGTCCCCGCAACATGAGCTGTGCACATATATATATATATGTGCACGGAGCATGTTGCGGGGACGGTTTTTCGTTCCACAAGTTACTATGAAGACATTTTGTTACTTTGGGGACTGTCCTTAAACTTTTCGTTATTCTACTGTTTACACTGAAGACATTTTACTGGCTACAGCGCAAAAAAGTCCCTATAAAATGCGCTGTGTCCAGTAAAATGTCTTCAGAGTAAACACTAGAATAACGAAAAGTTTAAGGACAGTCCCCAAAGTAACAAAATGTCTTCATAGTAACTTGTGGAACGAAAACCCGTCCCCGCAACATGTGCTGTGCACATATATATATATATATGTGCACGGCGCATGTTGCGGGGACGGATTTTCGTTTCACCAGTTACTATGAAGACATTTTGGTGCTTTGGGGACTGTCCTTAAACTTTTTGTTATTCTACTGTTTACACTGAAGACATTTTACTGGATACAGCGAATATTATAGGGACTTTTTTGGCTGTATATACAGATGTCTTCAAAGTATGGGCAATGAATATATATATATATATATATATATATATATATATATATGCATTGCCCATACTTTGAAGACATCTGTATATACAGCCAAAAAAGTCCCTATAAAATGCGCTGTGTCCTGTAAAATGTCTTCAGAGTAAACACTAGAATAACGAAAAGTTTAAGGACAGTCCCCAAAGTAACAAAATGTCTTCATAGTAACTTGTGGAACGAAAACCCGTCCCCGCAACATGTGCTGTGCACATATATATATATATATATATATATATGTGCACAGCACATATTGCGGGGACGGGTTTTCGTTCCACAAGTTACTATGAAGACATTTTGTTACTTTGGGGACTGTCCTTAAAGTTTTCGTTATTCTAGTGTTTACTCTGAAGACATTTTACTGGACACAGCGCATTTTATAGGGACTTTTTTGGCTGTATATACAGATGTCTTCAAAGTATGGGCAATGCATATATATATATATATATATATATATATATATATATTTGTTTGATCTGCAAAATGGCAGATCAAATTAGATCCAGCCATATACTTGGGATTGAGAAGGATCTAAATTGATCCGACAAATGGCAGATCAAATTGTGTCAGATTAGATCCAGCAATATATTTAAGGATTTGGAATGATCTTGTTAGATCAGAAAAATGAAAGATTAAATTAGACTTGCAATATATTTGGGGATTTAATTTGTTTATTATTTTTTTTGTTTTGAAACTGATTTTTAAGAATTTATTTTTGTTTAAAAGATATGAGTTTCACCTTTTAAACAGATATTTTTTCACATCGGTTGGAATATGGAGTTTCTGATTTGATTTATCAACAAATTTTATGAAGGAACACAATTTATAGAATTAAGTTGTTTATTTAAAAATATTAAAGAATTCGCTTGTTTGAATTCATAATTGCACAAACACAGAAAAATCGGCGAGGACTTGTCAGGAATATGCGTGATTTTTATATCTTTTCTAATAGATAACCTCTTAAACTAAAGCTTATACCCGGTAGTGAAAGAGTCAGGGACCAAAGGTAGTTCTATCCAACTTTGTGAATTTCGCAAAAACTATTTTTTTTGGTGGCAGCTCTTTTTTATTTAGGAATTTTGTTTTATTATGGACAGTGTCATATAATGAAAAAAGAAACAAACTTTATCGACTATCTACACTGCGGTTTTAAGGGTTTACTTCCTCTGAACACGTCTTATATTTTCTTTTTAAAAAGTGGTCAGAGTCTTCTACAAAAACCAAAGATTATAAGGCTTGATTCTTTAAAAAATCTCTCTGCCTTTACCTGTCCTAAACAAACATTTTAGAAACCAATGCAATAGACTTAACTTGATATTTCAGCAAAAGCAGCTCTTTGAGTTCTTATTGATGAAAGAAATACATTTATTTTGAATTAAACGATTAATCGCCAGTTTTTCCGATTAATCAACCCGTAAAACCGATTAATCAATTTTCTTAATTTTTCGAATAATGACCTAACCGATTAACCGGTAGGGTCGAATAATTAGAAACACTAATTTTTATGTACTATACTTACAAGTTTTATAGAGCTACTTTAGTAGAACAAAGCAAAATTTTTACTGCTTCAAGATCAATGTGGAGAGTGGAGAATATTTAAAGTTTTCGAAAAAAATGCGTTTTTTAAAACTTAAAAGACCGTAGGTCAGCCATTTTCCAAACGATTTTCAAAAAAATTCTGATTAAAACGCATGTATTAGAAGACATGTTTAGAAGATATCTTGATATTATCTTGCAACCTATTTCTAAATATGTTTTAACAATTGTCATTATTATTTTATTAAATCTTGTTGTGCAGGATATGACATTAATAAATAAATAAATAAAAAAAAATAAATAAATAAATAAATATTAACAAATGTAGATACAAATTTAAAACTTCCAGTTGTAAAATTATCCAGGAGTATCGCACACCCTTACAGAAATTCTCAATGAATAAATTTCCAAATGTTTCTCTTCTATAATTATCGGGTTTTTCCAAATTTTAACAACCATGAGAAGAAAATTGTTTTGGAAAATTTCCAAAGAGTAATTTCCTCATCAAATAAGTTTAACCAAAAATCAAGCTTTCAAAATAACAAAATTTGTGTAGAAAGTTCGTTATAGCCGAGCTGACAATGTTAATGACACATCTTCATAAATACGAAGAAACTTCTTCATAAATAAGATGTAACTTTTTCATAAGTATTGATAAAAGTTCTTCATAAATGCTGATGCAATTTCTCTATATATATGAAGAAACTTCATATTAAACATGCAGAAATAATTGTATTTCATAAATCACATCATTTCACAAATATGAAGAATCATGTCACCAATTTCCATTTTTGTGAAATAGCTTCATCATATTGATGAAGTGTAACATTGGACAGAAATCAATAATTATTCCCTGCCACTATATGGTACACTCACAATATTATTTCGTTAAAAGCAACTTAAAATACTTATTAAATTAATCAAAAATACAGTCAAAAAGAGGACTACTGATTTTTAATTATATTCAGCCCATTTTGTTGTTTATTTTCAATCATTGTTTAATAATTGACAAAAGGAAGAAAAACAATAGAAAGTCGTTTAAAACATACTTAGGAATTTTTTATTACCATTGAAATTTCATTACCATTAATTGACACTAATACAATTTAATGGTAATTATGCGCAAATGCATAAAAAAAACTAATTGTAATTGATTGAAAAATCATTTGATTACAAAAAAGTTTATACGATTTGAAAATTATCAAAGTACCTTTTTATACAGAAAATACAAAACAAAATATCAAATATACAAATGTTAACCCGCATAAATAAATATAAACATAAATATTTACAACATAAATATTTACAAATGACGGTTAATAATTCTAATGGTTTCTTTTAATTGATACATTAGTAATGGAAATGAAATTCAAAACATTGTCATTGATAAATGCAATCAGATCCGTAAATCGTTACCATTAAATCAAACAATGGTAATGAAATTTATTTCATTACCATTGATATCAATGTAATGGTAATTAAATCATCAATTAATTAGTCCAATCAATGGATTAGTCCCATGTATGGTTTAAAATAAACATCAATTTTGAACTGCCAAAAGTTAGATAACAACACTTTTGTGGTTTGTTTACAAATTGAAAAATTTTTTATTTAAATGTAATTAGAAAATACAACACACACAGATGTATATTTTTTTATTGGCTTTGTGAGTGTATGAATGTGAGTGTATGAAATATAAAGCAATCTAACTTAATATAACCTAAATATAGAATATATTTTGCCCAACACTGTACTTAAGGAGTGTAGAATTTCAAATTGTACATATGTATATGAAACATAACAATCACTTAAATACAAATATTCTGTATAAAGAAGTACATATAGCAGTGAGGGAGAATAATGGGCACAAAGTCGCTACACCCTAACTGTGTAGTTCCAGTCTTCTAAAGTTATCAGTAATTTAATAAACTATAACGTATTCTTATTATCTACTTTTAATTAGTTTGTTTACAAGAGGTGTGCTAAGTGTTGCATTGTGCTTTTGGAAGCAGCGTTGTTAATATATAGATATAAAACTTAACAATTTTTGATGGGACTATAAACATTTTTACATATGTTTAGTGTGCTAACAAAAAGAAAAGCCAACAGTTAATAGTTGTTATAGATGAATTTCATGTAAAAATCGAGATGCATTGAACCCGACCCCCTCAGATATCGATGAAATTTTGTTCATAGCTAAATTTGATCAATACAAACAAACTCTCATTTTTAGAAATGACTTTTTTGCAATTTTTTGGGCGTGGCACAGTGGGAAAGTTTTCGAAAAAACGCGAAAATAGTCGAAAAGAGCTCCATTTAAACTACAATAACTCAGAATCGGCTGAACCGATTTACATGATCTTGGTATCATTAAAAAGATATTTTAACAGGCTTTATGACACGTTTAAAAAAAATTACACTGTAAAAAATTTATAACAAAAAGAAAATTTTAACTAACGAAAAATCCAAAGAGATCAAGGGTTTTTTTACAGTGTATTATTTTTTTAGAAAGGTTTATCCTTCACCTATACCATATCAAAAAATAAAAATGGGTTCTTTTTTAGTTTTTTTTTATATAATTTATTAAGTAGTGTCACTTCTAGTAATTGCCCTTATATTTTATATTTACAGGTAAAATAAATAAACATTGTTCCAGGAAAATTGTGAATATGTTTTAACCCAAATTTTTTAAGTAGTGTCACTTCTAGTAATACGTACCGAAAGTTTTCGAAATAATTCGAATAATGATTACATTTTTTTTAAGTTAATTATTTGTAAGAAATTTTGCGCTGCTCAAATTTGGCACAGTCAGAATATCTGCGCACACGTACAAAAGTTTCATTTATCGGAATAAATGAATGAAAGCCTTGAGTTCCTCTTATAGTTTGAGCTTCTTTATATCTCGAAAATAGCTTTTCTTTAACGTTGTTGTATTCGTCAGCATCTGCGTAAGCAACTTGTATGGTGGTCTTATATGTTTCTGATGCCCAGTGACAGAGTTGCCTCGTTGTCTGGATTTCATTTTTATTTGCAATACTATAATTTCGAGCACCTCTCTTCAATGTTCCTCCGATTCCATCACATGCAGATTTTCCGTGACTGGTAGCATAAAAGTGCCATTCAGCGTCAATACCAAAATCAGATTTGTGATGGCATAAATTAATGAAGTTATATTTATTTTTATATTGTGCTCCTGCACCATCTGATACGAAAATGATTTTATTAATATTGTTGGTTATATTGGCCTTCACGAACTGTATCATTTTTGAAATATATAGATGAACTGCTATACTATCATGGGTATTGCAATCAGATATTATGGCAAAGCTTTTATGAGTTAATTTATCGTTATCTGAAAATAAACAAACAAAGGAAAAAAAAACAAATAAATAAAAATATTAAATATTTTGATCAGTGTGGATGGATGTGTTTACTAATACCAAAATATTAAAATAATTACCTTTGTAATAAATAACGAACGGATGTATTGTAGCCTGATCATTATTCCAATGGTATCCTTGCACGGCATATTGTACAAGAAATCCATAATTTTCAGCAAAGTCCATTTGAATTAACATTTCTCCTGATAACAGCGCCGCTCTTTTATTGCTGATAAATTCAGATTGTCGCTTTCCTATGAAATGATGCGGAATCAGAACTTTGATGTGTTCAGTAAAATCGCTGACAAATGATTCTGGGTTGGTGGTTAACGTTTCCAGAGCACATCTAATCGTTGTATTCCACTTTTTGTATATTATTTCTTCAGTTTGGTTATTTTCAAAATGTTTTAGCATATGCGTTTTTAGTTTATTTAAATTTTTGAAGCAGTGACCACACATTGAAACGCAACACTCGCTTTTTTATATGTCACCATTACAAACAACGAATTTGAGAACATCTTTGTAGTCGGTAAATGTGCATTCTCCTTCAATAAAAATTGATTTTAAGCCACTTTTTTCAAACATCAATTTCATATTTTGATGCAATGTGCATACACAGATATTTTGCTGGTTTCCAACTCCAAGTTTCATACAATTTTTTGGCCTTAACATTGTAAATTTTGTAAAACCCACTTGGCCAAGGTTTTTTTTTTAAATTCGTAGTAAGATTCGCGTAGTGAAGATAACATCAGTCTTTTTTGAACTTTTTCACGTAGGTTTCCTTGTTTAACAGTAATTGAATCTTGCAATCCTGGCATCATTCGGCTAATTTCATCATCTTCATAAAATAACTTGACTGTGCTTAGAGTTTCGGTTGGTAAACTACGTCTGCTCATTTTTAAAAGATTGATATCTGCAAACTTCGTTTTATTCCTTTGGATATCTTTACTTTTTTTGATACAATCGTGAGATATATCATCCCCAAAACGATCTTTAATTTCTGCGTGACTCATATTGATTGGTAAGAGAGATAAAAGTTTTTGCTGTTCCAAAAGATTTGAGCTGTTCTCTATTTGATGTTTTGCAAAATTTCTTCGTAAATGGCTTTGACGTTTTCAAGTTGCGCTGACATATCAGACAATGGATCAGCTCCAAATGAATCTGCTACATTTTCCAAAATTTGCAGTCATTTTCTATTTCTGTATGCATTTCGTTTGATATATTTCCTTTTAAGAGGCGACATCTGGTTTGGTATATGAGGAATAATATGATCATTTATATTTCTAATGAGTTCGTTGCTTTCGATGTTTGAAGTTCATTCAATTCTTCGCTAATTTCATCGCTGGGCGTTGCTGGTAAATAATTTGAGACTTCATTCTGCTCCACGTTGGATTCATTAGGACTGCGCGCTTTTCTCAGTGTATTCCGGCAAGTTTCGCAAATACGGCTACAATGAATGCTGGCGACAGCTGGAAAATATTCAATTAACTTTTCAGTTATTTTACGAAGCGAAGCGCAACACTTATTAGATATTTTTATGCATCTGTACTTATTCTTTGAATTCATATTCACTCAAATTTTTAAAATATACGCGTAAAAATTGTAATCGCTTGTACTTTTCGCGTTCGTTGGCACTTGTTGAATGACAAAAATCGAGAAGGAACACCTATAAATACTACATATTTTTTCAATATTTTACTGGCAGGTACTTATGAATGGGTGCATATTTTATTCAGCCACCCGTTTTGAAACGTTCCAAAACATGAGCACTCATAAATGTGGATTCAATTTCTGTAAAAAAATCATGCCGGTAGCCAACGGAAAAAAACCGAAATAATTATAAAACTGCACTTTCCTGTTTTCCTTATAATTGTCCACGAACATTTATGACCGTTTTTTAGTTTGTTACCGCAATCATAAAAATCAAATAACCTTTTGTTTATTACTTTTTTTCCAAAGAATTTTTCAGACAAAAATAATAATAATAATTTTACGACATATTAATTAATTTTCCTGGGACAATGTTTATTTATTTTACCTGTAAATATAAAATATAAGGGCAATTACTAGAAGTGACACTACTTAATAAATTATATAAAAAAAACTAAAAAAGAACCCATTTTTATTTTTTGATATGGTATAGGTGAAGGATAAACCTTTCTAAAAAAATAATACACTGTAAAAAAACCCTTGATCTTTTTGGATTTTTCGTTAGTTAAAATTTTCTTTTTGTTATAAATTTTTTACAGTGTAGTTTAAATGGAGCTCTTTTCGACTATTTTCGCGTTATTACGAAAACTTTCCCACTGTGCCACGCCCAAAAAATCGCAAAACAGTCATTTCTAAAAATGAGAGTTTGTTTGTATTGATCAAATTTAGCTATAAACAAAATTTCATCGGTATCTGAGGGGGTCGGGTTCAAAATTTCAGTTTTATCTCGATTTTTAAATGAAATTCACTATAGTGAAATAAAAATTTTAACAACTCTGTTTTTTAATAAGTTACAACAATACATTAATGTAAGCTCCTTTAATATTTTATGACAATTTTCGAAAATTGCTTTCAAGGTTTACCATTCCTATTTTCAGGAGATATAACATATAACTTTTTTTACTTTTCATGCTCATGTAGTAAAGTTATTGATGACTGTGCGAGAAAGTAATTTTGTGCAATGAAATGCGCTGGAAAATTGAAAAATTTCCCTTTACCAAATCAAACCTGAATGTCATTCGTGTGGAAAATTGCATTTGCTCTACAGAAAATTATTCGCTAAAAAAATTATTAAAATGAAAATGAACTTATACTTGGGTTATAAAGTCTATAAATACATTGCGAAAATTTAAAAATCACTCTTTTTATCGCCTTAAATGATGAGACGAAAATGAACATCTGTCAAGCTGTAAGTTTATGGTTTTCATGAATATTTTACATTAAATCCAAATTGTTCTTTGCAATAAAATGAAACAATACACATATAGTGGTCGTATACAAATGTTGTTGCCTTTTACTCAATTTAATACTTAAAGTCACGCTTTAACACTTACAGGAAATGAAGAGAAAAAAATGAAAAAAAAACATAATAATGTCATAATCTGATTTCATGACCACACATAATTGAGGTCAAGTTTATGGCAAATAATAATAATAATATTTCTGACACAAAGTAAATGCTTGTTGGTGACATATGTTTGCAAAATATTCATTTTCTTTGTGCTGTCGCTCTCTATCAAATATTATATTGTATAAATAAATGTACATATAACGATTATTCAATATATTATGTGTTTAGTTGATTGTAAAACTAATGTGGTTATGATGAGGACATTGATAAAACATATTCTAAATGTACATATGTGTAGCAAACTCTCACTCCTTTATACTAATCAAAGATGATATTATACAATCAAATTGTATGGATAAGCTAGATGATGATAATATAAAAGAACTACAATGGCACAGTAAAGTCTGCATACCCCCTTGAAAACGAGGTTGTGAGTTTTCTGTGAACAATGCAGCATTAAAATATATTTCAAACTCCAAAAATATTTTTGACAAAAACATTTATTAACAAAAATAAATGAAATTCACTTTTCAAACACAGAAAATTATACATACGGCTATGTAAAAAAGTAGATACAATACAACTGTGTACTCAAACAGTGCTAAATACCAAACACTTCATGCGTCTTTACTATAGTATTCAAAAACCGAAAACCGGTCGACCGGTTTCTTTTTTTTAAAAACCGATCGGTTTCGAATATTTTGTAAATTCGAAGAAAACCGAAAACCGGTCTTTTTTGTTTGGTTAACCGGTTTTTTTAATTACATCACCAACTGGGTTACTTGGTCTCTTTTGTTTTTTCCGAACACTTTTATAATCGTTTGGTTATAAATATTTAGATGTAAGTCTGATAGATTCCGATGATATTCCAAATTCAAAAAGTTTAATTTCTGATCTAAATAACACAATAAACAATATTCAAAATCTTAAAAAAGAGACTGCACAAAATCAGTGTGTGAAAATGAAGTTTTGAGAAAAATGCATTTAAAGTTTCATAACACATTATCACTGTGAACACACCTTCAGTTGGGAGATGCGATTTGGTATGGTTAGTTATAATTGGGTGCCGACTTTGGTGACGCCATGCCTATGTGGTGACGTATTTTTTTCGCTTTTAGAGTGACAATTTTAAAACAATTTAAAATCAAAAAAGTAAATTTAATGCTTTTCTCATTTTTATCGACTTTTCCAAGTTCGTTTTGTACGTTTTTATGGGGTGAATTAATTTTTATCAGAAATCTAATTCATTTCATCTTATTCCACACCCTATTAGGTACCAGAATCCACTCTTAAGTCCAAACACGTTTTTTGACACACTAGGTCCCTTTTCTCGGAGAAGGTCACATATGATGATTTCATATATCTTGAAAAATGCGGAGAAATAGTATTTTGACTATTTGTCCAACATCTACTATTAGTATTTTCCACTTCTAGCTTTACAAAAGCAAACAAAAAATCGTCTTAAAACGAAACATTTAAATTGCATATTATTTCTAAAATATTATTTTAGAAGTGAAAAATAGATTTTCTTTTTACATATTTAAAATGTAATATTAAAAAAACTTATTTAATGCCAAACGTTCAAATTACTAACGTACCTAGTTTTACCCAATTTACAAACTTAATCTCTATTCATTTGATATGACTACCGTTTTATAATATTAATTTTTAAAATATTATATTACAAAATATTAAAACCAATAATTAAAATGTTGAAATGAAATACAATACAAAATATTATAAAATATTTTTTTTTTTCAAAGAATGTATTTTTTTTATTTTTATTACTTTATATATTAAATTCCTTTTTTTTGTTTGTAATTAAAACAATTAACGAATTATATAAGCCTATTATTCAAATAAAAAAAAAAAACCGAAACCGGTTTTTTTAAAATTCGATTTTTCGAAGAAAACCGAAACCGGGTTTTCCAAAAGGCCGGTTTTTTGAATACTCTAGTCTTTACTAGATACCGTTAGTTAGAAATAAGTTTAATTGCTCGATGTTTATATTGCAGTTGTGTTTATTTACCAAAAATGGGTAAAGAAATCTGTGTAATAAAATCTTTAAAAGAGATAGGAAAACTTGCTGGGCATCCGAGATCAAGCGTTCAGACAATAATTCGGAAACATAATCGAACAAAAAGTGTAAAAAAAAACCAAGGAATGGTCGCTCACCTAAACTGACCACGTGCAAAGCGGCAAATTTTGTTGCATATTCAAGAAAATCCTATACGGCAATAGAAATTGCAGACTTTGGAAAATCAGGAAATTGCTTCAGTGCATCCAGAAAAGATAACACATGTATTGAAAAGCATTGGAATTTATTACCGTGTGCTTCGAAAAAAAAACCGTTTATTAGTAAAATAAATATGCAAAAACTAGTCGAATTTTCTAAGAAATACTTTGATGCAGATAAAGGTTTTTGGGCTAATGTTTAATTCAGTGACGAAAGCAAAAAGTATCGCGTCAAAATGATTATGCATTATTTCCCAAAAACTTGCTTTCTACAGTGAAATACAGTGGTGGCTCCATTATGGTATGGGGTTGCATGTCGTAGGCTGGGGTGGGTAATTTAGCATTTATCGATATAAATATGGATCGCATGGTATACTTGAATATTTCTCAAAGATAATCTAAGGCAATCCACAGATAAATTGGGTCTTACAGAAGGTTGGTACCTTCAGCAAGAAACTACCTAAATCATACCGCTAGTGTTGTTAAAGTGTGGCTGACCTATAACGTGCCTCTCATTCTCAAACTCAGTCACCGGATTTGAATCCAATTGAGAATTTATGGCAAAAGGAAGATTAAAAATAAACAGGACCTTAAAAACGCTCCACTTGAAGAATGGAGTTTAATTTCAAATAATTACACAAAAGTATTGGTAAGTTCTATAAAAAATAGATTAAATGCTGTTCTACGAAGCCAAGGCGGGCCCACCAAGTATTAATTTTTTTTATTATTTACTTTTACGTGAAATAAACATGGTTAGCATAATAACGGTAGTTGGCTACCATAGCTATTTTAAGAGCGATATGAACATTTTAAAATGTCGATTTCATTAAAGGCTTGTGTCTTTTTTTGTATAACCGGGTTTATTGCGCTATTTTACCGGTTTAACTTGGAAATATCATGAACTACCATTATAACGCTAAGCTACCAAAACATTAATTTATAACGGTATTTTGCAGATATAACAAAATTTAGCATGTAATATTATGAAATAAATGCTGTGATATTAGAAGACACATGTCACTATTGGAATCGCTGTTTTAAAATTTTTGTATCGGTATTCATCTGAGCGTGGAAGACAACTACAGTTATAATGAAAAGGTATTGCAAACTATTTAGACTTTTTTGTGTTTGAAAATGAATTTTATATATTTTTGTTTATAAATGTTTTTTGAAAAAATTTTTGCTCAAAATTTATTTTGTTGTTAGATTGAATTTTTTTTTAATTAATTTTATTGCTGCATTGTTCATAGATAACTCACAACTTTGTTTTTCAAGGGGTATACAGACTTTACAGTTCCACTGTATATATGAAAGGAACTAAAAAGTGCGATTTTTCTCCCAAAGTTGTACTGACAACCGAGGATATAGCCAATCGAAAGGTTTAGTTGTGGTTACCGAATTTTCAGATTATGACCACAGAAACAAGAGTAATTTAAGTGAAACAGCAGCCTCCTTATGAACCACCCAATCCCCAAACAACTCATGCTTGAACAGGCTTATATATTCCTTTTCACAGTTGGTGAATGATTACCCGTACAAATGAGGTTTTCCATCTAATAGAAGAAACAACACTCAATACATTGTATGACAAAAATAATAACAGTTGGAATGGCAACCTTTTCAATTTGTGCTTCGAAAATCGAATATGGTTGCCAAGGGTAATTTTATAAATAGACGAACTGTGAAAAGCAATTTCGCATTGTCAGATTGGCGGAAATCAGCCTAATAAACCGACGCCCTCCCCCATCTTAGAACCATCCCTGAAGAAATTAAAGGAAAAAATATTGATGTTAGGGCATCACAAAAACTTAAAATTTTAATTATAGTCTGGACTTAGGCTTGTTAAAATTTACCTTCCTATATTTTGAACAAAACTTTAACTTTTGTAAAAAATAATGAGAAAATTCGGTAAAAAACAACCCTTACTAAATACCCTAGGCAGAAAGTTAATAATCAGTAAAAACAAATGATAGTTCAGTTAAATATAAAGGTCTGAATTTTACCTGTCAATTGGATAAACAAAAATTAATATTAATTTATTTGAAATTGTTTCGTTTTTGGTTTGTTTTTTAATCTGCATGTGTATGGCTGTGTATTTGTATCAATTTCAACAAGTTCTTGTATTTCAAACTGAAATAAACTTGAGTATAAACAATTTAAATAAAAAATAATTAGCCGATAGCCTTAGAAGCTATAGCTTTATTTCTTGTTAATATTTTTTTAATTTTAATTACCCAGGTGAAAATGTTCATATATGGTCATATATGGGTACATATATTATTCCATATATGCTTGGATCCGTAATTTGAGGGTATATGGCCGTATACGCTCATATATGGACATATATGAATGTTCATATCTGGTCATATATGATTACTTTTCCTATATGCCCGCATATTCATTTTTTATTTTTCACAAAAATATTATTTTTTATTTAAATTAAGTGTAAATATTATACTTCTACTCGTATTTACATGATGGTAATAAATTCATACATTTTGAAGAAATTAATTAAATTGAACATTCAGTAGACCTTAGCGATTTTTTTGTACTTTCTATTGAATTAAATACACTATTGAATTAAAAACACTATTCCCATTTGAAGTTTTTATTAATTAGAAGAGAATAAAATATAAATAGATACATATTACAAAAAAAGTAAAAAAAAAGAAATACTCAAATGAAATATTAAAGATATCTTTTACAAGAGTAAAGATAAAATATATATTCTGACAAATTAAGGAACCGCTGCATCTGACTCTTAAGTCACATTTCTCTGGACATTGTCTAAAGTAAAACCCTCTGATTCTGTGTAGTTTTCCTTAAAAAGCGTTTAGATGTGAGAACTTATTTCTACACAAAACATAATTCGGATCCTGAGGGAATTTTTTAAAGGAGAACAGCCTCAAAATCTGAAGAAATTTTCAAGAAATCTGCTCACAATCTGAGTGATTTTCGAGATAGCAGAATCTGAAGGCTATTCTATAATATAAATTCACCGAATTAATTAGTTTTTAAAGGAAAAAACTTAGAGTCTTACGATTTCTTTGTTGGAAAAGGTACCTCGAATTTTTGGGCTTTTTCAAAAAAGTCTTTAAAGTCAATGCGAGTTTCAAAAAATAAAAAAAGTAATTAGATTTTGAGGGCCTACTATAATTTTTAGTGTGTAAAAATTGTATGAAGTTTTCGTTATAGAACTTTTTAGTAATTTGTATTTTGGTTTTTGAAATCAGCATGAAGGAAACGCAATACATAAAAAATGAGGCCAAAATGTAACCCCTAAATATGAGTTTGTGCAGCTAAACTATACACATATAAACGTCGCTTATTTGTTCTCCTCTACAGCGGACTCGATATGAGGAACAGACCCAGCAGACCTCTGTTGTAAGAGTTTTTTTTTGTATAGTAAAATCCGACACAATTCCACTGCTTTATTTCTTTAAAAAATCATTTACCATTTATTGCACCATTTTGTGAGCTGGCGGCAAGAATCGGAAGACTTTTTTTTCATGCAACCTTGTACAACTCCACGTAATATGAGAATTTGCTTCACAAGTGTCACTTGATAATTGAAACTTGTTAAGAAAGATGTACTGAAATTTTCCAAAAAGAAAAAAAATTGTTAGTGTTGTGGACAAACACTCTTGTACCAATAATAGTTTAGAGTGTACAAAATAGTTTTATCTCAATTACCTTTAATTTATTGCACCGTCAGAATCTTAATCAAAACATTTTTAAATTTCTTATTTTATTCCATTATTTTTTTATATTTTACAATATGTCTTAAATTTTTAGTACTTCTTTCATAAATATATTTTGAGTTTTTAATTTTGACAATTAAGAAGACGAATGTTTTTCGGTTGTGTTTTTATTTTTTCTTGGATACGTTGACCAACATTTTAAAAACAAATATTATTATTCTTTTTTTTTTTTTTGAATTGGTAAAAGCCAACTGAAATTTTTTTATTAAACTATAAGACCATGTTTTTAAAATAGTACATGTGACCATTGTTCGAAAGAAAATATTTAGTAAGTGATTAGTAAACAATAAGAAGGCAAATTTGATTATTACAACCGACATATTATGACTACCGTTTAAACTCACCAATTTTTTCACGCCTGGTCAAAGTTTTATTTTCGGTTACGTCTTACTCCTCCAGAGGCGAAGGAAAAATAGACTAAAAATTACTAAAAGTCTTATGTCCACTTGCAACAGTCAAGTGATATGTCACGAAACTATTCATTCCCTACAAGTTCTGCAACATAACACATTGTGATTGATATGTAACCAGTTCTGTATTAATAACTTGTTCTCAGTCCTGTGGTATGTACATTTGAGCCAGTCATGAGACTAGTTATGTGTAAGATAATTTTAACCTGTTCTGTTGCGCATTCACTTACACCAATGCAGTGATATGGTACCCTAAACAAGGTCAGCGATATGTCGCAAGTAGCTTAAAAGGTTACTTTCATATAAGAGATCCAACTCGAGGACCGGTTTCTGCCGCAAAGTTCCGGTTACGTGACTAGCTCTGTGACTGGTACATTTCCCGTAGGGTAAGGAAACATATTACCAATGTATGGAATAATATATGTAGTCATACATGAACATATATGAATCAATATATGCAATATATTATCATATATTGCCATATATGATATCATATATTACCATATATAAACTTTATCTTTTAATTTTTTTGCCCACATATATGCCCATGGCATATGTGTTCATTCGGGCGGGTCAAATTGTATGGAACGATTTTTTTTTGATGAAGCGTATAGCAAAAACGTAATCTATAGGTGATTCTGAGAAATTTTGCTCAAGAGACTATACCTCTAAGTCGGATTTGGAGCCTCCCAAAATTTCAAAATAAAAATTTTTCCATATATAGATAGAACAATTTAATTAAATTCGTCATAAAATCGGATAGAATTATAGTAGATTTCTCAATCTGGGCTTGTTTGAAAGGTATTTTTATCACCTTTCAGAATCTGTATTGATACCTGGCAGCAGTGTTCAATTGAACAACTTTGAAACACTGAATAATGACGTTTCAAAATAATGACGTTTACCAACACTAAACGTTGCCAAGCTTGCTTTTCCTTCTTCCTTAATCGTTCATCGTGCAATGCGCACGCAGTTTGCCAAAATACTTAAATTTAAACTCGGTTATCACAATACCAATATTTTTTTTATTTTTAAATTTAGTGTGACACAATCAAAGAGTGCAGTGATAATATTAAAGTTATTATGGATAATCAAGAACCATCAACATCGTCTGCGGTGTCTTCGCAAATGGAAGAAACAACATCAACAAGTTTTGACTCTAGATTGACCAACATGCCTCATCAAGATATTGTTGTTTTTGGTTTATCAAGTGATTTAAATAATCTTTGTTTGCCTACTAAATGTGACATTTTAAAATATTATTTTTCTTTAAGTGATCGTGCTAAATTTGAAAACGAAATGTTTTCGTATAAAACTTTTACTCCTCACGTAACAGACAAATTGATCCAAATTTGGTGTAAATAAAATATTGAAATCATTAATAGGAAGTGTTTTAAAAATTTACTGGTTTGCTTGATAAATACCAGAAACATGTACAACATAGAAACAAAAGAGATAAATTTAAAGCATTTGTTGATTCAATAAACGAATTATTTTATATTGGCAAATGTAATTGCAAATTAAAAACAACAGAATGCTCGTGTGGATTCATTCCAGAACATCTAAAATAATTTATGATGGACCAGCATAATGATAGAAAATTCACAATACCTGAATATATGGAAGACGTTGAAGAAGTAGCTACAACAATACCAACACTTACAACTGGTACCGATGATCCAAGTTACGAACCACCTGAATTACACATGGATGAAGATGAAAATGAAGCAACAACAGAAGTTCCAGAAGCAACTGTTCAAATGAGACGAGGTCATTATATTCAAAGATACGATGCCTTAAATTTTGCTATGATGTGTGATAGATTCGGTGTTTCAGAAAGAGTCGCTTCATGTTTAGCAACAGCTTTATTCGGAGATATAAATTTTAGAGATGTTCATGGTAATCTTGTTAGAGAAAAAGTTAAATCTAGAGATGCAGTGCTTCGTACACGACATACAATTCTTCCATAACTGCATTCTCTTTCGATGGTAGAAAAGATGGCTCATTAACTACAGAGAAAATTAATGACAAATTTCATACCACTATGGTAAAAGAACTGCATTTAGTTGTTCTGAAAGAGCCCTATAATGAGTTACTTGGATATGCAAATTTGGATAGTCAAGAAAAACACAGAAAACTGAATGAATTTTTCAACAGTAAAACATTAACAGTTGATCAATTAATTGGCATATGCAGTGATGGTGAGCCAGCAAATACTGGAACAGAAAATGGTGTTTTACGATTATTTGAAAAACAGTTGAATAGACCAATTCACAGGTTTATATGTCTGCTTCATTTCAATGAACTGCCATTTATTTATATGAAGCATTGGACAAAACAGTCACCAGTGGACCACGAGCAGCAAGTGGAAAGTTATTCAAAGCTATTCAAGAATGTGAGAAATTGCAGGTATGTAACACTTTATTTTATTTAATATCATCATTTATTATCATTATTTATTGTCATTAATTTACTTTTTTAATGGAATAAAGTTAAAATAAAATAATTGCATTTTAATTGATCTAAACATTTCATTTTTCAGGTAGTAGCTGATTTTGATCCAATACCACTGGAGAATATGCCTGCAATTATGGATCATGAACATGAGCTCTAACTTTCAACAGATGTTAAATTTTTATATCAAATAGCTAAAGCAATTTTGAATGGTATTGTTCCAGTTGATTTAGCTAACATTAAACCAGGACCAATTGCACATTCTCGTTGGATAACCAAAGCAAGTAGATTACTACGATTATATGTAACAACTAATGCACCATCGACAAATTTAAAAACTTTGGCAGTTTATATTATTACAGTTTATGTGCCAATGTACTTCAATGTGAAGTTTTATAACTCTGTTGTGTACGGCAGTGCACTTTTATTAAAATTTATACGTTTATACAACCAAACTTTCGTAATATGGTAGATGGTGTAATTCAAAACAACTCATATTACGCACATCCAGAAAATATCTTATTAACAATGTTATTTGATGATCGAAAAGCAATACGGGATAGAGCTATTAAAAAGATTTTACACTATTGAGAAAAATTGTACGATCCAACTAAACTCAGAGTTTACAAAAAATATATCTTAAATGTCGATGCTACCGATTATGTCAATACGGTTGATATGAATAACGACGATATATTATTTGAATCAGTATTTACTCGACAGATTCCATATGATCACTTGGTAGAATACTGAGATTTCGATGAACCACCACTGGCTGATCCACAAATTCCAATGCACATACAAGGAACAGAAAGACTTGTACAATTATTAACGAGTGTTTTAAAACGAGTTATAGAAAAGAATCGTGAAGGAGTTATGGCAGTGACATTAGGGAGTCGAAAGAAAACTCCTCGAATGGAAAGTAAAAAGGACCTTAAAAAATAATATTACCACGTTAAAACATTAAATTGTAGGTCGAGAATAATATTTAAAACAAATTGAATAAAAAATTTAAAAATAGTGTTTTTTGTTGAAACCTTGAAAAGTTTGATTTTTTCAGATCAATTTTCCTACAAAAAGGAGTTCGAAAACAAAAAAAATTATCGTAATAAAAGTTGTTGGAAATTATCTGAACTTTCATAATCTGCAAAAAAAAAATCGAAGAAAATTCAGAATTTATTAGTTAATAGTTCATTTTAGGCTATTTTTCGACAAAAAAAATATTGGTATCAATACAGATTCTGAAAGGTGACAAAAATACCTTTCAAACAAGCCCAGATTGAGAAATCTACTATAATTCTATCCGATTTTATGACGAATTTAATTAAATTATTCTATGTATATATGGAAAAATATATATTTTGAAATTTTGGGGGGCTTCAAATCCGACTTAAAGCTATGGTCTCTTGAGCAAAATTTCTCAGAATCACCTATAGATTAGGTTTTTGCTATACGCTTCATCAAAAAAAAATTAACCCGCCCTAATGATCATATATGCAAATACATGAAACCATATATGCTCACACATGTAACCATATATGATAATATATGAACATTTTCACCTGGGTATAATAAATATCCAAACAAATAATAGTAAAAAATAATAAAGGAATTTTTAAAGGTATATATGCTTTATATATCAAACAAAAAATTAAATTTTTAATAACTTACGGAAATAAAAAAACTGAAAAATTTCGTTATGTCAGTAAATTATTATTAAATTTCAAAGAAACGATAGCAAAAACAAACGGTAAATGGCAGGTAATTATTTTGAATAAATGTACAAAAAATTTGAAATAAATATTTCTTTGACAAATAAATGAATTTTACTTTATTTTTAACATAATTGAACAATTTGTTAGTAGTCTGCAACAGTAAACTATGTACATCATTACTGTTTTCTGAGTTTCGCAAAGGTCGGGTAACATCTAAGAAACGTTCAATTTTTATTTATGAAAAATCACGCTGAGCTCAATGAGAATACTCCTTTTCAACGACGACAACGTCGTTGCTGCGCCTAAATTGGTTTAAGCTAATTTCGTGTAAACAAAAAGATAAGTAAAATATAAATGTTGGTTTAATCAGGTTTGCAGAAATGCAGTTATATCCAGAAAGAAAGCGTTAAATATCGTAGTTGGCGTGGTAACAAAAACGCCAATACCGATCTGCTTCACAAACGGCCGACATAGTTATGTTCCAAAGTAATCAGTCGTGGAAACTTTTACCAAAGACACATATTTTTGGTGTTTATAGTGTTCTCAGCACACTCACATGATAACCCAGATTTACGGTATCATGTTGGTTTTTTATAGTATTTTTAAAATGTTACAAAAATAAAAAATAAAGTAGTTTCAAAACGTCATGTCTATAGTTTTTAAAACATTTGAAAACCCAAAATTCTAATGATTTTAAAGTGCATATAATACATAAATTTAGTGCCTTCGTAGGATTTTTAATACAAAAGGTAGAATAATTTAGATTATAATATAATTATATATTATTAGATTATAATATAATTGTAATTAAGATTTATCCAACTGGTAACTGGTGGTATTTTTTTAAGGCATATATTTGAAATTATACAGTATAAACATTTTCTTATTTAATATACATCTTGCCGTATTATGTCTTCAAATAAATTGGTCAAACACATTATGTAGAAGTAATTTTAAGAAAATTTGTGGAACTTATGACACATTTTTATCGGTCCAAGCTCAGTGACCTTGAATATTCATAATATAATACATATATGAGATGACATAAATAATATGGGGGCATTTGATTTTGAAAATAGACTAGGTTTTATTAAATCTACTGTAAAGAAAATTGGATGTTTTTAATACCAATTCTCCAAATAATATTCCTAGTATATTCTCTTAACAGCAAATCTTGGTGAACCTTTACAAACTTCTGAATCAAGAGTGGTTTTTCGTTTGTAAATATTTATGGATTTTGAATAACATCTGTTCTTCCTTACAATGTATGTTTACTACACAATGGAAATATTATGGTAGTAAAAAAATAGTCACGTGAGCGGAACTTTGTGGCAGAAACCTGTCCTCGAGTTGGTTCTCTTATATGAAAGTAACCGTTAACTATAACATGGGCTTGTCATAGGAGGTGGAAATTTCTACTTGTGACATATCGCTCACCTTGTGTAGGGTACCATACCACTGCATTGGTGTAAGTGAATGCGCAACAGAACAGGATAGAATTATCTTAAACATAACTAGTCTCATGACTGGCTCAAATGTACATACCACAAGACTGAGGACAAGTAATTAATAAAAAACTAGTTACGTATCAATCACAATGTGTTATGTTGCAGAACTTGTAGGGAATGAATAATTTCGTGACATATCACTTGACTGTGTCAAAGAGCAAACGAAAATTAGCATGTAACCTGTCAATATTTCTTCCGCGTGTCTCATATTAAGAACATGTTTCTGAAAGATTCCATAAGGTCCAGTCACAGAATTTACCTGCAAAGCTTATTACAAAAGTTCTTACAATTTTTTATATTTTACGACTTTAGTCATAAAACAAATTATTCTATCGAAATAAAATTAATTAAATATAAATTAAATCATATCCCACTTTATTCAACACAAAATTATTCCATAAAAATTATTATAAATTAATGACAGACTTGTGAAAAATGTTTGTTCAAATAAATTCGGAAAATGGATTAATATAATTTTAACAAATTAAGTCTAATGGCCAGTATTATAGTAACAACTTATTAGGATTTTTGACTTAAATTTTACTTAAAAATTTTCAAACACATAGCCATTTTCAATTATATAGTCGTATAGTATAGTCAAGCGTAAAATAATTTTTATATAATATAATTTAATGAATTTTGTAATAAAATTTTTGGGGATAACATCCCTCCAAAGTGTATCTTAATAAACTCTTAAGTGTTGTGATACCTATTCAGTCAGTCGCGGGCAGCTTGATTTGCCTGCCATTGACGCTTCATCATGCACATTGGATTCATTTTGAATCAATGCAGTTATATGTCACTATCTACACACAAGAGTAATCACTTCTTTTTGAACTAGATTACTGTTTTGTCATTATTTCTGCAGTCACAAAGTGGGTTCTGTTTAAATCAGTTCAGTATTATGTCAGCTTTGCAACAGTCGCGGGCTTGGGGTTTTTGCCACCGATAGACAATTATTTATTCACAGCAAAATTTGTTGAACCAGATCCGTGTTCTGTCATTATTTCAACTATAATAGTCCTCATTTTATTGGTCCACATTGATGTTATGTTCATTTCTCTCTAGTTACATAATATATCTACAAAGAACTAGTCAAGGTTTCAATAGTTGGGACACTGGTAATTTTACAGCTTTTTCCACTTTTTCAGACACTGAATTATATTTTACAACAGTATTGTTACATGTCCCTCATTCAGCTATCACAGATTTATCACCTTGGATCAATCGACCCTTCATTTCCCGTAGGGATGTTTAGTACAAAATATAAAAACTACAAATGTGGTGATATATGTATACAGGGTGTTTTTAATGTACCAGGGTACCGATTCTGAATGTGTGAAGATGTGAAGTGATCAAAATTTTCACTACTTTGCGAAGAATCCGATTCTTGATTTAACTTTTGTGAAAACTATCTGTCAAAATTGTATCATATGAGTTTTTTTCTTACCAAATAAAAGTTCATCAAAAAATGTGAGTGTTGCACTTTTTTACAAACATTTTTAGCGACTTCTTTTTAAACTGATTGTTTTTTAACATTTAATATATTTTCTAATATAGTTTTTTTTAATTTTAATTTTATTTATTTTTATTTTTTATTTTTTTTAATTTAATTTTCAAAGGATTAGAGAATTTATAAAAACAATGGCGCATAATCATAGTTAAAATAAAGTATGCTTTAAGAGTTCTAAAGTCGACTTTTCTTAAAAGTATACTTTAGGCAAACTATAGACAAGTAAAAGTATACTTTAATCGCTAAAGTCTGCTTTAAAATTAAAACTAGCTGAAGTTGACTCTATCCAATTTAACAACACACAACAGCTGTTTTCCGCCAAGAAATTTTTTGTGAAAAAAAATGTTTGAATTGCAAATTATTAAAAGGAAAATTATATTAATAAATACGATATTTTGCATAACATTTATTAAGTTAATAAATTTTTATTAATAAAATTACACATTTCAATTCTTTTTTATAAAGTTTTTTCCTTTTTACATTTTGCAATTGCAAATCTTTTATTTACACACTTTTCATTTTTTCGGCAAATATAAAATCAGCTGATCAGTGTTGCCACCTGCTTCTTTTTTAGTAAAAAAGGTATGCGGGCATTTGGTACTTAAAACTGGCTTTAATTCTGACTATAATTGCAAAATAGATAATAACAAGTTTTTAATTTAAAGTTGTTTTTAAAAAAAGCCGACTTTAGTGCGGGACTATGATTACGGGCCAACAATTACATTTTCATTATAAAAACAACAAACGCTCAAATCGAATTCGAAAAATCCATGTTTGCAACACTACCCAAAAAAAAAATAAAACATAAAATAGAGTTGGTATTCCAGAAGCATAAACGCATATAAAGACATTTATTTATATTATTTATTAATTAATCCATATTGTAATTGTAATTGACATCGCCCAGTCCAAGCCGCTAGAGGTAGGAGGCTGAAATTTGGTATGTAGGTTTCCCCTCCGGCGTAGACATCCGCTAAGACGGGGTTTTTCCTTCGGGGAGGGGCAGAAAGGGGTGAACACTCCCCTTTCCCGGCGTGCCTAAGCTCCATTAGCTAGAAATCTGAAATTTGAAATACGCATTCCTGGGAGTATGTGCTAACTCCATGATAAGCACATTTTAGAATTTTGACCAGGGATGTGGTAAAAATGGGGTTTAAAGGGCGAAAAGTCTCCCCTTTACGGCCTTTCCAAACCATTGGACCTGTGTAGACAACAGCTAAGATGTGACTTTTGAAAAATCCAACGGAAAGGGCAGAAAAGGGTGAAATTCTTCCCCTTGACGGCCTGCCAAAACCGTTAGTCATGGAAAGTTGATATTTGGTATGCAGGCTTTTTCTCCAGTGTAGATAACAGATAAGACGTGATCTTTGAAAAATCAAACAGGGAGGGGTAGAAAAGGGTGAAATTCTCCCCTGTCAGAACCGTTAGAGCTAGAAGGTTGAAATTGTGTATATTGGTTACACCTTAGGTTTACCCAGCCACCTCGGTAGGATTTTCGGAAATTCCTACTGGGAGATGTAATAAGGGGAAAGTCTCCCACCGAACGGCCTGCCCAAACCGCTGAAACTAAGAAAGTTAAAATTTGGTATGCAGGTTCCTTCTTAAGTGTAGATGAGAGATAATACATGACTCTTGAAAAATCTAACGCGAAGTGGCAAAAAAGCTAAAATACTCCCCCTAGACGGCCTGCCAAAACGCTTGAGCTGGGAAGGTAAAATTTAATACATAGATTTCTCCTCCAATGTAAATGTGCAAATTTGCAAAAGTGCAAATTTTCAAGTTCAAATTTAGAAATGTGCATATATGCAAATTTGAAAATTTACAAAAGTGCAAATGTGCAAAAGTTCAAATGTGAAAATATGCAAATTTGCATGAGTGCAAAAATGAACATTTGATTGTTTGATGGTTTGATAGATAGATAGATTGATGGTTTGATGTATCGATGGTTTGATGGTAATCTAAATGTGCAAATGTGTAAATAAGAAAATGTGAAAATGTGTAAATATGTAAATATTTATTTATTTCATTAAAAATCTCCCTGCCCAAACCGCAGGAGGTAGGACGCTAAAATTTGGTATGTAGGTTCCCCCTGCGGTGTAGACATTCGCTAAAACGGGGGAAGAGCGAAACGGGTAAAACCGCTTCCACGGCCTGCCCAAACCCCTGTAGCTAGAAACCTGAAATTTGAAATATGCTATTCTTGGAGTATATGCTAACTCATCGATGGAGTCTTCCTCTTAACAGCGTGCACAATCCGTTGGACCTAGGAAGTTGAAATTTAGTAGGCAGGCTCCACCTTCAGTGTAGTTAAGATGTAATTTCAACGGGGAGGGGCAAAAAAGTGAAAAATTCTCACCCTTGACGTCTTGCCAAAACCGCTGGAGCTGGTAAGTTGAAATTTGGTGCAAAGGTACTTCCTGCAGTGTAGACATTCACCTAGGTCGGATTTTGTGAAATGTGTACAAGGAGGGACAAAAAGGTGAACAGTCTCCTCCTTAACGGGCTGCCCACACCGATTTAGACAGAAACATGAAATTTTAAATATGTGAACTGGAGTATGTGCTAACACACTGATCATCTACATTTTAGAATTTTAGCCAGGTACATGGGATATTATCTGGGAACTCTGTATATTCCCGGGCGTTAGCCCAGGCAATCCCCGGCTTTAGCCCGAGCAACCATTTTGTACGCTAACAACGTAGCGGGCTTTGCCCGCTAGTATAATATATTTTAATGAAAACAAATTATTAATAGAAGTTGCTAAATAAGCCTTTGCTTTAAAACTCACGGAACGAGTGGAATGAAATAATATTGACAGATATCCATCTTAACATTTTTTTTCATAACGGGAATGGGAATCGCTTAAAATGAAAACATGAAGTGAAAAATAACTGCGAACTGAAAATGATTAATTATTTATCACTTCGCAAAGCAACTTTATTCGGAATTGCCCCCCAGGCCGATGTTTTTTGAGATTTGTCAGTCTGGTTGAGATTTGTCAGTCTGTATTTAACTGTTGTCCAGAGCAACTTACGCATCAGCAACGAGTTTAAGTCATTAACGAAAAATTATTATGAGCGACGAGGCACATTTTGACTTGGCTGGCTTTGTTATTAACAGAAAAGCCGGTAGTGAGGAATTGAAAGTCCTCAATTGACATACTAATTACACCCTAGTATTTTGCGAGAAGTTTTTTCCGGCTACATTATGTCAAAAAGATCGGCCCCCTAGATCTCCTGACTTGACTGCCCCCGACTACTTCATTTGGAATAAGCCAGATGCTTAAGAACAAGATTATTGAAGAAGTTGGAGCAATAACACCGCAATATGCCAAAATATTATGCAAAATATGGCTAAAAGAGCACATAATTGTTATAAAACAAATTTTCATGCAATAAAATATTATTGACAAATATTATACCGTAAAAGATTTATTAAAAAAAAACATCAGCCTGGAACATAAAGAACACCCTGTATTTAAAAGGCAACAAGTTCAAGGAAACTAACAATTTTTATAACTGTGCAATCTCATTAAAGGAACTAGGAGTATACAATCTAAAAAATTAAGATGAAAACAACTTTAAAATAGGCATACATTTTTATAACATTTTATAATGAATCAAGTGCTATTTCTCTTTTATATAAATAAGTGTAATACAAAATTTACAAAGTAGTAAACATGATTGTAATTAGTAAAATATATAGAAACATATGTTAATAGTGACTTTTTGACAAAAGCTCTTATAATAAAAACACTTATGCTAAAAACATATTTATTATTTTATAGAAGTGTTTCTATAAAAATGTTGCATTTTTTTGGAAAAATTAGTGCAGTAAAACTGCGATAAATTACAAATGAAATAAGTGCTCAGCAAATTTTGAAATACCTTGATTTAAGAACGTCTTGGGTCTTTCAGTATATAAGATTTATTGACTACACAAATGTCCACAGATATAATTTTTATTTTATTAAGCAGCTGCTACTGAAACATTGGTCTTCGAAGGTAGCTCGAATATTGGCTAACCTTTCGAACTGTACCGTACCATGCAGGTTGCCAGTATCTATCGAATCCAGCTTGAGCTCGCTAAGGTGATAGTAGTAGTAGTAGTAGTTATTCTTTATTTTCATTTTAAAGTTTTGCAATATATGTACATTTTTAATTTCAATATAAAAGTTTTTAAGAATAGTTGTAAATCCAACTTTGACTCTATGTCGTCAGTCGGTTTGCTTTTTAATAATAACTTTATACATAAATAAATTTCCTTTTATACATTAAATTCAGCTATTAAATAATTTCGATATATTACACATGTTTTCATATAATTTGCCAATAACTTCCAAGAATGTGTTTTACCATTTAATAAATTTATTATATCCTCTTCACTTAATACAGTTTTTCCAAAATTTGAAGCCCTAAATTCCCTTAAAGTGTAACAACGTCCTATAAAATGTTCCATGTCTTTTTTTTCTTTTAAATTGCAAAGTGAGCATAAAATTGATGTATTCTCATTAAAATTATTACCATTTAGCTTAATCATATCACTTCTTGCCTTAAATATCCATGCTATATCTTCAATCTTTGTGTCATCGGTCATATATTTAACTCCTTCAAGTGGATCTCGTTTTCTAAAAATTCTACTTGTTTGATATACTTGTGCCAGTTTATCTTGTTTGTATTTAATTCTAAACGCATTCAGTAAATTTTCACGATTTGTATTCCATTGTGTTTTGTTAATGTTTAGTTGTTGTGTCCATAACATTCCACAATCTGCACTTATTATGTTCAGATCTTTAACACAAAACAGTTGCTTCTGTACTAAGAGTTTAGTGAGCTGATTTGGAAGTCTTTGTTGGCCGTACTCAAACATAGTCCGATAGATATACCTTAAGTGTAGGTCCAGGGTGTACAAATGCCCGTTTTCCATTCCAGTTTCTAACATAAGTATATAGGTTGGTGTAAAACTGGGAAGTTTTAAAATTTTCTTTATAAAAAATAGCTGCAGTTTATCCACCTCTTCAAAAAGTGAGAAACCCCATACCTGGGCCCCATAACTTTGAACAGCTCTACTGACTGCCAAAAAGAGTTTCCATTTGGATCTTAGCGATATATTAGATTTATTGAGAAAATTTGTCCAAGTTATATTTATGCTATTTTTCGCAATTGTGTTTCTATTTTTCACATGTTTTCTAAAAATCATTGTGGGAGACAATACCACTCCTAGATAACAATACTCGGAAACTATTTGTATTTCCCCTCCATTAAAATACCATTTTTCGTTTCGTGACAGTTTTCCACCTTTTCTAAATGCCATAATTTTTGACTTGCTTAGATTCACTTCTACATCCCACATTTTGCAGTATGCTTCTAAATTATAAATCATTTTCTGTAGGATACAAACTTCGTCTGCGAGAATAACGATGTCATCAGCATATAGCAATAGACGAATATTTAAGCCTTCAATATTTATCCCTCCTTCTAAGTGGTCATGTAAGCCGTTCAAATATAACGCAAACAGTAACGGGGACAAAAGACATCCTTGCTTCACACCTGATACCGTTAAAAATGGGTTAGATAGCTCTTGGCCTGTCCAAACAGCTGATTTTGTGTTTTTATACATATTTTCTATAAATTTTACTGTTTTGGTCGAGATGCACATTGTGTGTAACTTATATACAAGGTGGCGCAAAAGTAATCCTCCTATCAGAAAATGCTATAAATTTTGCGATTGGCCCCTAATATCAGTTCTGTTTTGACATTTGTGTAGTAAACACATGCGAAATACACTTTAATAAACAATGTTACGCTACACTGCTCCAGAACGCGGAATATTGGTGACTATTTATTTGAGCAATAATGAAGATGATTTTTCATCAAAAATAATCATGAGTGATGAGGCCCATTTCCATCTTAGCGGGTACGTAAATAAGCAAAATTTACGCTTCTGGGGCACTGAAAATCCGCGTGTAACCCACGAAGAGCCATTACACCCGCTCAAAGACACTGTATGGTGTGCTGTTTTCGCTGGAGGAGTCATCGGACCTTTTTTCTTCGAAGACGTCGCGGGCCGAACGGTTACTGTGAATGGTGAGCGCTACAGAGCAATGATCAACGAGTTCTTTTTGCCGCAACTTGATGAATTGGGATTGGAAAACATGTCGTTCCAACAGGACGGTGCAACACCACACACTGCACGTGCCACAACCGATATGCTAAAGGATGCATTTCCCGGGCGCCTAATCTCCCGTTTTGGCGATTTGCACTGGCCAGCAAGATCGCCTGATTCGACCGCTCCAGACTTCTTTTTGTGGGGCTTTTTGAAGTCGCGGGTTTATGTCAACAAGCCTCAGACTCTTGCAGCTCTTAAAGACAATATCCGTCAAGAATGTGGGGACCTATCGCCGGAAGTTTTGGCCAAAGTGATGGAAAATGCCATAAAAATGGCTCAAATGACAATCAACTATGGCGGCGGCCATTTACATGACATCATATTCTCGACTTGATGTAAAAAAAATTAAAAGACCAAATAAAAATAATCCACAAGAAGAATCAAAGTTTTTCGTATTTTTTTTTAAATTACAGCCAAAAAACATCGGAAGGTTATTTTTGCGCCACCCTGTATAAGAGCATTTCGTGAGACTTTGTCAAATGCGGCTTTAAAGTCCACAAAGAAGGCATACGTTTTCTTCTTCCGTTGGCGATTTAAATGCACTAGTGCTGTAAGGTTATAAATATTATCAACCGTTGAGTAATTTTTTCGAAAGCCAGCTTGATATTCATTCAGACATTTGTGGCGTTCAACAAAATCAGACAGTCTGTTAGTTATTAATCCCACCATTATTTTTGGCAAAGAGTTCATGAAAGAGATTCCACGATAGTTGCTTGGTATTGAAGAGTCGCCTTTTTTATGTATCGGATAAATTATGCTTAAAATAAACACATCATCTATTTTACCACTATCAAAAATAACGTTACATGTTGTTGCAATTTCTCCAATTAATTCATCCGGAGCATTTTTAAAAAATTCATATGGAATACGATCTTCCCCTGGCGCTTTGTTATTTTTAGCTTTTACCAACACTTCTTTTATTTCGGCTGTTGTTATTACTCTATCTAAGTGACTATCTACTTTATGCAAGTAAGCATATTGTATGTCTATTGGGTTTTGTACAGGATTCAGAAGCTGCTGAAAATACGCCTTGAGATTCTCGGTCGGTGCCAATATACTTTGTAAATTATCACCGTTACTGATTTCCTTTGCGATCTTCCACCAATCTCTACTATCACTCACTTTTTCTAACTTTTTATCTAGATTCATTGAGTATTTTACTCTTTCTTCGTGACACACTATTTTAAATTTTTTATTGGCTTTTAAATATTTTTCTTTATTTTCATTGCTCTCATATTCTTTATATTTGCGTAACCATTTGAAAGATGTTTTCCTAGCATTGTAACATTGAACCATTTTTGTTTTTGTTTAAAGTGTTGGTCTTCTTTAAATACTTTCTTATATGTTTCATTTACTACTTGAGCAATATCTCGAAAATCAAGCATCTCCTTATCTTGTTTTACTCTTTCTAGGACTTGTCGTACCTTAGCCTGATATTGAAATAAACAGTCGTTTTTCCATTTTAACTTTGGTAGTAAATTGGGATTGGTGCTACATTTATTGCTAACTTAAATATGTAAATATAAGACTATTGAAAGATGGTCCGACCAAATCTGATTTTCTACTGTAAAATTTGTAACTTGACTAAGAAACTCTTGCGACACTGCACACACATCATTTACAGAAGATCCAACTCCACTTATAAAGGTGAAATCTCCGTTTTCATCACCAATCGTCATACCATTTATAATTACCATTCCATAATCACAACAGAATTTTATAAAAGTTCGGCCTCTATTGTCTACAAAAGTGTCTTTGGATCTTCTTTCTGCATTAAACCCACAGAGGTTTGGTTGTAGAATATCATTAATATTATTTTGCAATACACCTAGTCTTACGTTCATATCACCGATTAAGATCGGGTTGTTTAAATTGCATTCTTTAAAGAGAAACTCCAATTTTTCAAACTCCTGTTTTCATATGGCACCTCTTAAATAAATTGGTATAATTTAAAAATTGACTGACTTAACTTTTACATTAATAATTACAATTTGTTGCAAGTTAACATATGAGGAGCTAACACCAAATTTACACAACTCTTTTTTCACTCCCAACAAACTACCTCCAATTGCTCTTCCATATACATTTTCTCTTGTTGCTGGTATCCAACATAGCTCTAAACCACCAAAATATTTATTAAAATTTTTAGATTCTTCCTGAATAATATGGGTTTCAAATAAGGCAAAAATATCATAACACTTTATATAATTAAAAAAATCAGCATAGAGCAATTTATTTTTTAATCCATGAATATTGTATGATAATAATTTAAGGCTTCTACATATATTGTTGATATCTAGTTTTTTTTATTTTTTTTTTCTAACAATGCATCATAACTTAAGTTTAAATTATTAATTTTATCTTTATAAAGATCAGTTAATACCTCATATCCATCCTTTTGTCCACACATCAATTCTCGCTTGTTGTTCCATATCATCCATTTAACGCCAATCTTAATAGAATCGTTTTTAACAAAAATTTTATATGTTTTATCAGTATCTAATATGTCTGTTTTTAGCTGCATCATCATCTTTCTATCCTGTTGCCTACTCTCATTTAAATCTTTTTCTACTTTTATTTTTGAGCCTTCCAAATTTTTCAAATTTCTAAATATTTTATTAGCCATGGCTTCCTCCTTCATTTCAACTATCACACTGATTTCTTTATCGGCAGCGTAAAGAACCCTTACTGAGCTAATTTCAACTTCCGGTAGTTTCAATAGGTCTTTGCATATTTTTTCAACGGACGCTGTTGGTGTTCCTTCCCTTTCAATACCTCTAAAAATTACATTATTTTTTCTAGCTTGATTAACGATACGTTGTAATTGTTGATGATCTTTTTGCATATCTTTCCTTAACTGTTCAATTTCCTCTCGTAACGCTATATTTTCTTTTTGCATTGATTCATATTTCGCATTGACTTGTTCTATTTGATGTTTTATTTCTTCAACATCTGTTTTGGTAGATATATTTTTTAGTTTTTCCTCCATTATCTCCTCCATCGAGTTTTTCAATATTTGCATTAAGTCTTTAAGTGCAACATTGCCAACTAAGTCATCTCCACTTTTTGCATATGGGGATGTCTCAATTAATTTACGTTTGGCTTTTTGGGTAATAGTTTTGTTTGAGCTAGACTTATTAGTAGGTGTGCCTTCAATACTTTAACGTATAAAAAGGAAGGTAATGCAGTGTACGGTGTCAGAATAACAAGCAGCTTATATATATGTCAGCTTTTTATAAATGTTAAATATGGCAGCACAACTAGTTTGCCAGTATTTTGCGAAAAAGAAGCAGCTGATGTTGTTTATTATAAAAATTTTGTTCGTGTAGATTATTTTTGAGTGATTTTTTGCAATTTTTTATTTGGTTCACTTTCCAATAAAATAAAATTAATAACGAAAGTTAAAAAATGCAAATAAATGCAGTTTAATGAACCAATCCACTAATAACACAATTCACACACTCAATATTTTAACGTCTTTCAGATAAAGCAGTTTGTGTTGCAATTGGAAGTGTTTAAGTAATTTTTTTTTTCACAAATGGCCGGAGCTCAATCAAAACACGTCTTGTTAATATGGCGGCTGGAAATTATTATTAAGGTGATAGAGAGCATAGCTAATTACTATCCTGTAAATTACCTAGAGCCTAGCTGACATATTAGCATTGCTCTCGGAATGTTAAAGTTGGTCCATTCGATGTTTTGGTGAGAACAAGTGATATGTTACAATGTTTTTAAAAGAATTTTCACTAATCCGCATTGTTCAATTTTCCCGTGAGTATATATAAGTATATTGTTGTCAATCGAGTCTTATGGTTAGTGATAACAGATAACGTGATTAAAAAATTATTTCGTTAGTTTATTTTAAGGGTATGGCTATTTTACGTTTTTTCGTTAGGTCAATTTAGGCTTAACTGTATTTTAACTTCTTTCGTTAGGATATTTTGAGGTTACCGTTAGTTGTATTTAGGTTTAACTTCACAGACCGTCAAAATGAAATCTCGTATATGACTGTGTAAAGAATATGAGGGGTATTTTAAGGTTGAAAATAGTCCTTTGAAAGGGTTTTGAATCGTTGGCGGTGTTTTGGTGCAATTTCAAGCAATCAATAACTACTAGCGCTTAGATACCTAGTGCACCACTGGTAGGATATTCCGGGCATTAGTGTTTGCTAATCATGGAACAGTAAGCCATTGTATTTTTATTAAAATTTCTCAACTACTTTGTATGCTAATAAATCTGATTTAAGGCAGAAACATAAATAGATTAAGTGACTTGAGCTAGGTATCGAACAAGCTAGGTATCGAACGAAAATTTAATAATTTTCAAATTTTGTATTTCTAAAATTTCGTTTCATACCAAAAAAAAAACTTAACTACCTTAAGTTAATTTTCATACTAAATTAAAATGTAGACAACCTTTTATAAGGCCTGAAATATTCTTTTAATCTAAAAAACATTTTTAATGGTAAAATACCTTTAAGAATAATGTCCTTTACCCTGATATATCAATTTACATTATATACTTACACTTGTTTTTATTTTTATAATTTTTTCAATTTTATTTTTATGAAGAACCTCTTTTATAAAGTATCCTTGACGAAGTAAACAACAAAAAACACAAACAAGTTTAGAAGAAATAACACAGCCAACATAAGTGGTAAAAATCCTTAGGACAACATATGTTTAAAAGCTTTATCCCACTAAGCATTTTGAACACGCAAAGAAAAAACATGATTGATACAATCACAATCGCAAACTATCATTAATGTTTGTGGTTATGATTGTGCCAAACACGTCTTAAGTAACAATATATGTTCAGATATAATATTTATGGCTAATTATTATCTCAAACATATTATTATGTTCACAAGAAAAACGCAAACGATCTTTCAAACCATGTTTTTATATTTCCCAAAACCATGCAAAATGTCTATGTCAACATGTTATATGGTTCTCACAGTAAAACAAATAGAAAATGTAATTTCAAAGATTTATTTTTTATTAAAAAGGTATACATATATACATTAAAATATATATTAAATAACTACATTTATATATGCACACATGTGTGTTTTAATTTATAAATTTTATATTATCTTTTGTGGTAGAAATATATCCAATAAAATGTGACCTTAAGGATTCTATATTTATTGATAAATAAATATATATTTCGCCTCGCACTTAAGACTTGTAACATAAAGTCAAAGACAAACGTACCTTTAATTTCTATTATGAAATCGATTGTATCAATATATTATTGAACTGTTATTGAAAAAAATTCGGGGCTTATCACAAAATTCTGCGTCAAAATTTCAATGGCGTTTTTAATGTTGTATGTTTTTTTGGCTGCAAGAAAGACAATGTAATTTATACATATTTATACATGTATGATTTAGGTATGTATTTTTCTAATTATATGTATATAAATTACTTACCTATTTCAATAACCGTATAATAATTTATATCATTAAATTTGCAAGGCAGCATGGCCTTTTGCTCCCCGAAAAATATTTTTATTATTTTATACTCACTCATGTTATTAACTATCGCTGGCGAACAGAAAATGACGTGGGAGAAAATTTTATTTTTTTTTATAAACACACACTGTTTATTTTGACAATAAATGTTTGCTCATTTAGAGAATGTGTTTAAAGGCAAACATAAATTTTTGTAATAAACATACACTTTTGTGTGCAACTAATATTATGATTTTAATTGTTTAGTTGAAAACATATATATATATTATAGTAGCAAACATTTCACACCATAAAATATTATGGTGAATTTAAAAATGCTTAAGACAAAAAATTTTTGTTCAATTTATTCTAGGGCTATAATAAATTTATTAAGGTAAAAATATTAAGCTAATATGAATAAATATGGTCGTTCATTAATCATGTATTTTCTCTGCGTGAAGATACATCAAACAGAGGATATTGCAGCAATATCTTCCATTTTTCATTAAGAAGGCTAACAGAGCAATATTTTGAATATAGTTTCATCTTATTGTCAAACAACATATTTAAAAAAAATATATATATAGTTTGGGAAATTTAAAAACACATAAAAAAATTTAACAAGGGAAGCTAAATTTTAATAACATTTATTTAAAAAGTCACTGCAAAAAAACTAAACTTTTGGATTTTCTATGTAATATTACGAAAATTCGGTAAATATAAACAAAAAATGCCTAAAAATGTTTTGTACACACTGTCATATACAATAATACACACAAAAAGTATTTTAGACATAATGTGTTTAAAATTAAACACATTATTTTTAAAATTAATTTTTAAAACGTTTATATATATAATATTTGTGAATATTGTGAATTTAAATTTAATATTATGTATTATATAATATTATGCATTATATTTATAATTCACTATTATTAAAAATATTTTTTTGCAGTTTAATTCAAACCATGCGTTGGTAAATATACGCATTATTTTTATATAATTACGCACATTGAAATTCATTTTTAGGCATTTCATGCGTATATTTACTCTTCAAATAGGTTTTTTTACGCACAATTTTAGTAAATTTTCGAACTACTTTGAAAATTTCATTTAATTTTTACGCACTTTCAATGTGAAATTACCAATAATGTGTGTACCAACTTACGCATAATGTGTGTACTCTTTTTCGTTTACGCACACAGAGTAAATTTACCCCATTTATAGTAGGAGTACAGTTTCCTACTATAAGTTGGGTAAATTTCAATAGAAATTTTTTAGAGTGTAGTTGGTAGTGTGCTAGCTTATCAGTGCAGGAGTCGTGAGTTCGATTCGCACCAGAGGCTCTGGTAAATTCACGCTACAACGAGCCGATAGCCTTCGTTACTAGCACTCGGTTAATATAAATATATAAATAATAATATATTTACAAAAAATTATATTTAAAAAGTAAATCAAAAATATAAAATACGTGTTTATATTTTCTATGTAACTTCAAACTGATATTTTGGCGATAATAATCTATCGACTTTTTATCTTCTAGAAGAATAGATTTCGTATTGCCTAAATGTCCCACTAAAACTTTGGTAATGGGTGCGATAAACTCATGCATTACCTTGTAATGTGTACTCCTTATCTATATCTTTATTTTTCAATATAAAGTAATGAGTTACAGATAATTGGATACAGAATGCATTACTTTCTAATGTATACTTCTAAGATATATCATTATAATTCAACAAAAAGTAATTAATTACCGATATTTGGATACATAGTGCATTACTTTGTAATGTATACTCCTTATCTTCAGCACTATTATGAAATATAAGGTAATGAGTTACCAAGAGTTGGTTAAATAGTGCATTACTTTGTATTGTATACTCTTAACCTTCAGCATTATTTTGAAACATAAAGTTATGTGACCGACAGTTGGTTACGTAATGCATTACAATTTATTGGCTGCAAAGGCCATCACCTCTAACATTACAATTTAACATAAAATAATGACTCTTAAAACTGATATATTAATTGAAATCATACGTAGCATAAAAGTCAAATAATAAATAATTTGTATCCCATCCCAAATATATTAGAGGAAAAAATCATAGCAATACGTACAAAACGTCGGCAGAATAACGGCACAAAATTTCTCATCGCCGAGCTTATTTTAAATTTTTTTGGTTTTTCTCATAATTTGTTAAAATTTATTTAATTCTTTTAAATTTTATCATGTTTTGTTAAATTTTTTTTGTGTCGCCTTTTTTATAATTGTCAAACGAAAATGACAGATAAATTTTACATAATAGCAACAATTGATAATGCATATTGCTGGAAAATTATTGCAACATAAATTGCCGGCAATAAATATTTACGAAATCGAGTCATCCACATAGAAGATAAGATAATGTTGGTGTTTGCTGTAATATATGTTCACATATTTGTCTCGATTCTAGACTACGGAATGTGCATTTATTTATATTGCACACTACTGTAAAATTTTAAAACTACTGCCATCTATTGATAACAAACATTTTTAGTTTCAGAAACTCTAGCATTCGTGTTTTATTAGTTTGTATTTCTGCAAAAAAAGCCTAAATTGGTTTGAAAAATTATAGATTTGAAAGGGAAAGTTAAAAATAAAAAATGAAAAGACAAAGTAACCAATTATTGTTAACCTCTTCGTAATCATTTATTTTTTTACCCCCTATCTGCAAAATGTAACCCATTACTTTACATTTTAAATAAGCATAATTGTAAGAATGAACCCATTACTTTGAGGCTCATCGCCTCTAAAATTCATCAATGAAGTAAGGTGTAAAGTAATCCATCGGTCCCTATGGCTATACATTACTTTATCCATTATTTGGTAATGTGTGGTTTTGCTGGGGTATTTCTTTCTTCCGCAAACGAAAACGATTGTTGCCGCAATAAAATATTTCTACCAAGCAATACGATTGGCGAATTTTCTTCATATCGCATGTTTACTGGGATAGCATTAGTTACTAACACGCACAAATACACATATTTTTTCCGTAACACATAAAATATTTTCACATTAAATTCTGTTTTGCTGCATACGTCTAATATTTCAACACCAACGTTATAAACAATTCCGTCTTGTCCGTCTTGCTGACGTTGCACACGCGCCACCAAATAATTTTGCAACTCGTGGGAAAACGTTGAGTCAACAATTTCAGTGCATAGGAAAACAAGTTACGTTTAAGAAATACAATTTTGTAATCTTCAGTCTTAAGTTGATAATAAATAAAGAGCTCAAGCTCCCATAAAAAAAAAATAAAAAATAATTTTTTTTATAACAAATAATAAAATATAAAATTAACTGGCGCCCGAGCAGGTAAAGCTAAGTAAAGTCTGGAAATAGTGCTAATTAATAAACTAACAAACATTAAAAAGTGAAATAATTCAGACAACCAAAAATTTTGAAAAATTGAACATTTAACTTTTACGGACTCCAAGAATAAAAAGGGATTAGCAGTGTGACCGTTCCGGAGTACCAGGAGAGAAAAGGATACAACGATCCACCCACCTACCTACAAAATAAAAGGAGTTCAGCGATGTTGGGTATTACTTTAAGTTTAATGTAAGTTATTAGATAAGATAATTAAAAATAAAATAAAATAATTGAAGATAATATTGAGATATAAAAGTGAAAATTACGAAAGAAGATTTACAGTTCAAAACAAAAGAAAGTTTAATGTAAGTTATTAAATAAAATAATTGAAATTAAAATAAAATATTTGAAAGTAATATTGAGATACAAAATTAAAAATCACGAACAAATTTACAGTTTAAAATAAGAAAGAAGAAAACTTTATAGCAAATCATTTATAAATGTCAAGGATAATTTAAAAAAACGCGTTAACTTTTTAAAGAATTACGCGAAATTTTTTTAATAATTTTGCTTAAAATAACGCTTATAAAATACAAAATAAAAAACCCATTACTTTCATTTCAAGAACACTGTCATGAACAGAGGAAGCCTATGCCACAAACGAAAAGGAAATGTTGGCAATAATCTGGACGCTAACCTCCCTACGCAATTATCTGTATGGCTCGAAAATGGTAAAAATAACCACAGACCACCAACCACTCACATTTGCATTAAGCCACAAGAACCACAATAACAAAATGAAAAGATGGAAAACCATACTTGAGGAATATAACTATGAATTAAATTATCAGCCGGGTAAAACAAATGTTGTAGCCGACGCTCTTTCAAGAATGCCTACACAAATTAATAATTTAACGGGAACTGTTCATAGTGATGAAAGTTCCAGCGAGGATCTTGTGTCCTGCGTAGAAAGCCCAATCAATGTTTTTAAGAACCAAATATTTCTAAAGATTTAGTTATCAATTAAGTTATCAATTTCAAATTATTTTTCCTACAATCCATCGTCATACCATTACCGAACCGGAATTCAATAGAGAAAATTTAATACAACATCTGAAAAGGAGACTAAATCCTTCTGTAATGAACGGAATTTGCACAGAAGAAAGAATCATGGGAATAATACAAAATTTATATCCAGAACATTTTCGTAACTATAAAACTAGGTACACACAAACAATTGTAGAGGACATAACTAATGAACAGCAACAGGAAGAAATTATATTGGAGGCTCACTGTAGGGCACATAGAAATGCAATAGAAAATAAAGCCCAAATACTCGCAAAGTAGTATTTCTGTTGAATGACAGGTAAATTTAAACGAATAACTCGGAATTGCACAATATGCAAGGAAAAGAAATACGAACGACATCCGAACAAACCCAAACTGACCGAGACACCACTGCCAACACGCGCAGGAGAGATGTTACACATTGACATTTATTTGACCGAAGGAAGAGCAGTGATGACAGCATTCGACAAATTTTCAAAATATGCACAGGCTAAAATACTCAAAAGCCGTTCTATAGAGGACAAACGAAGACCACTGAGGGACATATTATTTTCTTTTGGCGTACCAAAAAGGTTGGTAATAGATAATGAGCCATCGTTGAGTTCTCGTTCAATAAAATTCATGTTAGAAAACGAACTAATGGAGGACACCGTAATTTTGAAGAGCTATTAGAAAGATCGGTTGCTGAATATAACCACTCAATACACTCGGTGACAAAAAGGAAACATGTTGACTTATTCTTCGGACGATCGGTCCATTTTTCACCAGAGGATATAGAACGAACTAGGCAAACTAATATAGAAAGACTTACCAAGAAACACAAACAGGACTTGGAACATCATAATAGGGACAGAACTGACTTTAAATCATACTTAGCAGGGCAAGTAATATTTGTAAAAAAAAAATAAACGACTAGGAACAAAACTTTCAAAGCCATATTCGAAGGAAATAGTAGCTGAAGATAGAAATAGTACAGTTCTGACAGAGAAAGGACAGATTATACACAAAAGTAGAATACGTAATTAAACATAATGAAAATTGATTTTTTACAGACTACTCATACCACTTAACTATGCGGACGTAAAAATCCTGGATTATTCTAATTCTCAACTAATCACAGTGGAAGAAAAATCCGTTGCAAGAATACAGGCAGGAAATTTCAAAATTATTCACGAAGTGGACCTCGATAAATACAATCACCTATTAATATCTCAAATTAAAACCCATTTAAGCAATTTGCAAATTCAAAAAAGGAAAATATCTTTGGATTTTCTAGGAAGTGCATGGAAATGGTTAGCAGGTAGTCCAAATCACCATGACCATGAAATAGTTTTAAACAAATTAAATGATGTCTTGGAAAATAATAACAATCAACTTTTGATTAATAAGCTAACAATAGAAAAAGTTAATGAAATAACGAATATAACCAATAAAATTTCAAAAGTATTGGAAAATGATGAACACACAAAGAATTACCTTATTTTAAAATTAAAGTTTAAGCTAGAAGTAATCAAAGAAGAAGTTGTAAACATAGCTTACGCCATACATTGGGCAAAAGCTAATATAATAAATTCTTGTATTTTATCTAATGAAGAAATTGGAATAGCCAAAAACATTGTAAACAGAGAAAACTTACCGTTTATTAATTTAGACGAAGCTTTAGAATTTTCCGAAATAAAAATGGCTACTGACGGAAAATTAATTATTTATATTATAAGTTTACCAACTGTTAAGAATGATATTTGCAAAACAATCGAAATAAGAGCTGTCAAACATGAAAAGACAATAAATAAAATAAATTTTAACGAAATATTGATTTCCGAAAAAGAAATATATGGAATTAAAAATAATTGCAAAAATTATAATAATTTAGAAATATGTTTAAGTAATCATATAATAGATTTAAGCACTGATACTTGCATTAGCAATCTACTTAAAAGTCGTACACCAAACTGCACTGTGGTAAATAACCAACACATCCTAACAATAGAGGAAATTACACCCGGCATACTATTCCTGAATAGATTCAATGGAGAAATTACAATTGGAAATGAAACAACCCTACTAAATGGAACATTTTTGGTACATTTCAGCAACATTACTATTGAGATTAAAGGTGAAACCTATCGCAATGAAGGAAAAATAACAAGCAGACCGTTACCGGCAATACTTCAGCCACTATCCAAATCTAATACCGTTGAACAAATACTTTCCCTACAAATGCTACACCAATTAAACGCTAATAACACTAACCACATTAGTAGTTTGGAGAAGGAAGACAAAATAAAATACGGTATCAGCCTATCAGTTACCATAATGCTGATAATTGTTATAATAGCTATTGGAAAATTTATTTCCACTAGAAGGAATAAAAAATCAATCCAACTGACACCAGCAGCGATAGAAGGGTTAAACCAACTATTTAACAAAAAAACTTCGTCAAACGAGGACGTTTGAAATCTACGAGGGGAGAAGTTATTCTGTTTTGCTGCATACGTCTAATATTTCAACACCAACATTATAAACAATTCCGTCTTGTCCGTCTTGCTGACGTTGCGCACGCGCCACCAAATAATTTTGCAACTCGTGGGAAAACGTTGAGTCAACAATTTTAGTTCATAGGAAAACAAGTTACGTTTAAGAACTACAATTTTGTAATCTTCAGTCTTAAGTTGATAATTAATAAATAAAGAGCTTAAGCTCCCATAAAAGAAAAAATAAAAAATATATTTTTTTATAACAAATAATAAAATATAAAATTAACTTGTGTGCACACTAGGGTCGTCCAAACTTGTATGGAAAAACAAATGTAAGCGATTGACCATTCCCGCCTCTAGAAATGTTAATTTGGCTGCAAAACCACGCCTTGCAACAAATGAGGATAATTGGATATCGGACCTTAAGTCAGAAAAAGGGATTACAATGAAAAAATATAAATTTTTATTGATTTTCACAAAAATTTGTATATTTTAAAACGAGTTTGAATTAAAATGATTAAAGAATTGTTTTTAAAATGTATGAAACTACCTACTATAACAAAATTTTTGACTTTTTTAATTCCAATATACTTAGGTGAGAAGTATTTTTTATCATGTGTTATGCTAACTTGTTTTAAATGTTGGTATAGTAGATAATTTTCTGTGACGCTTTAATTGTCGAGGGAAATTTTAATGACGAGGCTGTTTCTCCACCGATTTTGGGTTTTATTTTATGTAGAAAGATAATTTACTTCGAATTAAAATTCTTTAATTATTTTAACTCAAAGTCGTTATATTTTTTATAATTTTTTTTTAGAAAATCAATAAAAATCATATTTTCTTCTTGTAATTCCTTACTAAAACTTTAAGACCGATGCGGCACCTCTCCGGATAATCCAAATGAACATTTCTAGGGGCCGGAATGGTCAATATGTCACAATTTTTGTGTGATCCCTAATGCACACGCATACATCAACCAATAATGTCAATTTAGTATTTTTATACAAGATTTTATATTCAAGTCGTTATTTTTATACCATAGATCACTACGTAGTCAGGGTATAATACATAAATTTCTGCTGATGTTTGTAACTACCCAATTGAAATTGAGCATCTACCAGTTGATTTATTCGACCATGTAAACCTTTTAACCCTTATCCTGTATTCATGGGTCAAAATTGCCCAAATGAGTTTTAAAACGTCATATTTCCAAACCAGTTAAACAAATTTTTTTGTAACTTTAGTACAATTATTTATTTGGTTAGTTATATTTGGAAGTGAAATATTATGGTGCCACGCCTTCCCGGTTTTCATGTACAAAAAAAATTCCGTATATTGTACATTTGGGTCAAAATTGCCCAATGCAATTTGATCACTATTTTTACATATCCTAATAGCGTACAGCAATGAAAAAGCGCCACTTTTACTGCAGCAAACTTTTTTTTGCGATTGAGTTCTAGTTTGTTGTGTAGCTTATTGCGTGGTTAGGCTGTGTATTGCACTGGCATCAGCATGACAACATTATTTGAATTTCTGAGAATCTAGGGTAGCTGGAAGCTGGTATATTTTTATTTACCGTTATCAATGTTTTTGACGAAATATTCGTATTGTACTCTTGTACAATAATTTTTTGTTGAACATATTTTGCATAAACAGTTATCATTTTTTGTGCGTGAAGTTGTGTTTTGAAGACAAAAGTTTTATTATGCATTCGCAAAAATACCTTCGAGTTTACGGTTGTGGTTTTATGTGTGCAAAAATGAACAGAGCAGAAATTGAAGCTTTCCTAGAGACTTCAGACTTTGATGACGAATTACCATGTGGTACAGCCAGTGAAGAGGAAGAAGGTGAAGTGTCTGAGCTTGGATCCGTGTATGACTCCAGCATATCTACCAGCACCGATGCAGGTGAATCTTCTGAAATCCAGGGAGATCAGTCAAATATTTTCCCTTCAAAAAATGGACTATGTTCTTGGTCAAGCAGTGCAACATCAAGTGGAATTGGCAGATTTTCCAGAGAAAACGTAATGAACACTTCGCCTGGAACGTCAAGATACGCTATTGCAAGAACTGATGGCGTAAAGTCAGCGTTTGCTTTATTTATGCCTCATGAAATTATAAAGATAATAGTCGAAATGACTAATATAGAAGGTAATTTACTTGCGTTTTCAATACATAATTCATATTTACAAATTTGTTACAGGTCAATCTGTTTTTGGACATGAATGGATCGAAGTTGATATCATTAGTATTGAAGCCTATATTGGACTATTGCTCTTGGCAGGAGTATATCGTTCTCATGGAGAGGCACTTGAATGTCTGTGGGATGATCGTAAAGGCCGTCCAATTTTCAAAGCAACCATGAGTTTACGTCGATTCCAAAATATATCTCGAACTATACGGTTCGATAACAAGAATGATCGAAATGAAAGGCGAGCTCGTGATAAGCTGGCTCCAATTAGAAAAGTTTGGAATTGTTGGGAATCAAATCTCCAGAAAATGTACAATCCTGGTGAGTGCGTTACTGTTGACGAACAGTTGGTTACATATCGGGGACGTTGCCCATTCAAACAATTCATTCCATCAAAACCTGGTAAATACGGCATAAAAATCTGGGCATTGTGCGACAGCAAAACCAGCTATGCGTGGTCGTTGCAGGTATACACTGGTAAGGATAGAAATTGCAAGCCTGAAAAAGATCAAGGACGCCGTGTAGTGTTGGATTTGATCAAAGATTTGCAAGGGCGTAACGTGACATGTGACAATTTTTTTACATCTCATGAGTTGGGTATTGAATTATTGAAAAGGCGCCTTACAATTGTCGGTACAGTCCGTAAGAATAAAACATTTTTGCCAGCAGAAATTACAAAAATGAAAAATAAACCCGAAAATTACTCACACTTTTTTTTCGATGTTCGTAATAAAACCACAATCGTAGGATATGTGCCTAAAAAAAATCGAGCAGTGTACTTACTTAGTACTTTTCACCATGAGAGTGAAATCAGATCCAGCTCAAAAAAACCTGAAATCATACATTATTATAATGAAACTAAATCAGGGGTTGATACACTGGATCAGGTAATACGGACATATACTTGCAAGCGCAGATCAAATCGTTGGCCACAGGCTTTGTTCTACAACATGCTTGACATCAGTGCATACAATGCATATGTAATTTTCACAGAAATTAACTTGGAATGGAATAAAAATAAACACTACAAAAGAAGAATTTTTTTAGAAGAACTTGGAATGGATCTCATTAATGAAGAGATATCACGACGGACCACTGTTCCTCAAAGTAGCCCAGCCAAAGTAGCCTTGAAAAGCCTCAAAAGAACCCCGGAAGCAGTTCCACAGTCACAAAATTTAAAACGTGGTCGTTGCTCCATTTGTCCAAACCGTTCAAATAGCAGTAAATATTCCAATAAATGTTCCAGCTGTCAAAAATTTATATGCAAAATCCATTCGGAAACGAAGATCAACTGCAATAATTGCTCCAACAAAGCTTAATGTACTTTAATAATACATGTATATTTTTCATGAACTCATTTTATTTTCATTTTATATCCATTTAATAAAAAAAAATATTCAATAAAACATAATTTTTTATTTTAAATTTATTATTTTTTATATTGGGCAAAATTGACCCATTAATGTCATATACGTTTGGTTTTTGAAGCACAGGATAAGGGTTAATCAAATGTTTAGAATCGGTCAATATTTATCCTACCTATCACACACTCACAATATACATATATATTGAATCAGTCATTCAAAAAACAAACTATAAAAATTTACAGACATTCAGTAGGAGTTGATCTTTTTATGTTTTCTGTTTCTAAAAATTGAAATTCATATAATTCTTTTTTGTTTTTTTTTTTACCAAAATAGTTTGTATATATGCAAGATTATTTCAATAAAAATTACAAGAAATTATTTAAATATGCTAAACACACAAAGCCAATAAAAATATATACATCTGTTGAGATTTGTAATTACACACAAAAAAAAACATCCAATTTGAAAAACAAACCACAAAAGTAGTTTTTTCTAACTTTTTGTCAGTAAAAATTTGATGGTTATTTTAAACGAGTTTCTATTGTTTTTACTACTTTTTTCGATTATTAAACAGTGATTGAAAATAAACAACAAAATGGGCTGAATATAATGAAAAATCAGTAGTCCTCTTTTTTTATTGTATTTTCGATTAATTTAATATGTATTTTAAGTTGTTTTTAAGGAAATTATATTGTGTGTAGATATGTCCTATTAGACTTCGGCTCAAATAGTATTTAGCAGAATTGGAATTAGCTAGTTCGTTTCGGCACTGCGTCTTTTTAAAAAAGGAGTTAGCCCAAAAATGTTGGCCAACGGAACTTGGATGTAATAAAAAATTTAAAATTCCAATAAGCATGCAAAAATGTTTTTGATCGCTAATTATTTAAATTGAATAAGAGCCATAAGAATTGCAACTGCTCGGAGTTGGGTTGAGCAAGATTTTGGTAATCTTGCATTTGTGTACATTAAATCATTTATTTTTATTTCTGTCATATGTCAATATGGACCAGATGATAGAGCTGGAGTCCCAGTTTCTATACCAAGAAATAATTAGTACATTAGGCTTTAATTCGGCTGTGCCGATTCTTTGAATACTTTCCACCACTATCTTAAAAAAATGTTCTCACTGGTTTTGATAAAAATAATGTAAATATTTTAGAAGTTAAATTGTGGAGGTGAAAAAAATTTTTTAAGGTGAAAAGTTTTTGGATGTAAAAACAAATTTTGTGTTGAAAAAAAATTTTTTTTGGTGATAAAATATTTTAGTGTAAAAAATTTGTTTGAGGTGATTATAAAATTGTATTTGATTCTAAGCGACAGCTGAAACATCAAATTAAAATATTTTACTTGCCTTAGAGGAACCGGGAGGATGTGCATTAATCTAGGTAAAAATAAGCATTCCCGCGGACTGACGGACATTTTAAGTCGATCTAGCATCGGCTTAAAATTTCATAAAGATCACGAATATATATATAATTTATATGGTCTTAAATCTATATTTCGACAATCTAGAAATGGAATGATTACCTGATGTATACCCTGACCATACAGGGTGGCGCAAAAATAACCTTCCGATGTTTTTTGGCTGTAATTTAAAAAAAAAAATGAAAAACTTTGATTCTTCTTGTGGATTATTTTTATTTGGTCTTTTAATTTTTTTTACATCAAGTCGAGAATATGATGTCATGTAAATGGCCGCCGCCACAGTTGATTGTCATTTGAGCCCTTTTTATGGCATTTTCCATCACTTTGGCCAAAACTTCCGGCGATAGGTCCTCACATTCTTGACGGATATTGTCTTTAAGAGCTGCAAGAGTCTGAGGCTTGTTGACATAAACCCGCGACTTCAAAAAGCCCCACAAAAAGAAGTCTGGAGCGGTCAAATCAGGCGATCTTGCTGGCCAGTGCAAATCGCCAAAACGGGAGATTAGGCGCCCGGGAAATGCATGCTTCAGCATATCGGTTGTGGCACGTGCAGTGTGTGGCGTTGCACCGTCCTGTTGGAACCACATGTTTTCCAATCCCAATTCATCAAGTTGCGGCAAAAAGAACTCGTTGATCATTGCTCTGTAGCGCTCACCATTCACAGTAACCGTTTGGCCCGCGACGTCTTCGAAGAAAAAAGGTCCGATGACTCCTCCAGCGAAAACAGCACACCATACAGTGACTTTGAGCGGGTGTAATGGCTCTTCGTGGATTACACGCGGATTTTCAGTGCCCCAGAAGCGTAAATTTTGCTTATTTACGTACCCGCTAAGATGGAAATGGGCCTCATCACTCATGATTATTTTTGATGAAAAATCATCTTCATTATTGCTCAAATAAATAGTCACCAATATTCCGCGTTCTGGAGCAGTGTAGCGTAACATTGTTTATTAACGTGTATTTCGCATGTGTTTACTACTCAAATGTCAAAACAGAACTGACATTAGAGGCCAATCGCAAAATTTATAGCATTTTCTGAAAGGAGGATTACTTTTGCGCCACCTGTATATGGTGCAGGGTATAAAAATAAAAATATTTTTATAAATTTTGAGTTTGTTTGAAAAATTTCTATTGCACTCATTATATACTCAACAACTCATATTCTTGTACCACATCCCCATATAGAATTAATAGGACATTAACTAGTTATCATTACTAGATTATTGGTTATACAATTTTTTTTTCAATGGGATGACAAACAGTCAACGTAAACTTTTTACACAATGATTTTTATAGAATCATTCTTGCAGCAAAATGTATCTGCTATAAATGAAATTTCAAAATATTCACGTATTTTTTTTCTATTCAGTTGGCAACATTATTTTAAACATCTGTTTTACTTTTTTCTTACCATTTGCGACATAAAATGAACAGCCAGTTTCACAGCATTTCTGAAGAAGAACTTATAAAAATTGTACACCTATAACCAAGGACTATGAAACTACAAGATGTACAGAGTTAAAATCATCAATCCCCGAGCTAATCATAAAAGTACCTCATACTACACATTTTCATTCTAATGGGTCCAAAATGCATTTATGATTAACAGTCTAATAAATCACTGCATTGGGGTCGATGCTTTTAATTTTGTACATCCTGTAAAGTTTCATAGTCCTTGCTACTATCACTACAAGAACAAATAACAACAGAAAAAAGTAGCAAAAATGTCAAACTGAAAATATTAGATACTCAAAGTAAAATTTTTTGCCAGTTTTTGTTACTCGTGGCAGGCTAACTTAAAAAAACCAACACTTAATGGATTCATGACATAGTTTTACATGCGACAGGCTAAAATTTGGTCAAGTACATAGTTTGTGTAGTAAACGTACAAAAGATATTATTACAATTCAAAAGATTGCAGTATTAGACAAATTTTTATTTTTTGAAATGCTCTTCTTGCAGTAAAAAATGTCTATATATTAATTGCAAGCTGAATAAAAACACACACAGTTTATAATTGAACAGACAGTTTTTATGATTTTTCGGCTTTTTCATTTTAATTAACACCCCAGTTGTTTAGTAGTTTTGGCTTAATACAAATCTGGCTTTCATTTTAGTATGATAATATTTTTTTGTTTAAAGATGTTTAAGCTAATACACATAGAAAATAAATTGGAACTCTATCGGGTATTCAAGACTTTTATGTTATTCAATAATTCATTATCAGAATGCTTAATTTCTATTATGAACAGTAAATTTATAAGAGTAACAAAAACAATGTAACATGATTCAAAATATTGGCTTTTCTAACCAAAAATTAAAAATATATTATCTTCCACATATCTTTTATTTAACCTTTAATTTTATTTATAATATTGAAAATAAATAATATTATTACATAAGCTCGAAGAATTGTGAAATGATAAACTTTAACATTACTTTAAATATGAAAACAAGCAGAATATTTGCGATAAATATCTAATATTATTTTCGATTCAATACAAGCTATTGATTTATCTAAAACATAAGTTTTTCTAATCAATTTTATTTAGTACTGGCTGTTTTCATGTTTCAGGCCGGTGTTTTTTAAATAAATTTAAACGGTACAATATTTTTTAATAATATTTTATTACATGAATGTTTGGTTTATAACAATTATGTATGAAATATATTATCGGCTAAATGGCCGCCTCTACCCACTGCTCAAATGTGTGCTCTTTTGACCATATTTTGCATAACATTTTGGTATATTACGGGTGTTATTGATACAATTTCTTCAATACTGTTTTTCTTTAGCATCTGGCTTGTTGCCGTAGACTTTTCCTGAAAGGAGGCCGAGGGGCCAATCGAAATTTCCTCTTTTTGACATAATGCGGTCGGGACAAGTTATCGCAAAATACGAGGGTGTAATGGCCGTTGGTGTGTCAATTATGGATTTTCAGTTCCCCAGTGGCAGCGCCAGTTAACAAAACCATTCAAGACAAAATGTGGCTCATAATGACTTTTCGCCAAAAACTGCGGTGTTTTTATATTATTTTATGTTTTAATAACGTCAACCCGTTGTTGATCCGTTAGATGCTCCAGAATAAATTGTTAACGACTGCTCTGCACAACTGTCAAATACATAGGCCTGGAACATAAAAAAAAAAACACTCTGTATAATGTTTATAAATATTCGTTCAATCGACCATTAATTTTTACAATTTTGGTAATTATATAGAGATATTAAGATTAGCAATCGAAATTTTTATTATTATAATAACATTTTGAAGTGTTATATATTTTTTCTTTCTATTTATTACATATTTATATTAAAAATTAGACAATAAGTTAATGTAAGTGTCTGTGGTGCAGTGGGTAGAGACACAGCCTGCTTGTCTTAGGGTTCTGATTTTAAATACATACATAGAATATTTTTTAATACATATTTTTTGATTATTGAATAAAATTAAAATACTTAACTTATTTTCTGTTGTAGCTGCAATGTTACTTTTAAACAAAAATATTCAAATATATAACCTGCAAATATTCAAGTTTGAAATTTCACTTTAAAAGCTTTAATACAGTTTAGTCTAAAGGAAAAGTAGTTTCCTGACAAACGGAAGGTTGTCGGTTCGAGCACAGTTCGCGGGATACAATTGTTTTTTCTTACAATAAATTTTGTCTGGTAGTAAAATACCTATTTATAGAATGTTTATTTATAGAACATAATAATCTATAAATAGAAAAGCGATAAGTTATTACAATAAAAATTCGGAATTTGTAAATAAATGTCGATAATAAAAACAGTATTAAAAATTTATGGTACCTGCAACCACAGAAATTCTATTGCATCTACAAATCTGTTTTCTGTATGTAGAAACCTGAAATTTATAATATGTATTTCCACATTCAGAATATTATTTAGTTAATATTATAGTTAAAAAAAAATTTCAATGAAATATTTGTTTTCACTTTTTTATAAATTTGATCACAATGATTTACTATCATTTACCGATTATTTTCAGCTTCATTTATTTGTTTGATATTAAAATTTTGTTTGCTGTCTGCTTCAAAACAAAATATATTAAACAAATTCCAATTTGATATTATTTAATTTTTTTTATATACACAATAATTTCAATTCTAATTACAAAAACTTCATAAACACGCACATATACACACAAAATGTGTATAAATAAATCGTTTATTTTTTACGGAACTTAACATTTATTTATAACTTAATTAATCATTTGTCTTTTACTGATGTGGCAGTTGTTTAAATAACATTTAAAAATAAATAACTAAAACCATTTGATTTAAATTAAAAGTAAGAGGATATAAAGGTGTACGTGGTAAAGTGCCTACACAATCCCTAACAAGCCTTATTTAGCAAGCATAGGGTAACGTGTTCCCACGATCCATGGTAATTCACTCAAAGCCGACTCGTAGATGATCTTATCTGTACTTGGACTAAGCTGGCTTTTCCATATTTGCAAGAATAATGAGAAAGAGAGACATGTCTGAATTATGAATAACATAATCCCATTTTCTATATGAAAGTGGCCTCCTCGTGGTATCCTCTGGGGACTGCCCTGACTATCAGAGTGGGAGCGAATTCGGGCGGCATCTAAATTTCCAGTCAGCCAAAGGATATGTCGGAGGAATAACATGCTCTATGTTACTTAGTAATGTGTGAGCGTGATGTAACTTTAGATCCGATGGTAGTACACTCATGTATGCTCTTCTTTGGAGTTAGGCTGGAACCCAACATCATAACATGTAATGTGTTGCCGGGGTTGGTTATATGTGAGTGATGATCTCTCCGCACTCTCTTAAAACAAAACCCCCAATCTAAGGTGGAACAGCATATGCCTAGAGGGTTAACCAGTCACGAATATGCGGACTTTGGGCACCGGGCGACATCCCATTGCAATGTAGCCTTTCTGCGCTGTTTCGGGGCTAGGCGTGGCGGAGCGTTTCCTTCCCTAACTACTCGTGGAACCAATAAATGAATACATCCCCTTTTAACGATAAAAAAAAAATTATATGGATAAAGAGAAGAAGGAAGCAGATAATGCTTCGGAAAAGAAGGAGGTAGTGCCTCAAACCCCTACTACTGGAAGCATGAAGGATTCAAACCCCTCAGCTTCCAAGGGTATAACTACTGCCAGTGACGAGGTCACTCAAAATACAGTAAATAAGCCAAAGAGATTAAGTGGTGCTGCGAGGAAGAGAATGAATTTTCTTATCCAAAAAGGTCTCGACAAATAAGAAGAAGATCGAGTAAAAGCCCTGTATCCTTTGGAAAAAGAAAAAATTGCTGCTAAGAGGCAAAGGTCGACGGTACAAACTCCTCCGGAAGCAACTTTAAAGAAACGCCAGAGGACCTGTCATCTAAAGACAACCCTAAGTATAAAAAGCAAGAACAACAACCTAAATCCCAGAACAAACTTTAATTTAAAGATGTTTTGATGGGACAGGAGATATACTCAGAATATTATGTAGTTAACTGTTTGTAGTTTAATAAAAAAGTTTTCCGTTCCATTTAAAAATAAAGGAACATACATTTATTTTTCAAAGAAATATCTATATTAACTTTTTAATACATTTATTCGAAATAATTTACTATCATTTACCATTTTTTTCAGTTTAATTTTTTTTTTCATTTGTTTGAAATTTAATAAAAATTTACCCACAAAACGGAAACTTGTAGTTTATTTGTGTCCGTAACAGTTATTACAAACTTAAATTTTTGTTTGCTGTCTGTTTCAAAAGAAAATATTCAAAAAATTTCAATTTGTTTTTTTATTTAAATTGGTTGTATATATATAAAATTTTTCAATACAAATTACAAGAACTTCATAAACACACGTTAACACAAAAAGTGTTTATAGCTTCATATGCATACATACATTTTGTATTGTACGACTATATTAAAAAAACACAAAAAATACAAAAACGGAAATAATTTTAAATAAATGAAAAAAACATTTATTTTTTAAGGATTGGTAGGTAAAATTTTGACATTTATTTTAACTTATTATATCATTTGCTTCTTATACTCACAATATATTTTATTTAAAAAGTAAAACGTAAAGTTTGTTTTTAAATGAAAAATCAATTGAAGTTCATAGAACTATATTTTTAAACTATTTGAATCAGTTATTCAAAAAACAAACTATAAAAATTTACAGACATTCAGAAGGAGTTGATATTTTCTGTTAAATGTAAAATTTTATGTTTTCTGCTTTTAAAAATTGAAATTCATATAATTCTTTTTTGTTTTTTTACCAAAATAGTTTGTATCTATGTGACCTACTCCACGAAAAGGGACCTCTGCGCTGAAAAAATTTTTTTTACTTTTTGAGTGATTCTTATAGGAAAAAAAAGCTCTTTCGAATGCCGCAAACCGCAAGTTTCTATGTCTTTTAGTTTTTTTACAAATCACCTGTAAAGATAAACATAATTAATGAAAAAATTTAAAAATGTGATATAAACAGATAATACAGGTTGCTTAAAAAGTTCCTGCTCTCGAAATGAAAGAATACTGTTTTTGTTACGAAATATATTTTTTTATTCAATATAATCTCCTGGAAGCTCAATACACTTGTTCCAATGATCTTCCAATAATTTTATCCCATCCTTATAATGGTTTTCCGGAAGCTCTGCAAAATAACCGTATACGGCTGCTATGGCTGCTATGTTTGAGATTTCTGAAGAGATAGTAGTCACTGGGAGCCAAATCTGGTGAATACGGTGGATGTTCAAGTAATTCGTACTTTAATTCTTTGAATTTATGATTTTTTTCTTCTTTAAACCAGGTTTTCTCACGAATTTTTTCATCCAGCTGATCCAAAAGGCTGCAATAATATTCAGAGTTAATTGAAGATAATCAATCAACAAAATTCCTTTGGATGCCATAACCTTCTTTGCTGATCGTTGTGACTTCACCTGCTTTGTAGCTGAACAACCAGCTTCACTCCACTGTAAACGTTCTTGTTTCAATTTAGGATCATAGTGGTAGATCCAAGTCTCATCCATAGCTATAAAACGACGAAAGAATTCGGTTTTATTCGGCTTAAAACGCTCCAAATTACGCTGAGAAATTTGTTTTCGATCCAGTTTTTGTTGAGTTGTTAATGTGTGCGGCACTAACTTTCCAAACAGTTTTTTCATACGTAATTCTTCATGTAAAATATGGAGTAGTCATTCGTCTGAGATGCCTATGGCATTAGCAATTTCACGCTTAGTCAAACTTGGATCTTCACTAACCATATTATGTACCTGCTCAATGATTTCTGCTGTGGTTGCAGTTTTTGGTCGTCCTTCGCGTGCATCGTCTTAAGGCTGGTACGACCACGTTTAAATTCACCAGCCCAAAATTCAACGGTGCGTTTTGAAGGTGAGGACTCCTTATACACTTCTAACAATTGTTCATAAATTTCCTTTGCTTTTAAACCCTTCAAAACAAAGAATCTAATGACTGCACGATATTTAATTTTTTCCATATTAAAAAAATTAATGACACGTCAACTTCAAATGGCTTGTAAACAAAGAAAGAATTCACAGAATGACTTGCAACTTTGCATGTGTTCTCAGGACAGTTATACAAATTTGAGAAAAAAAAGTTTGGAGCTAGCAGTGCCATCACTTGGTGAGCGCAGGAACTTTTCAACCAACTTGTATATATAATATTTGAAATTTAAAAAAAGTTCAATATCAAAGGTACAAAATTACAAAAATGTAAAAATTTTACTCTTTTTTACTCCTAACACGCTTTTTTGGTGGTTCTTCTGTATTTTGCTGCTTTTCACCTTTGTCTGATTTTTTTTTAGGAATTTCTTCCAGTTTTTTTTTTATTTTCATCTCCGATTTATTCACCATTGTAGCACATTTCTTTATAGATTGTTTATCTCCGTCTTTGTTTCTGGTTTTCACATCAGCTTGAGCTTTTTCAACTACAGCTGTTTTCTTAGGGAGTTTTTCCACTTTTGCTACCGATTTTTTAGGAGTCTCAGTTTTGTTTTCAGTCAGTTTTTTTTGTTCTTTTTTTTTGGTGACTGCCTTGTTTTCGGTTGATGTAAATTCTTCGGATTTCGCTGCCTTCTTCTTCATCGGTTTTTGTGGCTTCGGTGCCACATCATCGCACTTTTTCTTATCGAAAACAAGCTCTCCTATATTTTTGTATAAATACCATTGTGTTTCTAAGTTTAATCCATCCGGAGTAATAACGTTAGGATAGGATAAATCATCGGTGCAGATACGTAGCTCAAATTTTATTGTATCTGGGAATAATTTCGCTTCCTCGCCATCCTTACTAATGGTGAAGTGGTAAAAGGTCGTAATTCCAACTAATGGCTTGAAAAACTTCTTGAAATATTCAACCCAATCTTACCATGTGATGTTTTCCATTGTCACTTGTTTATTACAGCCGGAGGGAGAAGATGCAGTTACGCAGTTCTTGATATCTTCGTTAGTATTAATATTACTGATGGCGTACTTGGCTTTAAAAATTCCAAAGTATCTATCTGGCGAAAATTTGGTGTGCCCCGTTAGAAGAAAGTTGAAATATATCTGTTTGTTTAATCCTCTGGCCACTCTCCACATAAGGTATCCAAGAACCGCATTATTTTTATTTTGCGCAACGCAGTTGTCACTAAATAATATCAAGGTTTTGCAAGGTACAGATGAGGTTGAAAGATGGTGATGAAATAAGCTGATGGTACAATTTGGGCCTTTTCCTATTTCGTCTTGTTCATCAATCAAGTAGAAAAACTGGAAAGAAAAAAAAAAATGTTAAGATCGTCAAGGTCAGATTCTGTGATGGAATTAAAAAATTCAATAATGAATAAAAAGGTACCTGCTTCTTCAAAAATTCATTAGTAATGCCGAACACTGAGCACTTTCTACCAGCCTTAAAATATGCACTGCCCGGCTGCTAAGGACTGACGGGGTAATTGACGTTTTGTGCAAAATCAAAAGACCGTACATCGGCATCTTCATTGGTTCCTGTGCAAAATTTCTTGTAGTAGACACGTTGACTCTTTGCTTTTTGAATATGATCCATGAAAGAAGAAATTCGTTTTTCTTCATCTCCGCAATTTTTCAGCTGAGAAATCACCAACGTATTCTCTGTACAAAGAATTTCAATGATTAGTTACACATTGTTCATTTTTTACACATAATAATAAATTATTTTAAAAATACTTCTGCAAACGTCGCATAAGTCATCGGAGGGTTTCATAATGGTGATATATGGTACATAAAGGTTCCAGATTTTCCTGAATGACTGATTACTCAATTTTCTATCTTCTGGTTGAAGTGAAGATATGTACGTTCGATACAAAGAGGATTTTGTTTCAGATGAGGGGAGTTTCATTACTTTATAATCTTTAAAACGAGGCATACGTCCGGGTAATGGAATCGCTAATTGATCTGCCGTACTTTTTATAAAATATACTACTTTAGTGATTTCTCCCGGGTGCAGTACGGCCGGATTAGTGCAGGGTTTGTTCTTCGATGCGTGAATTCGCATCACAACACCATGGCGATCGAAATGTGCGAGTAAACTCTTAAACCTCTTCAGTCCACAAACGTGTAGAAATAGAAATATTTTGCGGCAGATGGGCAACTGATGAAAGTAAAAAAGTACGTGACCTATTGAGCTGTCTTGAGTTGACTTACGTCCATACTTGATTTTCGCCAATATATCTTTATAGGCGTCATTGAAAACGTCATACCCTTTACCAGACTGAATTTGGCTTAGAAAAACTAAATCTTGTTCATCTTTCTGTAATTCCAAAAAGATATTTCTTGCAAAAACAATTCGTTCTTCCGGAATTGCAGTATTGCATCTATTCGTACAGCAAGGTTTTTCTAAAAACTGCGATAAAGTTTGCTCTTCCTCAATATCTTGAAGAGATAATTGCAGCGCTTTTGAAACTTCTGGCGATGAAAATGCATCCGACTTATCACTGACTATAGGTAAACATTCTTCCAAACAATCGCTGAAGTATTGTTCTTCAACACTCTTAAATTCGTCTTCCAGACACATTTTCTTACGTTAATTAAGATTTATTTTAACCTGAAATTAATTAAATAATAGATAAATTAAATAATAATAAATCATAGATTCAATTCTATCGGCTTAAATCCAAGACATTGATAATTTGATAAGGAATAAAACAGCTCTAGTAATTTTGAAAAAAAAAATTAGCAAAAACAGGTTTTTAACTGTTAGAAATATGGAGGCAACACTGCATAGTGAACATCGTACAAAGTACCAGAGATTCACAATACATCGCCAGATGATCAGGTTGAAGGAAGAGTTGCATAACCATGCGCAAAACACGGAAAAACGAAGCGCTTTTTTTAAACGCGTTTTTCTCAATAACTTCTTTTCGGCGCAGAGGTCGCTTTTCGTGGAGCAAGTCACATATATAAAATTATTTCAATAAAAATTACAAGAAATTATTCAAATATACCTACACACAAAGCCAATAAAAATATATACATATGCATGTGCTGTGTGCTCTGTTTTGTAATTACATACAAATAAAAAAAACTTTCAATTTGAAAAACAAACCACAAAAGTAGTTTTTTCTAACTTTTTGCCAGTAAAGAATTGATTGTTATTTTAAACGACTTTCTATTGTTTTTACTACATTTGTTGGTTATTAAACAATGATTGAAAATAAACAACAAAATGGGTTAAATATAATGAAAAATCAGTTGTCCTCTTTTTGACTGTATTTTCCATTAATTTAATTTGTATTTTAAGTTGTTTTTAACGAAATAATATTGTGAGTGTACGGATGTGTCAGTTGATTAATCAACATTTCAAAATAAATAACAAATGACATTTAATTTAAATGAAAATTAAATGAAATATCATTTCTTTTAAATGATATTTTCAGTTATTTTAACTTACAAACTTTTTTAAGTGTAGCTATACTGGCGAATGACTTTCCGAATACTGTCCTGACTACAGCCCAAATGGATCAATTACAAGATTCCATAATGGACAAAGGGCTAGTAGATGAAGGAGTGATACCCCAGTTTTTAAATAGCACCTACAAAGCTGGTTTTCTAACCTTGCACGCAAGAATGAGGCTACGGCGGCGTGGATAGGTTATTCCAAATAAAAGGAACATCGTTTAAAATAAATGTTAATGCATTTTATCGAATTGCAACCAATCTTTTCTCTGTCTGTACACTAAGGTGCTCCAAAAATCAAAAAAATGTAAGCTCATTTGGTTGAAAAACCACGTCTGGCTAAAAATTTTGGTAAGCGGACATCGGAAAGAAGTGTTGCATCGGCCCTAAATTTTGTAAAAGGGTTTACAAGGGGAAAATATGACTTTTTATTGAATTTTTCGAAAATTCTTATATATTAAAATGAGTTTAAATTTAAATGAAAGAATTGTAATTTGCAGTTAACTATATATCTAAAAAGGCCATAAAAACCAAAATCGGTTAAAAACAGTCAAGTTATAAAAACTTCTCTCGACAATAACCAAAGATTTGCAAAGTCTAATAGAGGACTTAAAATTATACTACCACGACACCATTGTCATGTATCTGAGTGACAATTCCACATATATTCTATTCGTCTTTAGAATATGCTTCCACATATCAAAAAAATAAACAGCAACGTTTATCTTTTTAACAAAATTCTATTTCATTATTATCCCTAAATCTTTTAAAACCATCAGTAAAAATTTTTAATCTGTAATATTTTTAACTTATTGTTTATTAAATATTGTTTAAATTTAATTTGTTTACTCGTAATTTTAATTTGTAATAATTATGTATTTTGTATCTCATACCACTTGGCTTGATAATTCCTGTACTATAATTTTAAGATTACATCTTGTTGTACAGGAAGTGCAATATAAATAAATAAATTAATGCATCACAGACCACTTGATCAACAAATTCGATCACAAAGTTTAAAATTTATTGAAATTACCTACGACACCAACATTTTTGAATTCTTTTAATTCCAATATACTTAGGTGAGAAGTATTGTTCGTCTTGTGTTTTGCTAACATGATATAAGTTAATTCCATATACGCAGATCATAATTTTTTAACATTGGTTTCAAATGTCTAATCATAAAAATTTTTTTAAAGAAATTAAAAAAATAAACGATTGTTTTAAGGACACTGGCAAAGAATTTTTTTTGATCGACATAACTGTTGCAAAATTTTTGTCGAGCACTGTGTAATGTATGTAGGCTCTTTTTAAAAAAAATCAGCTTTATTCTGTTAATGTTTCTAGTATTTATCTATTATGTTTATATACTAGTAATTAATTAATAAAACTTTTTAATAGTAATGGAAATAGTGTTATCGGTTGGACCAACTATTTGTATATTGTACTTGTGTAGTAAGTACAACAGTAAATGTCAATAGAAATACATAGTAAAAATATTCTAAAAATGGTTAATGGTTGCATACATTTTTCCTAACTAATTGTAATCAAAAATGGCTAAACCCAACTATAAAATATTTAAATCGCCAACACTGGTGTGGGAATAAGAACTACATTTACTAGTTAAATATTTATTTAAATCCAATACGATCGGGACGAGATCTGAATTTGGATATTAACCTGATTAAAAAATACAAATTAAGATAATAAACAAAACAAGTAAGAGTGGCTAAATTCGGCTATGCCGAATCTTATATACCCTTCCCCATGGTTGGGAAAAAACTGAAGTTTATATATGGACATACATGAAATGGACAGATTTATATACGGACGCCTTTAAGAGGAAATTAACCATTTAGTTTGGAGATAAAACTTGGACTCGGGAAGATTTATGGTTCCAGAAAATAAGTATTTTAAAAAAATTTATGTTTTGGGCATAACTTTTTTGTATCTGAACCGATATTTCCGAGTTTTTCAGCAAATATGTTATACTAAAGATTTTCGATCTTTTGCTATATAAGACGTATTCATAGGTCATGATACAGCTCTAGAATAGTGTTTGTTGTTTGTGTATAAAAGGTGAAGAGGTGAAAGAAAAGAATTTCAACAAATCGTTAAAAGAAATCACTAGAACTGCATGTGTTTTATTTCTACAAAATAGTTTGATTTAGCTGGCAAATTTGCATTTGGCATTTTATTTCGCTTTTTTATTAGAAATATTTGTAATTTCTTTAGCTTAATTTTAAAAATTTGAAGGAAAATAGTTTATAATTTTTTTTATAAATTATTATAAGTTATGACCTAAAATAGTTGCACTCAAAGGTAAATTATGTATAAAATTTTCTTAATATGTGAGAAATAAAATGGTTTAAAAATCTTTTTATAAATTCTTTTAAATCGGAGCAAAAAATAGAAATAAAACCGTTTGTATTTTGTTTGTATCAGAGGGTTTTGATGTTTTTAGCCTATTTATGGATTATTTAATTATTAATATAAAATTTTATTTAAATTAATTATTAAATGTAAAAAAAAACAAAAAATAAACAAAAAAAAAAAAAAAATCTTAACGAACCCGCGACCCTTCCACCTGTGGTGAAAGGTATAAAAACGTTTGTATTTTGTTTGTATCAGAGGGTTTTTATAAAAATGTTGATGTTTTTAGCCTATTTATGGATTATTTAATTATTAATATAAAATTTTATATAAATTAATTATTAAATGTTAAAAAAAACAAAAATAAGCAAAAAAAAAAAAACAGTCTTAGGAAAATAATAAAAAAAATGTACAAAAAAAAAGTGAATTGACCTGAAACGAGATTCGAACCTCGAACCCCGCGGGCTTAGAGAAAAAAAAGTATTTGTGAAATAGCGTCTAGACAACTGAGCTATTGAAGCTCACACAAAATCATCGTCAATAGAGGTACATATATAAAAGTCTTCGTTCATTAGGGATTTGTTTAGTTTTTATTTAAATGACAAATCTTTGTATGTGTGTTGTTTGTGTATAAAATGTGGAGATGAAAGAAAAGATTTTAATTATTAATATAAAATTTTATATAAATTAATTATTAAATGTTAAAAAAAACCAAAACTAAGCAAAAAAAAAAAAAAGTCTTAAGAAAATAATAAAAAAAATGTACAAAAAAAAAGTGAATTGACCTGACCGAGATTTGAACCTCGAACCCCGCGGCCTTAGAGAAAAAAAGTATTTGTGACATAGCGTCTAGACAACTGAGCTATTGAAGCTCACACAAAATCATCGTCAATAGAGGTACATATATAAAAGTCTTCGTTCATTAGGGATTTGTTTAGTTTTTATTTAAATGACAAATCTTTGTATGTGTGTGTTGTTTGTGTATTAAAGGTGGAGATGAAAGAAAAGAATTTTAACACATGGATGTGTTGTTATGCTCAAAATTCTACATACATTTTAAACAAAGGGATTTTACTGGAAAAATTAGAGGTAGTCCTGGTTTTTTGCTAATATCTCAGCCATTTATTAACCGATCTGTCTGATTTTTAATAGCAAACAGAAATGGATCACATGTAACAGAAATAAAAAACAATCAAGTCCTCATCATGTCTGGGTTCTTCGGAAAACCCATTTCACACACAGACGGACAGACGGACAGACGGACATCGTTAAATTAACTTCGCTCTTCATAAGGACCCAGAATATATATACTTTATAGGGTCTAAGATCAATATTGCAGAAATTACAAACGGAATGACAAACTTATATATACCCTTCCACCTGTGGTGAAGGGTATAAAAATAGCAACCCATTTATCATTAAAAACTCTGAGAAATACTTAAAATTTCTCCTGAAAAAATCGTTATTAACATTGTTTTTTATAAAGAAGGGAAATGCCAAATACAAAAAGAAATAAACAAAATTAAAAGATAATTAATAGGGAGTAACTCAGGAAACCTTTTTAATTTCTCGAAATCTTGTTATTTTTTTTGTTCCGAATTATAAATGCTACTCGTGGCAATTTAACATACATACACTCACCAAAAAAAGTCTGTAATGGCAACTGAAAATTTTGCTGTTATTACGGAAAATTCTGCTAATTTGAGCCCAGCGGTATTTTTTGCTAATCTTAGCAGCACATGTCTGCTGACGTGTAGTACAATGAAATTAGTAGAAAAATTAGTAGCCGCTACTAAATTTTAGTAGACTTTTTGTAAAGTGGAATTTAAAATCTGTTTGCTAAAATCAGCAAAAAAAAATACTAAATTTTATTAATATTAGTAAAAGGCTTTGATTTTTTTTCTTATCGAGCATCAAAAATTTTGAATATATTTTTTAAAAAACGAATTAATCATTTTGTTTTAATTTGGTAATTTCTGTTTGAAAAATATTTTGGTCATTTTTTTTTTTTACTTTTAAGGTTAAATTTTAATTGTTTTTAGGGCGGATTTTTAGAACTAAAAAAACCTTTTTAGTGCTATTTGAAGTGGATGTCTTTTTTTTAGACATCAGTCGGTATCTTCACTTCCAATCCCTTTTTTAATATATGTAACATTTTAAGGAAATTTAAGTTTGTAGGTGTAAGATTTAATTAGAAATAACATTTTCTTCAATAACCACTTTTTTAAAATTAGTAATATTTTTTGCTAATTTTAGCAAATCGGTTTTCAAAAATTTGTAAAATGATTTCTGAAATTAGCAACAAAAATTTGTTAATATTCTGTAAAAATTCTGTAATTTGTAAAATGTAAATAGCAAAAAGATTTGCTAAATAATAATTTTTTACTAAAAGTTAGTACAAAAATAGTAGAGTGGGATTGAAAACCGATTACAAATTGTTCTACTAACTTTTTTTTCTGAGTGTAGTACATAGTACGTTAAATCAGTCCTTTATTCTGTTTAAGGGTCTAATAACAACCAAACCGTCAGCAGCATGAGTGTATAAATAAAAATTTGTAACTTTTTTTTTGTTCTAAAAGTTGTTGAAAGAATACACCAAAGCCAAAAGTTTGAATAAAATGTTAATATAGAAATAAAAAATCATACAAATATAGGATGGACCTCATTGAAAAAACATCAAAAAGGCCAACTAAATGGCAATTTATTTATTTTTGCTTTCATTAATCAAGTCACTTAAGAATGGTAAATGCTCACGGGTGGTCTAAACTTAGATATTGACAACAAAAGGATACACCACAAAAAGTCAGTTATAGGGGTTGAAAGACTATATTTCAATTTAAATTGTTTTATTTAAAAATACTTGGGTACACAGAAAAAACTAAAATCGAATTTCAATTAAAATATTTGTAAATACAATTAAATTTTTAATTGAATTTGGACCAGCAAAAGAATTTGTTATATTAATTAATTTTTTTTTTAATTAATTGAAATTTTTGAATTATTTTTTAAACATATCAATTAAATTTTTAATCAAAAATTTTCAATTAAAGTTTTTATTACATCAATTAAAACTTTGATTAAAGTTCTAACCAAAAATCAATTAAAATTTTAATCAAATTTTTAATTGAAATTCCAGCATCAAATCAATAAAAATTTTGATAAAATGTTTGACTAAAATTCCAGATTCAAATCAATTTAAATTTTAATCAAATTTTCAATCTTTTTTTTTTAAAAAGTATAAATTTGTTTGTGTTAGCGCAATTAAAATTTCTTAATACTTTGTACCAAATAGTTCATAGGAGTACCATAGTACTTTTGAGGTTCCAATAGCACTACAAAAAATACTATGGTACCAACATTATCATAACTGATGTATGCGTATCCGCAGAGTTGCCCATTTCCAAAGTTGAAATTTCCAGAAAGAAACTTAACAATGTTAAATAATCATATTTTCATTTTTTCTAAAATGATTTTTCGCAGATTTTGTTTGCTTAGAATTAAAAATTAACATTCGAGAAAAAAGGGTGGCCTCATAAACGAATTCAAATTTTAACAAATTCAAATTTTAAAATTTTTTTAAATTTTAAAGTAGACCTTTAAAAACATGATTCCTTGATTTAATTTTTAAATCTGATTCAATTTTCAACGAATCGATTTCAAAATACCTGTTCATTGTTTGAATAATTTTCTTCATTGTTCAATTAATATTAAATTCAGAGAATCAATAAAATTGATTAAATTTTAACAAATCAAATAACCAAAAATTGTTCGCGAACAGAATCACAAACAAAATTATTCAATCGAGTTAAAATTAAATCATTGATATGAAGTGATTATAATTATTCATAGATTCAAAATATTAATAATATGAAATAAAATGTATTATCAAGGTCTGCATACAAACCAACACGACATTAATTTAGCAGAAATAGCTTTCGATTATTGATCTCAAAGATATATCCAAATTGAATTTATTTTTATCAATAAATTTTCATATCTGAAGCAAAATCTCCCTATCTGGCAACACTGATGTGTATTCACTCTGATGCATACAAGCACTACATGTTATGTTGTTTTGTAATATTAAAAATATTTAAAAAAAAAATGTTTTAATCAAAATAATATGACTTTCATAAATAGTGTTTATTGTAAACTAGAATAGTTTTTACACCAAGTTCATTCTCAATTAAAAATTTAATTGATATGATAAAACTTTTAATTGAAAGTGAACACAAAATCCAACAAAATTTAATTGATTTTTTTGGCAATAATTATATCTGTTTACACTTTGTATGCATTGGTTTTCAAAATACACTTTTATTATATTTTGGGACATATCGCCTAAAGTAGGCAAAGAAACAAAAAAAATATTTTGGAAGAACCAGTACTTTATTTTTTGTGCTGAACATGTCTTATAAATTTTTTTTAAAAACAGTGTCTTGCCGGGTAGAGGATTAAATAAAAACAATTTTTAATCTTCTATAGGGTCCGCCATCTAACGTTTTTTTCAGCTAGTGCTTATTTCGTGAATGGTAACACTTAGCTCATGTCTGATTTCACAGATAATTAGTTTTATCCTTCCGCTGAACGAATATGGTTGTGTATACGCTTGAACAACGCTGGGAAATATTGCGACATTACTTTGAAAATCATGGTAATGTTGCAGAATGTCATCTTTTCAATGTCATCTTTTCAGATGAAGCTCATTTTGATCTTGGCGGGTATGTAAACAAGCAAAATAGTCGCATTTGGGGCACAGAAAACCCGCACGCATACATTGAAAAGCCGATGCACCTAAAACGAGTCACTGTTTGGTGCGGATTTTGGTCCAGAGGCATAATTGGGCTATTTTTCTTCGAAAATGAGCAAGGAGTGGCCGTTACAGTCAATGGCGATCGTTATCGGGCCATGTTGAACGAATGTTTGTTCACAAAAATTGAAGAGGAGGATATTGGCAACATTTGGTTTCAACAGGACGGCCGCTACGTGCCACACAGCCGAAGCTACACTCGATGTTTTGCGCCCTGTTTTGAAGATCGCATTATCAGCCGCAGAGCTGATGTCGTTTGGCCACCTCGGAGTTGCGATTTGACACCGTTGGACTATTATTTGTGGGGTGCCGTCAAAGATAAGTGTTAAGCCGACAAGCCAGAGACAATTGACGCTTTAAAGGACAATATTCGTGAAGCCATTGGTGAAATACAGCTGCACACAATCGATAATGTGCTTAAAAATTGGACCGATCGTGTAGGCTACTGCATGGCCAGCCGAGGCAGCCATTTGAATGACATTATTTTCCATTATGAACCGGAAGGATTGTACTTTCAAATAAAAAAAGAAATTTGAGAAAATATTCAGTAGTTTTTTTTTAGGGTTTTCAAAAAAAAAAAAGTTATTTGGCGGACCCTAAAAAAACTTTTTTTACTGATAAAAACTGCATGAAAGTGGATTCCAAATCACAAGTTCAATCAATTACCAAACCCCCCACTATTAAATTAATAATTTTCAATTTTTTTTTTTTTATTTCATTTAAAATATACGGTAAATGTTATATACTTTAAATAAAGGGTTTTTAATAGGTACTTGACAACTTTGAATGTAATCTGTGAACGCACTATTTGACTGATCATCTAACTGTTACATTCCTTTTTTCAGTAAACTCAACATTTTCATCATGGTAAAGTACACGAACGAACAACGTATGCAAATTATAAAAATGTGCTACCTAAATTCGGAGTCGGTGAATGCAACTTTAATAGCAAAATCATCTTTCCACAAAATCCACATGTGCTTCAAGAACCACCACTTCATCCACAAAAAAAAAAAACTGTTTGGTGCGGTTTGCATGCCGGCGGCGTCATTGGGCCCTATTTTTTCGTCGACAATAACGTTCGTTATCGCGCCATGATTACCGATTATTTTTGGCCCGAATTGGAAAGCATGGACTTGGACGACATGTGGTTTCAACAGGACAGTGCCACAAACCATACAGCACACGTTACAATAGATTTATTGAAGAGTAAGTTTGGTGAGCGTGTTACCTCGAGAAATAGACCAGTAAATTGGCTGCCTCGTTCGTGCGATTTAACGCCTCTGGACTTTTTTCTTTGGGGCTAAGTCAAATCATTGGTCTATGCCAACAAGCCGACTAAGTTGGAAGGACTTAGAGCCAACATTGAACTCGAAATAACGGCCGTTACAGCCGAAATGTGTGACCGAGTCATCGAAAAATGGGTCCAACGAATCGACCGCTGCCTACGTGCCCGCGGTTGCCATATGAACGAAGTCGAGTTCCATTCATAAATGTTTTGATTGTATTTCAAGTCGATCATAAAGTTTTGGAAATATCTCAAATGGTTTTGGTTTTATTTAAAAAAAAAAGTTGTCAAGTCCTTATTGGAAAACCCTATATAAATCGAATTATACTCAAAAACTGCTCTTTCCCATTCTGCATAATTTGGGTGATAAGTTGTTCGTATTAGTTTGCTGTTGTCTTCTTCAATTTTTTCAGCGGTACCCATTTTTAACTAAAGAATTTTAAATTTTGATTTAGTTTTAATTTTTCCAAGTGGATTTATTTCAAAAGTTACGTAACGTACTTTAAACCTTTATATATATTTTGTGTAACATATTTAATTTATAAGTTGTGTTTATAGAGCTATCCAATGGCACCTAATATTTAAAAAAAAATTGTAATTGACATAACATTTCCATTTGTACGAAGATTTTTCTATGATAGGTTAACTCACAATATTATTTCGTTAAAACAACTTCAAAGACATATTGAATTAATCGAAAATACAGTCAAAAAGAGAACTACTGATTTTTCATTATATTCAACCCATTTTGATGTTTATTTTCAATCATTGTTTAATAACCAACAAAAGTAGTAAATACAATTTTTTTACTGGCAAAAAGTTAGAAAAAACTACTTTTGTGGTTTGTTTTTCAAATTGAAAGTTTTTTTATTTGTATCTAATTACAAAACACAACACACACAGATGTACATATATATTTTTATTGGCTTTATGTGTATGTATATTTGAATAATTTCTTGTAATCTTTATTGAAATAATTTTGTATATATACAAACTATTTTGGTAAAAAAACAAAAAAGAATTATATGAATTTCAATTTTTAAAAACAGAAAACATAAATTTTTATATTTAACAGAAAATATCAACTCCTACTGAATGTCTGTAAATTTGTATAGTTTGTTTTTTGAATGACTGATTCAAATAGTTAAAAAATATATTTCTATGAATTTTAATTGATTCTTCATTTAAAAACAAACTTTACGTATTACTTTTTAAATAAACTACAGTCGGTAACGGAAAATATATTGTGAGTGTTTTACTGAAAAATAATGCTCTCAAGTCCTATACTCACTTTTTGTGGATTTTTTCGTCAATACCTAATTCCAGACCACCTGTGTGCTGTTTCTGTTATTCCTCCTTTATGGAAAATTTCAAAAGATTTAATGGAAAACCAAAGAAAAGCAAATGAAAGTGTTAAGAATTCTTTTGAATCACTCTCTTCTTTATTTTTTTTTCTTTCAATAATATACTGGGTTAAAAAAAATTTATAGAGGTTTTTCTGTTTGTGTTGCCATCTATTCATTTTTATCATTGTATTTTATGTGCCCTACATTAAATTAACTAAAATTGGTGATGTATGTTGGTATTTGTAGCTTTAAAAGTAACATGGGTTAGAAGACTGGTCTGAAAAACCCACCGCGTGACGGGTGATAGCACCTGAAATACATATCAGTTAAGTGGTGGAAAGATGCACATTTTTATTTTTGAATATCTTCGTTTTCAATTTTCTTTGGCAATGAATAAACCAGTTATTGTCTAGGAATTCTAATTTTACTTATTTTAATTTAATTAATCATTTGTTTTTTACTGATGTAGCAGTTGTTTAAACAACATTTAAAAATACATATCGAAATCCATTTAATTAAAATGGAAAGTAATTAGACCGGTTTTTAAATAAAATATAATTTTTTTAAATTGTATTTTCTGTTATTTTAACTTACAAACTATTTTAAGTCTATAACAGGGCCGCTACAGAAACCAAATTTTGACTTTTACAATATAATTTTTGTTTTTTAAGTTTTTGGTTTATTTATCAAACAAAATTTATTATGTAACGGATTTAAAAAATTGTCAGTATTCCTAAATCTTATAGAAACATGAAATAGCAAACTATTTTTGTGCCACATGACAAACATATGATGGGGAAAGTCAATCAAAAAAATGGTTACATCGCTGAAGCTTCAATCGGGTTAATATCATGTATAATAATCATAGTGATTTAGCGAACTTATTTTTGAACATTATTTCAATATTTTATTGCAGTTTACGACAATAACAGAAAAAATTAGATAATTTTTATGCAGTTGCAATGCAATGTAAATTTACACATTCTGAACTCATCAACTTACACATTAGGCTTGGTTGAGAAAGAGGAAACGGAACAGACTCGTGTACAAAAAAGGCCATACACTTTAGCCTGGAAGCTAGCTTGTTGTGCGCTCTCAGAATACGTCTGTAATATTTTTTATTTGCACATACAGAGTAAAATTACTCAATTTATAGTAGGAGAATAGTTTACTACTATAATTTGGGTAAACAAACATTAATTTAATATTTCTTCTTATATCAATATTCGTTAATTAAGAAACGGTTTATAAAGACCTCTTTTGGTATCCATTAAAGGTATGTGCTTTCTATTGGAGTTAAATCTTATCGGATCTCATTCAGTTCTTTTCTGATCAATACGAGTGGATTCGTCCTGTCAAGATATGAAATACGCAAGTATCGTACAACTGAATTTAAAAAAGAAAAATATTGAAAATTCCCTTTTAACTAAAAAATTTAGATAGCGCATCCTGTTGGCGACTATAACTTAGTTTTGTTTATTAAAAATTTTTTAATTTTTTCGTTTTCTTTAAAACAAAATATAAATACAAACAGTTTAACTTTTGATAGCTAATAAAACATGAAGAGGGTCTAAAATAAATTAAAACAATCAATTGGAAAACAAAAGGTTTAAAAATGTAATTATTCTTAAGAAGAATACTTCTATTTTCATTGACTTTTTCTGTATTTAAATAAGCTCACTAAATAAATTCTTTGGTTGTCCTTGCAAAAGGAAATCACGACAATTCATCATGTTGTAAAATATTTTAAATTATTTGTCAATTTTTTAATGGGGTATAACACTTTTTGAAGCCAAATTAATTTGTAACAAATGCAAATAATGACTTTGAAATAGAATAAGACTTTTACAAATTGCAACAAAAAATAACAAAAGCTATACAAAAGCTATACAAAAACCCCTAAAGGGTTTGCTAAGTTAGCTTGTATCAAACTTAGAGGCCTCTTAAAGTTGTCGTAAAAGTCATCAACGTTCATTTTTACCTACACATTCAAAGTTATTGTGCTGTTAATAATATATATAAATTCAAATACAGTTGAACTTCGATAACCGTGACTCTATTAACCGTGATTATCTATTAACCGTGATGCTGAGTGGTTGATTTTTTACCTCTATTAACCGTGATTTACCTTTAATACACACACATCTCTCATATTAAAATTCGGTGATTCCCCTTTTTCATGAAACTGTAATTTTCATATGTATCAAATTTCATATTTATTCATCAGTGTGAAATTTGATCTGTCAAGACGTGTTTTCCTTACATCATGCCACCGCCAAAAACTAAATCCGCGAAAAGAGCAAGAAAGGTTCTTTCAATTAAAGACAAAATGGAGCTGATTAATGAATACTCAAAACGTAAGGAACTTTTTTAAATGTTGTCTGAAAAATATGGAGTTGGCATTCAAACTGTATCCGATTTAATAAAAAACAAAGATCGGATTTTAAAATTTTGCTCCGATACTGATTCAATGCTTGGCCTTAAACACAGATATACACTAAAAACATCCGAAAATCCAAAAGTTGATTTCGCAACATATGAATGGATTTAAGGGCACTCCAATTTCAGGTAAGTTAACTGAAATCAAGATATTGTATGAACTTAAACTGAAAGTTGTCGAAAAGGCAAAAATTTTCCATTTGAAGTAAAACATGAATTCAGAGTGCACTTATTCATTTGGTTGGTTGGATAAATTCAAAAAACGTCATGGAATCCGTCGACTGAAATCTACGGGAGAAAAGGAGTGTGCTGATTATGAGTCTGCTACGATGTTTGTGGACGACTTGGATGAAATCATTAAAAATGAACAACTTACAACTGAACAGATCTATAATGCAGACGAAACCAGTCTATTTTGGAGGTGTTTGCCTCAGAGTTCTTTGGCTAGTGGTAATGAATATTCTATTGAAGGGTACAAGGAATCCAAGGAGAGAATCACAGTGCTAGTTGGTTCAAATGCTGCAGGAACTCACAAATGTAAATTGTTGATAATAAGAAAAAGTGCCCATCCAAGAGCTTTAAAAAACGTTGAACACCTTCCTGTGATTTATAAATATAATAAGAAAGCTTGGGTAACACAACAGCTATTTCTGGAGTGGTTTAATCAAAATTTTGTACGAGAAGCAAAGGAACATCAACGGCGCATCGGTCTCAAAAATAACTGTAAAATACTTTTACTATTAGACAACTGTCCAGCACACCCAGATGTAAATGCTATGGTACACGAAAACGTTACAGTAAAATATCTCCCACCGAATTGCACGTCCTTGATTCAGCCCGTGGATCAAGGAGTATATCGGAGCTTCAAATGTCACTACCGTAAACTGATCGTTCAAAAACTTGTTGGTGCTAATGACAGACATGTGTTCGTTAAATCTTTGAATATTAAGACAGCTTTGTGGGCACCCGCAGCTTCGTGGGACTCTGTAACTCCACAAGTTTTAAAAAGAGTTTGGAATAACTTACTTGTTATATTTTCAACTTCTATTTATTAAGTGCTCTTAAAATCTAATGTATAACAATGTATGAGTATCTAGTATGTATACTAGTACTAAACTTACTTATGTTCTAGTGATGGAAAGTATTGCAATAATAAAGCTATGTTTACTTTGTATTAGATACAGAGTCATAAGTGACTGTAAACATTGCCTTATATCACAACATTACTATCTCATAATGAAGATGCTCCAAATAGCCTTGTTGAGATACAAACAGATATAACCATACCGTCTGGATGTACGATTGATGCTGTCGAAAAGTGGATGGTGTGCGACTCTGATGTCGCTCCGTTTGCTATTACTATATCTGAAGACGAAATCGTAGAGATGGTTACCCAAAGCGAAGAAGATGAGCTTGATTCAAATTCCGAGGAATCAGATGGAGGAAATGTGGACGAAACACCTACATTGGCTCAGGCAATAGAGGCTAGTAGTATTTTGTTTGGTTTTTTAGAAAACTTTAATTGTCCAAGTATTTCAGAACCAGATAAAATGCAAATATGTCGCATACAAACTCATTTGTTGGAAGAACAATCAAAAGCTAATAACATAAGACAGACTTCCATAAAAGATATTTTAAATAAATGTATGTATTCCCAGAGATATGATAAGTTGTTTATAGACGTAGATTTACATGTTTTTGTCAAAAATAAATAAAAATAATAAAATTTATACATGTAAAATTTTACCTCTTTTAACCGTGATTTTCGGTTATCCGTGATAAGACCGGTCCCGAGCATCACGATTAATCGAAGTTCAACTGTATATGTAATTCGGGTTATCTGAGCCACACTGTGTTAGGGAAGAACTATTTAATAATAGTTATATCTAATAGTTGATGCAAACACCCTATATTAAACGTCATAATTAGCACTGATTAAACTACCATTAGGAAGGCTTACAAGAATATGATCAGTTAGTTCGGTGCTGGCAACAGATCGACGTAGCAATACACGGAGCTCTGTCTGGCTTCCTCTACTTGAAACTATGCAAAGTTTTAACGGCTGGGAGTTCCGTTTAGGTTCCCCTTTCGTTCTCTACGAGTGTTACCGCAAACGGTTTGCGGTTCACGTTCTCTTCAAGCGATTCGCGTATATCTGGAAGTTCCATATAGACTTGTATTTTCGCTTATTTTTATTAACACCGCGCTCTTGCCGTCTCGTGGTTATAGAGTTCGCATACACAGTGCGTATCGCTCTATTAAATTATCATCATTGTATATGATCCCTAGAGTTCGTCTAACACCTGCACGAATACTGACTGTTAATTTTTTTGGTTTAATCTCGAGTATGCCAATTGCCCTCTGCATCACACTTCGCTGAAATACCGTCATATAAGGATAAGTTAACTTCTACTAGATTTAATGTAATTATTATTTAAGAGTAAATTAAAAGAAATGGAAGAAGGAATGACTAAGTGAATAAAACTATATAACTCTTTATTTACACAAACTTTAAAACAATTACACAAGAGAGTTTATTGAAACTCCTCCTTTAAGTTACAGTTTAACAGATTACAGAAATTATTCAATTAATCACCAATGTTACTTCTTAAGCGTTTTTTGCCAACTAAACTACCATGCCACATCACGCACGTATTTATATGTGTGATGAGCACGAGCCCAGGGGGGCAGATGCCCCCCCCCCCTTGAAATAATTCCAAAAATTTATATTTTAAATTTTATCAGGCTCTAGATTATAATTTAATGTTACTAACGAATAGTAAACATTAATTTTTTTATTAAATGGAAAAAATTGTGAGGATCAGCGCTAGAGGGAGTGCAAACTTTTGACCCGAGCGAACAGGTCATCGTGAGCCTCCTTATGAACCACCCAACCCCAAAAATAACTCATGGTCTTGTACAGGCTTATATATCACACACTTTAAGGAAAATGACTATGCGAAACTCCATTTTTCATTTAGTGTGAATGAGATTTTTCCATCTATTTATAGAAACGACCTTGGCAACTATCTTCGATACTGGAAGCACAAATTGACAAAATAATTTTTTTTATTATGTTTAGTATACATATATACATAATAGCTTGTATTTTTTGTTTCCAATTGATTTTCTTTGCAAGGCCAATTGAGATTTGCTCAAATTTGTTTTCAAATCAGGGAAATTTGCTCAATTTTCTCTCAGTTACCAGTACAAAATTTTATTTGGCCGCAGCTTAAATAATATCATTATTAAATATTTCCACAACTCACTCATAATATTATTTGGGTAAAAACAACCAAAAATACACCTTCAAGTGGTCAGGGGCCTTGGTTTTCTAAAAAAGGATTAATAAAAAGTTGATTTATACGTCGGCTACTTTTTTTATATAATATTACTCAGTATTGTGTTTATAAATCGAAAAAAAAACAACAAAATAATTAAAACAGAATAAATATATTTGGTTCATTGTTTTAAAATATTGTATTTAGTGTGGCTAAATAAAATCTGAACTAAATTCAGGTTTCCAAATATCTATGAAACTTTAAAATTTTTTCAAATATGTGTCAAAGAAATTTTAAAACCTTTTGCAAATTTGTATTAAGTTCAGAATGTATTTAGCTGTTTCGCTACTTAAATTGTATATTTTCTTTTTAAAACAAAAAAAAAAAAATCGTGATACCAATTAAATTACTTTTTTTATTTAAAATCTAAGATTCAAATACCACATTAGGTCTTAACTAGAATCCCCAAAATTTCAGAATAATGAGTTTATTTTTATATAAAAACATATGTATTTAAAATTAAAAATACTTAACAACTTAAAGTATTGTTATATGTATTACCTACAGTGTTTCCGTTTTTGCTTTTTTTTAACCAAAATTGGTTATTTTTTCCCAATGTTGAAATGTGAACTTATTTTTCATTTTGGTAAATTTTCGACAATCAAAAATTGTTTTTTTCTGTGTTTTTAAATTTTATTGAACAGTATAGATTTTTATATATGTGTTTTAATTACGTTGGTTTGAAAACACTGTTAATTTTTTATAAAAGTATGTAGTTCGTTGTACAAAATATGTTAATCAGCTCTGGATTACCAAAATATACATGACTATTTTAATTGGCGGCATTCTTACGATGAGATCAAGGATTCTGAATTGAACAATTGCTAAGTAAACCTAAGTGTTGGTGGTAAAAAAAAGCAAAAAAAAATTAAATAAATGCACAATGGATAAGTATTTGTATTTTACATGTTCGAATGTATGTGAATTCAAGAAAATTGTTTAACTTCACAAGAAACATTTTTACGAAAAAAAAGCTTGTACGTAAACGGAATATTAACAGACCGCATTCACCAAACAAATAGTTGTTTCCACTGCACACAATTTTTATTTGGGGGTTTATGGCCAAACAATATTTCTTGTTTTCTGATTATATAGTTTAAGGGAGTTAACTAATAAGCAAATTTTCAAAGTTGTCTCTAAAATATATAGAACCTGCTAAACTTTAATAATATATTTTTTAAGAAATTTTTAATAAATAACTGGTTATTGTATTGTATACTTGTAACATTTTGTACAAAGGAAAACTGGATATATCATTAAGCAGCAACAGCATTATTACATGTTCATCAAGTATGCAATATGCTACATCAAATATTGTATGCATTTGCCACTTTACTACTTGTACATATTGCTTTAACTGCTAATAGTGTTGCTAAAAAATTCTATGCTCCTAAACGCATGTGTTTTTTTTTCTCTCTTTTATTTTATGAAAAAATACACATATACAACTTCAAAAACACTAACAAACTAAATAAAATATTAAATGTGTAGCAACAGCAAACTTTGTTTTTAAATTCCAGTCATGTATCCATACAAAATCTAAAAAATAAAAACAAAAAAATCAAAGTTGTTCATTATTCATGAATGTGATAAGATGACTTTGTTTGTGTGTGTTCGAATATTTTGTTGTTGGATTTGTATAATAAACTACGTAAAAGTAAATGTAGTTGCCCAGTTGGCCAGATAGACTTAGATGAAATTGTCATCAAGGGTATATTCAAATCCTTTTAGAATACGTCGTCTAAAAATTACTGCTGACAACAAGTTTAGCAACAAGATCGTGTATTTTGTCGTGTTTTTAAACCAGATGCACCCAACTCATATGCACAATGTGCAAGCTTTTACAAAAGAGCTTTTTCACCTACAGCGAGCTTCTACGAGAGCTTTCACATATATGAGAGCACAATACAAGGATGGAAATTTTGAATTGTTATTAGTTGTATAATTTATTTAAGCCAAAACACTTTAATACTTCTTTTAATCTTAAAAAAAATGCCATCTTCAAAAGGCTTCCTGTACTTTGCTAAGGATATAGCAACAACAAAAGGAATTTTTTCTTTGATATTTTATACCCACCACCATATATGGTAAGGGTATATATCAGTTTGTCATTCCGTTTGTAACATGTCGAAATATAGGTTTAGGACCCCATAAAGTATATACATTCGTGATCCTTATGCAATTTTAAGTCGATTTAGCGATGTCTGTCTGTTGAAATGGCGATCACGACGCTAAGACGTAAGACCCAAATTATTGAACATCCTCCCGAGCAGGTTGGTATTGAAAATGAGCAAAATCGGTTCAGCGGTTCAAAAGTTATAAGTGAAAATGTGAAGGTACCTCTAAATTTTCCATACAAATTTGTACAATTTTTCTGTATCTATTTTTTTTTGTTAAGTAAGTAAAAATGTTATTAAGTCTTCTTCTTGTTCGATTACATTAATTGTCTTACATACTATGAGAATAATAAAATTCTTAGAGCTAAATGTGTGTTACTCTAATAACTAAGTTAACGTAAAAAGCAACATTGTTAAAGTCGCTAACAGAGCAGACCTCTGTAAATAACATTACTAAAACTAAATAAATAACATTACTAAAACTAAATAAATAACATTACTAAAACTAAATAACAAAAGTCTGTTACATAAATTGACAAAACATATTCATATTGCAGTTAATGCAAAATTTAATATATACGTACAGGTTGGTTGAAAAGTTCCTGCGCTTGAAATGAAACAATACTGTTTTTGTTACGAAATATATTTTTTTATTCAATATAATCTCCTAGAAGCTCAAAACACTTGTTCCAATGATCTTCCAATAATTTTATCCCATCCTTATAATGGTTTTCCGGAAGCTCTGCAAAATAACCGTCTACGGCTGCTATGGCCTCTTCATTCGACGAAAATTGCTTCCGACGAAGGAATTGTTTGAGATTTCTGAAGAGATAGTAATCACTGGGAGCCAAATCTGGTGAATACGGTGGGTGTTCAAGTAATTCGTACTTTAATTCTTTGAATTTAGCCATCGTCAAAACACTTTTGTGAGCAGGTGCATTGTCTTGATGAAAAATGATTTTTTCTTCTTTAAACCAGGTCTTTTCTCACGAATTTTTTCATCCATCTGATCCAAAAGGCTGCAATAATTTTCAGAGTTGATTGTTTTACCTTTCTGAAGATAATCAATCAACAAAATTCCTTTTGCATCCCAAAAAACTGATGCCATAACCTTCTTTGCTGATCGTTGTGACTTCACCTGCTTTGGAGCTGAACAACCAGCTTCAGTCCACTGTAAACGTTCTTGTTTCAATTTAGGATCATGGTGGTAGATCCAAGTCTCATCCATAGTTATAAAACGACGCAAGAAGTCGGTTTTATTCGGCTTAAAACGCTCCAAATTACGCTGAGAAATTTGTTTTCGATCCAGTTTTTGTTGAATTGTTAATGTGTGCGGCACTAACTTTCCAAACAGTTTTTTCATACGTAATTCTTCATCTAAAATATGGAGTACTCGTTCGTCTGAGATGCCTATGGCATTACCAATTTCACGCTTAGTCAAACTTGGATCTTCACTAACCATATTATGTACCTGCTCAATGATTTCTGCTGTGGTTGCAGTTTTTGGTCGTCCTTCGCGTGGATCGTCTTTAAGGCTGGTACGACCACGTTTAAATTCACCAGCCCAAAATTCAACGGTGCGTTTTGAAGCTGAGGAATCCTTATACACTTCTAATAATTGTTCATAAATTTCCTTTGCTTTTAAACCCTTCAAAACAAAGAATCTAATGACTGCACGATATTTAATTTTTTCCATATTAAAAAAATTAATGACACGTCAACTTCAAATGGCTTGTAAACAAAGAAAGAATTGACAGAATGACTTGCAACTTTGCATGTGTTCTCAGGACAGTTATACCAACTTGAGAAAAAAAAAGTTTGGAGCTAGCAGTGCCATCTCTTGGTGAGCGCAGGAACTTTTCAACCAACCTGTATATCATCTTCAACCCCTATGATTGCTGGAGGCTAGGCTCATATAAAATGAGGGAAGGGCCAGAGGAGCTGGATCGTCGTTAATACGTCCATTAATTATACCGACAGGAGAAAGATATGTAGATCCAGCCCAGGTGGTGTTTTCCTCGTTTTCGTTTATTTGGCTGACAAGCATATTAACGTGTAGCGCAAGTTTCTCAACAAATCTGGCTTGCAACGACATGGAGTACCTACAGAAGGGTATAACATCGGCATTTTCATAGACGTAACTATTTGAAAATTGTTTTATGAAATTTTCAGAATTTTTTACGATGCATTTTCTTAGGATTTTCCGTTCAAATATCTCCAATTCTTTGACTACTATAGGAGAAATGGTAAACCAGATTGGGTTTTTCTGTTAAGCTTTGTTGGTTTTTCGTTTCATTCCAAAAAAATTATTTTTTGTTTTTGTAACCAAAGACACATATATCTAAAGAAAGAGCAAAATACATAATACTTTTGAATAGGTGGCGCTGAATTAACTAAAACAGTACCCTGCCCCATGGCTAGACCCAAAGAAATGTATATATAAAGAAAGAGCAAAATTCATAATGGCTTTAGTGCCGCTACTTTTGAATAGGTGGCGCATAATCACACTAAAACTATATCCTGCCCCATGGCGATATAACCTTGGATTAGGCTTTCAATTAATTTATTTACCAAAAATATTAAATTAACTACATACTTTAAATTATAATGCAATCAGATGTTGCTAGTAGACTTATTACATAATTTTAAAGTCAATTTTTTAAATGTTTGACGTAATAAAAGCATTTGTTTCACATTTGTATGTCAAAAAAGAAAATTCATAGAGGAAAATAGTATTTTTTTTATTCCATTTGTATTTTTGAAAATTGAGGGATTGGCAAATGTATATTTATGTTAATTTTTTCTTTTATAAAAAAAATACACATGTATAAAGTGCAATATTGTGCTCTTAAACATCTAAATGAATATTGATTTAAAAAATTAAGTTATAATATGCAAATAAAACATAAATTTTTCATAGTTTTTGGCAAATATTCATTTATATTACGAAGAAAATAGAAAATCAATAATACTCTACTGCATATTGTAGCACAATATGGCTAATGGAGACTAGCTCTGCAGCAAAATATGCCTAATGGGGAGAATGCACTTTCTGATGGGCCATCTATTGACAAATAGTTACAACTCATGTTCTTTCTTTAACAAATTAATTTCTTTGCTGTATTCTCTCCATGAGACAAACACACTTCAATTTTTTAAAGAAAGAACACTCGTTGCAACTATTTAGGCATATTCAGCTGCAGAGCTTGTACCCAATAGCCAGAACAAAATTGAGTATTTTACAAAAACTATGCTTTAAAATGTGTTTTTTTGTGCAGTCCATGTTTAAAAAAACTAGTGAAAATGTAAAGGTGCCTCTAAATTGCCCATACAAATTTAGTACAATTTCATAGTAGCGAGTGGTACATAACATATTTTCTCATATTTTTTCACCAGTCGCTTAGCAGTAAATATTTTGTATTCACCTCAAACATTTTTTAACCACTAAAATTTTTTTCACCACAAAAAATTTTTTCACCTTAAAATTTTTTTTTTACCTCTAAATTTTTTTTCCAACAAAAAAGTTCTTTTCACATCTTAAAAAGTTTTTCTCCTGCATAATTTTACTTCAAAAGTTTTTTTATATTATTTGTATCAAAAACAGAAGAGAACATCGTTTTAGGATATTGGTGGAGGGTATTCAAAGATTCGGCACAGCCGAATTTAGCCCTTTTTTACTTGTTTTTATTTCAGTTCATCTTCCTGTTTGGGCCTATATAAATTTTTATTCAAAAATCTCTTTTGGCATGTATTATAATGCCTTTCAATGGTATGTTTGTGATTACTTTTAGCATTATAACCACAAACCAAACATACGGGGTCGCCGTCATTGTTTTTAATTAACAAAAACAACTGTTCCCACGCTTTATTAAATATATTTTTTTTTAAGTGAACATAGACTGATCGTTGTGTTTGAAAATGATTCTTTGAAATTTATTTTCAAGTTGATGGAAAAGTACTAACGTACTGAATTTTCCGTTCCTGAAAAAAGCTCTTTACCACAAACGCAAATATCATAGTATTAGTGTTTGGACGCCACTGTTTTAAACTTATTAGTGATGAGATGAGCGAATTTATCATTAATAAAACTATATTGAGGACTAAATGAGCGACCATGTCATGTGTTTTGTCATGCTTTACATTGGCGACTAGATGAGCGAAACCGTCTTCAACTTTTCGGGGAAAAAACGGACGATATTTTCCTATATTTTGTCGTGGTTAATACAACATTGATGACGAGATAAGTGACAATGTATTTCAATTTTTCGTTAACTATTTTTTTAAGTTTTAGAAAAAAATTTAAAAAAGGGGCAATAAGCTGAATTAATTAAGAAAAACCGGTAGTTGGCAAATAACTAAGAAAAATTTTAAAAATAAGGAAAACAAATAAATTGTTATTATTACCATTAATTTTAATCTCTATTTTTAAATTGTTATTTTGGGTTTATTTATATTTTTAATTTTCAAGTTTTGATTTTTAGTTTTTAATTTTTAGTTTCACAAACCAATGAAATGAATTTAAACAATTTAAACTAATAAAATATTGTTAAAACTTTTATTTTACAGGAAAAATGCAAAAAGTGTAGTTTTTCTATTTAGAAGTAGAATCTTTATGTCTTAGGTGCGTATGTCGCCCGTTGTCGAGATTGTCTTGCAGACATGGCCAACATAGTGGGTTGCATATTTTAAGTATGCATGTATATTGTGTATGTATATTATTTGGTGCTTCAGAATGGTGTAGAGAAACAGGACGTTGTCCAATTTTTTTCCTCAACCCTGAATAGTGGTGTTTAGACTATAGCAACATATTGCTACGAAAATTCGATTAAATAACTTCGATGTACTTGTTGAAACAGAAATTTCCATACGCCAAAGCACAAATGAAAATCGTTTGCCATCATGGCAAATTTTCACTATCAAATAGCAGAGCAGAACATTTTATCACGTTAACATGTGACTACATTATCATTTGGCTGCATATTCTAGTAGGCATTGCCACATTTTGTTGCACACACGTCTACCACTTTCTAGTAAACGTCACAACGCATATAAATACAAGCATACATTAAGTCAGTTTCAGTTAAAGCATAACTCAGCAAAGTAGCATTGGTGGTTAATGGAATAAATTGTGTTAACAGTGTATTTAAATGTTATTGTAATAAAGTGTCATATAATTTATTTAAGTTTGTGTAAATAAAGTTTTTTTTTTATTTTTTTTACAAAAATATCTGTCAAATAAATGTTTCCTAGACAACATATGTATATGAAAAACTAGTATCTTTTGATGAAGTTTCCTTATTCCCAACAACTACTGTTGATTTGGCAATAAATATTATAGAGGAAAAATGGAATACTATTGAAGAAGATTTTGTTCTTACGTATTTTAAAATTTTGTGTAGAGGTTAATTGATAATTTCAATATTATGGGAAGATATATTTACAACAGAAACGACTCCTAATGGGATATATTTATGGAAAGGTTATTAGATACATGTAATACATTAAATACATGAGAAACTTGACGTCTGACCGAAAATAATAACAAAATATGTAGATGATTTATTTAGTGTCATTTCTGAAAATGCAATTATTAATATGTTAACAATATTTAATGAATTCAGTCCATATATTAAGTTTACAATGGAAAAAGTATATGATTCTAATCTTCCTTATGTAGATACTTTAGTAATAAGAAGAGATGATAATTTAATAATTGATTGGTACCATAAACCAACAGTTTCAGGAAGGATTATAAATTTTTATTCAAAGCATTTTTATTCAAAGCATAGTAAAGCGAAGAATTTGATAGAGAAAATATTAATTCTTAGGGACAAAGAATTTCATAAAGTGAATGGAGAAAGAATAAAGAATTTATTAAAAGATAATGATTTTCCGATGAAATTAATTTGTAAATTAATTAACCAATATAAATTTAAAAGGCGAAATAGAACAGAGAACTTAACTGAACAGAAAATATACAAATCTTAAGTCTATGTACCAGCGATATCAGAACGCTCGGGAAGATCAAGGATAATTGATACTAATAGATATAGAATAGATTTTAAGTCATACAATACGAGTACAATAAATAAATTATGTATAAAGAAAAAGGATAAGATACAAAAATTAGACATGTCTAATATAGTATATAAAATACCATGTAGTGGAAATGACAGAGAGAACTGTGATAAGGTATATATAGGTACAACGAAAACAAATTAAGAACTAGAATAGCAGGCCATAAATCAGATCAAAGATATAGAAATATTAATTCACAGAAGAGAGCATTATCTTCGCATTGTTCGATATTTAATCACTATACAGACTTTGAAAATGTATCGGATTTAAAACCAGAACATAATTATAAAAATGTTACAGATAATTAACACACCAACAACACATAGAATTGAAAATTTAACTCTGAATTGTAGATATTTTATACATAAGAAATAGTATTTATTATATTAATTTATAACAAATATTATATTAATAGATTCAGGTTTTCATATTGTTAATTATTAATTTATTTATTTTTATTTGTTTATTATGTTTTTGTTCAAAAAATTTTTGCTTACTAGTATATTATTATATATTTGTTTATTATCTTTTTTGTTCAAAGAATTATTTGCTTACTGGTATATATGTTGCCTAGGAAACATTTATTTGTCAGACATTTTTGTAAACATTTTTTAAAATACTTTCATTTTGTTTATAATTTGTCATATTTATTATTTCGATTTATTTAAAAGATAAAATCGTAAAATTTTTTATAAAATTTCAGAGAAATTGACGACTAGTGCTCCTTTAACAATGTATCCTTTTCTAGGATAACTTGAAGCTAAGATCTAAAGTAGATTATAAGACCTTTGTAGGACGGATAACGATATCTTAGAAATTCGTTCACAAAATGCGATTTATTTTACCATATTTTTAATAACTTTTAAGATAGTTATTTTAATTTTTGAATTTAACAATACAAAAATGGTTTTATTTGGAATATCTATATTTTCATATATTTAGTTAGAATATTGTTCTATTTGTTATTTACATTTTACAAATTACAGAGTTTTTACAGAATATTTACAAATTTTTGTTGCTAATTTCAGAAATCATTTTACAAATTTTTGAAAACCGATTTGCTAAAATTAGCAAAAAAAATTACTAATTTTAAAAAAGTGGATATTGAAGGAAATGTTATTTCTAATTAAAACTTACACCTACAAACTTAAATTGCTTTAAAATGTTACATAGCTTACAAAAAGGTTTGGGAAGTGAATATACCGACTCATGTCTGAAAATAGGACATCCACTTAAAATAGCACTAAATAGTTTTTTTAGTTAAAAAGTAAAAAATTATTGATTAATTCGTTTATGTTTTACAATTTTTAAGCCTTTGATTTTGTTTTTAATTTTGTACAAAATAGTTTTTTAAAAAAATATATTAAATAAAAAACATTTGATGCTCGATAAAAAAAAATAAATTTGAAATTTTGTACTAATATTAATAATGTTTAGTAATTTTTTTTTGTTGCTGATTTTAGCAAACATATTTTAAATTCCACTTTACAAAAAGTATACTAAAATTTAGTAGCGGCTACTAACTTTTTTACTAATTTCATTGTACTACACGTCAGCAGACATATGTTGCTAAAATTTTCAGTTGCCATTACAGACTTTTTTTGGTGAGTGTAATATAAAAGCATCATAGTAGATTTTTAACTTAAGATAAAACAAAATTCTAACCAAATATTTGTATAAAAGCATTAAGATATTGGTAAAATTTTGCATTTTAAATTAGTTTTATTTTAAATTAACATAAAATAAATGAAAATTCTCTTGAATAATATTGTAGTTTTGAAATATCAGAAGATCAGCTCCAAAATGAACACGCAAAGGTTTTATAAAACCATTATAAATAGACAAACGGTTTATTTTTGATTAATCATTCCGAATTGTTAAAATGTAATATTATGTTATGTCTAAATTGCTCTTGCAAAATAATTTTAAAAAAATTTTATTTAGAGCCCATATTCTACAAGACGAGCGACGATTATCGTACACTTTCAAAGTTAAAATTCTATCGGTTTAAAGATGTAACTTACCAAACTGTTGAAAAATAAATTTGAAAACTACTTTTTTTTTACCAAATTGTACCAACAGTTTATTATTTTTATGTAATATGGTAGATATGGCATTATCACAAAAACCTCCACTCTATTTAATATGTTAACTTCATATTCGTTTTTATTGTTAAAATATTAAACAGATTTTATGTGTCGCGTTTCATGGTATCAAATTTAATTTTATTCATATTTAAAAATTTTAAATTTTTATTTAGTTATATAGTATTTAGACGTAACTTTGTCGTCATTTAGGAACCTTATGGGAAAAACTTTTAATATTTTTCGGTTGCAACGGTTTGTAATTTGTACACATTGATTAGGAAGCTGGAAGATTACAACATCTTGGAAGCACCCTAGTGTATATATTTCTTAAAATGCAAATATTAAAATTTTCCTTCTCCCTTTTTATTTTAGATTTTGTGTATGTTTTTTTTCTATTTTCATTTGTAATAGTGGTACAATTTTTTTTCTTTTTGAAATATTTTTATATCATAATATACATGTTTATGCATACGTTTCTTTTTGGAAAGTTTATTATTCATAAATGTGTAGGGAAATGTTACCCATGATTTTTTGTAAAGAGTTTAAGGTTTTTAATGTAAAGTATTTTCTTGATAACCTGTTATATTCTTTTATAATATACAAGAGAATAACTTAAAATATTTTATTATTATATAGAACTTAAAATAATTTAACATTTAATAATTAAACAATAATTCTTACTGTGTACGTCAATATTTTGGAAATGCTGATCTACCACAATCAGTCAAAATGACTGGTGTTTATTAACACCACCCACATGTAAAGGACTTTAAAGGGCATATTATTTTTTTAAGAAAATCATACCTACCGTGTTACAAATTCTTGGAACAGAAAATACAAATATGTATGTGTAATTCAATGGAGATTATTTACGAAAAGATCACTTTGTCAATCACGGTTCATCCGATTCGCATGAAACTATGTTTTGTATTCGCAAAATGTTTAAGATACTTTAGTTTTTTATTTTTTTAATATGTTGTCGTTCTCGTTTTAACGCTACTAAAATTTGGGTTTTTTTTTTAATATAAGTATATGTTCCGATTATTTTAAATAATATTTAATAATATTATTTTAAAGTTTAAACTCTCTACCCTTTTTTACATAAAGTTTAATTGTATGTCGTTTATGTAAATGATAGCAAAATCGAAAATTCCTTGATTGAAATATCTTTAAATGTACCTAATACACTTTCTAAATTTTTGTTCACATATCGGTCAATTTGTCCGTAGATTCGTAGTAAAAGAGCTGCATTAAATATATAAACTTTTATGTAAAATAAAGCAAAATGCTTATAATTAAACACATTGTGTTTGAAAACTAGATTGCATCGTTTTACTTATAAAACTAAACACAAAATATATTAGGTTTTATATTGATAAACTGTTTCCAAATTTATAAACACATTTTAAAGCCAATTGCACATTAAATGTAGTATACATCTATTATTTTTATCCTAGGATTCTGTCTGCAAAACAGAAAGAGTCGCTAAAATGGGCGCGTAGCATTTCTGAGCAACAGGATGACCCGCCAGCACCCAAAAGATCCAAAGTCCATGGTGACACTGGTCGGAGGGTCTTTGCTGAGGTGGTCAAAGACAGCCTGGTGATGGCGGTCATCAACAGGGGGGATGTGGATGGTATCGTTCCTAAGGACGATACCATCCTCAAGGAGATTCCAAGCACACCTCCCTTGTGCAAGAATGCAGGCTGGTTCCAGGGCCGCATAAAGCTTATTGCTTTCGGTGATATGCGCTCTATTGAGTGCTATCGTTCGGCTCTTAAGAAGGTTGGTGAGGTGTGGCCGGGGGCGGTTTTGGATGTTGTCGACAAAAATAACATCCCGACCCGCCCAAGGACAAACGCATGGATTCCGGCGATCCCAGAGGATAAATTATCCTAATAAGAAGGCTCAGGGAATGCAATCCTGGCCTTCCAACACACAATTGAAGGGATGGTAAATTGGATGGGGCTGATGGAGCTCATAGGCATGCGGTATTTATACTGAATGCCGAGTCTCTACCAGGTCTCGTCCAGTCCAAAGGCCTACTTTCGTATGGATTTCATCAAATCCAAATGAAGGTCTACAAAAGCGACAAGGTAGGTGAATCAACAGATACTGCGTTAGATAACACTAATGTTGTATCTGAAGGTGAGAGTTACTCGTCGCAAGTTCCTGTAGGGCATCTGGAAGATACTATCGTCTCGTCCTTTTCTGATGCACTCGGGGGCGTGGAGGATCTCTTCATCACAGGACTAAGTGAAGAGTTTTGTGAAGAGGAGCTTCTCGTAGACTCTGAAGAGGAAAACGATGTGACGGTGGTGGATAAATCTGATGGTACTTCGGTTTCTTCAGATAAATCTCCATCACTCTAAGGCTGCATCCGCAGCCCTTGTAATCCTCCTGACGCAAGGAGGGTTCGACGTGGTCCTTATTCAGGAACCCTGGCTGAGTGGTGGCAGGATTTGTGGAATAAGGACTAACGGGTTTAAGCTAATCCAAAGTACGGGTGATGGTAGGAACAGTCTTAATATTTTTCTTCTCCCCTCTTTTAGTAGCAAAGACATGACAGTGGCCAGCCTTGAGTGTGAAAACTCTCAAATCTGGCTGGCGTCGGTGTATATGGCGCATGAAACCGATGTACCTCCGGTCACTCTGACGGTACTGGTGGATGCTGCTGGAAAAGCTGGGTGCAACCTGATTGTGTGCAATGATGTCAATGCGGTGGGGAAGCTCAGACATCAATGATAGAGGTGAGTTACTCATTGAATATATTATGAATATTAACCTAACTATATTTGATAGGGGCAATGAACCAACGTTCATTACTATGAATAGACAAGAGGTACTGGTACTTGCTGATAGGATTTGGAACTGCAAAGTTTTGGATGACCATAGCTTTTCCGAACACCGCTATATTAGCTTCTGTTTAAATTCCACAGCCTGCTTTTCCACCGAACGTTACGAAAACGGACTGGGGGAAACACAAGAAAACATTCTGCAGATTCTTTTCGGGGGTACCTGAAATGAGCGTTCGGGATATAGGGGACATTGAGCGATCAGTGGAACAGTTCACGAGGGCCATAAATGACTCGGTGCTAGCTTCATGTCCCAAAAGTAAGGCTAGGGGTAGGAAACGACTGCAATGGTGGTCGCCAGAGCTAGCGAATCTTAGGAAGTGCTGTAGGAAATTGTTTAACAGGGCAAAGTCCACAAGGGTTTCACAGGACTGCGACGTTTATAGGATAAACTTAGAATATACAAGACTGCATTGAAGAAGGCTAAGAATAGTTCCTGGGGTGAATTATGCAGCAATGTTGAGGACACCTCTAAGGCTGCAAGGCTAAGGAGGATTTTGGGTTCCACACAATGCATGGTAGGATATCTAAGGAAACCGCAGGGGGATTGGACAACATCCAGTGGGGAATCACTGGAGCTGCTCCTGGATACTCACTTCCCTGGTAACTGCCGAAATGAAACTTCTGCGGTAAGTACTGTTTCAAGTCAACTTTCCCGAGTCCCGAATCGCATGGGCTATTAGTAGCTTCAAGCTTTTAAGTCACCCGGACCAGGCATGATCTCACCGTGTGAACTGAAAATGGTGGCGGATACACTGATTTCTTGGCTCAGGAATCTATACACGTGCTCTATCGACCTAACTTATGTCCCTATCATGTGGGGGGAGACCAAAGTGGTCTTTATTCCAAAAGCGGGGAAATCCTCTCACACGGGACCTAAGGATTTCAGGCCTATCAGTCTGTCATCGTCTCTTCTGAAGACACTGGAGAGACTCAGTGACAGGTATCTTAGGGACAATAGATATATATCAGAGGCTGCTGTTGAGTCGCCAACATGCCTACTGTAGGGGTAAGTCCACTGAGACGGCCCTGCACAACCTGGTCGGATTCATTGAGGGTTCGCTCGCCGTTAGGGAGTATACCATGGTAGCTTTTCTTGATATAGAGGGAGCGTTTAATAATGTTACTCCGGATGCGATAGCTGCGGCGCTATCTAGTCTTGGAGTGGACGTCGATATCAACAGGTTTGTGTACAGTCTTCTTACAAGGAGACGTATACGGGCCAAGTTGGGGTTGTCGGACCTGAGTAGATTTGTTGGTAGGGGCACACCCCAGGGTGGTGTACTATCTCCATTACTATGGAACCTCACACTGAATGGCGTTCTGTTGTCACTTGAGGGGGTTGGTGGTTGAGTTGTCGCATATGCGGACGACTTGGCATTGGCAGTCAGGGAAAGGTTTCCTGGTACACTCAGGGATGTCCTTTAGGGGGCACTTCTAACTATGGAGATTTGGGCGCGTGATAAGGGTCTTGCGATGAATCCGTGCAAGACTAAATTGGTCCTGTTCACCAGGAGATATAAGATTCCATTAGTGGAACCTATCTTCTTGGGGGGCACTGAAATTCCTTTTGCGGACTGTGCCAAGTATCTTGGGGTACTGTTAGATAGGAAGCTGAACTTCAGGCTCAATATTAGGGACAGGGCAAGAAAGGCCACTGTGGCACTTTATGCGTGTAAGAGGGCAATAGGGATGCAATGGGGTTAGGCACCCCGGATTGTCCACTGGCTGTATACGGCAGTGGTACGACCAATAATGCTGTATGGTGTTATCGTCTGGTAGTGAGATCTCCAGAGGCCCACATACCGTGGGATTCTGGATAGGGTCCAACCACCCATCTGATGCGCTGAATGTTATTTTGCATTTGCTGCCTTTGGACATATTTGGTTCACAGAATGTTGCAGTTGCAGCAGTCCGGATGAGGGCGCTGTCACTTTGGTCGGACAGTGGCTATGGTCACAGCGTAATCCTTAACATGATGCCTGAACTTCCTGGCATCATTGACCACACTGTGGCCGAACCACTGTTCGACAAGAGATACCAGACGCTTATACCGCATAGGGATTCGTGGAAACACGGAACTACCAATGGGGGGCGTTGTGTCGACTTCTATACCGACGGCTCTAAACTCGACGATTAGGTAGGCTTCGGGGTCTACTCCAGGGACCTACCGCTGAGTATTGCGCGGAGACTGCCAAATCACTGTAGTGTTTTTCATGCTGAAATTCTGCCCATTAGGAAGGTAGCGGAGTGGCTTAAGTATAATGCCTCACAACGGTGAGGATAAATATATTCTCTGATAGTCAGGCTGCCATTAGATCTCTGGATTCTGTCTTCCTGGATTCGAAATCAGCCCTGATCTGTCGCAGATCTCTTTACGAGATGGCTCAGCAGTTCAGCATCCATGTTATTTGGGTGCCGGGCGACAGGGACATACCAGGGAACTGCAGGATAGACGAGCTTGCAAGACTGAGGACTACCTTACACATTACACACGAAATGGAGTCTGTGCGTGGTTGTATTCGTTCCAGACAGATGTGGCCCCATCTGGATAGGAAGCGCACGCACAGGTTGCTGCCACTGTCTAGGCCCGATATATCCCTACTTGTGTCCGTCATGAAGGGACACTGTCTCATTGGAAGGCACGCAGTTAGGTTGAGGGTTGCAGCTAGTGACTTTTGCAGAAGCTGTGGTGACGAAGAGCAGGAGTCTGTGGAGCACCTTCTCTGTGCTTGTCCTGCCCTGGCTCGCAGAAGGGGACTGCATTTGGGCTCATGTTTCTTTGAGGACCAGGTTGATTTGGCTGATATCGATATCGGCCGACTTAGGGGCTTTTTGAGGCAATCGGGATGGTTCGACGGGGGAAGCTAGTGATATAATTTTTACTAGCTTCCGTGGTATCACAAGGGACTTTATAGTCTAAGTGAGTCTGATTGGCAGGCTACCACATCTACCTAACCTATGCTTACGCATTTGTTGTTTAATTTCAAATAAAATGGGTAATTAAAAATGTCAATCAATAAAAAATTATATTTTAAAATAAATATAATTATTTAGGAAATGTTTCTAATAAATTAAAACAATAAATCGCTAAAAACTAGGAAAAAACATCAAAAAAATTCCATTTTTCATAGTTGCATATAGAATTTCGGTTGTAAGTACGTTATTAATTATTTGAACAAAATTTTAAAGATGCTTCTTTATATATTTGTAGACATTTAATACATAAATCTTTTAAAACAATAACGCAAATACAACGGATCTTCTTCACTACTTTTATGTGCAATGCGAGTATATTCTGCTCAAGTGCAATTACATGGTGATACAAATTTTGCTCGACTTTCTCTACAAATTTTCCTAAACTAAATTTCCTATGGTAAGCAGTGGCGAACGACTGCTGAAGTATACTTTATAATTTTACTTACAGCTCAAGTTTGAGGACTTTTTATGTAAACACCATTCGTACTTTGCAAAATATTAACTCCGATTTGAAGCATGGATATTAATTTTACCCACATTTTTACATAAGCGGCCAAATCTAAAATTAATATAGTAAAAAAGGGAAAGGGTACAAAACAGGATATTAACCTTTTTAAAATTTCCACAAGTATCCAAAAGTTAATTAGGTACCAAATGAGAGGTTTTTGAGACACGGTGTATTAATATTACACCAAAGCTTAAAGCAAAAATATATATATATATATATATATATATATATATATTAGGGCGGGTCGATTTGTAGGGAGTGAAAAAATTCAACAATTTCCCTATGATTTCCGTATTCTATGGGTTATTCCATGAAAATTTGCCGAAGGAACCATACCTCTATCGTTAAAATCGAGTCCCATACTTTTTGTTGGTAGATTTTTTCCCAAATTGACGTTCGTATGAAATATTACCTACACGTTAACATCCATAACTCAAAAACTATCGATCGGGTAGTAGACGCGTTCGAAAGGTGAGCTCATTTTGATAAATTTACAAAAAAAATCTCCAACATTGGTCCAACGGTTCAAAAGTTACGGGCATTTTTGTCCAAATTTTGGAGCCTTTTTCCATTTTTTTCATGATTTTGTCCAAGAATATTACTTTCATGGCCATTTTTTTGGCTCAATCCATTATTTAATTCAATTTACAATTCAAAACGAAGAGTTTAAGCCCAAATTTATCGAATTCGGTTGATTAATTCATGCGATATTGCTAAAACAAAATAACACATAAAACCAACTTTTTGATTTTTTTTTTCCCTTTTTATTTTTTTTTCTACAAAAATTCAAATTAAGAGATAATAAAGTTTCTATCAACCTACTATCAAAAAAAATATTCAATTTGAGTGTAGTAAAAGACAAAATGTGAAAAAAAAACATTATTTTTTCTGAAAGTCTTGTTTGCTTTCAAGTCTGGGTGTTTTCGTACGGCTCTCTAATGTCGTCGCCATAGCGCCTTCTACATTCTTTCCTGCAACTCGTTTAGCAGTGGCAGCCAGCAATTGGACATGTCTTTCCGTTCGTTGAATGTGTAAAGGAATTTGTGGATCATCGAACGGTGGCACTTCGTAATTTAAATATCCCTCCAAATGTTCATACGAATAACTTTGCGTAAACGGTGGTTCGAATAAAATGGTATCGTCATTTAAATCAATCATATTTGTATATTCCGTACAATTAAAGTTTATAAGAGATTTTTTATAAACTCCAAGTTGAGTTGGGTCGACAATATCTCTTCGGTAATGTAAAATCTTCTTTATAGCAATGTTTCGTTTTTCCATTCTATCATCAAACAACATAGATAGCAAGATATATTCTGAGTGTGCAAAATATGGATTATCTTGAATTACTGTATTTACAACTCCAAGTAAATTCCGTGGTAAAAATCGTGTCCAAGTAATAAATTTAAAAAGTAATGTACTACCGTATGCGGCAGAGCTATAATACTTAACATTGAAATACATTGGCGTGTATACTTTTATTATATAGTTAGCCAGAATTTTTAAATTTTCAGTTGGATTATTAGTTGTCACATACAACCGTAATAATCTATTGGCTTTGGTCAGCCAACGAGAATGTGCAATTGGCCCTGGTTTTATGTGAGATAAATCCGCAGGAACCACACCATTAGAAATTGCATTGGCCATTAACATCAAGTACCTCGAATCAGTAGATAATTCTTCTGGATTTAAATCACCAGGAGGCATATTTTCCAAAGCGATTTCCTCAAAATCGGTTACCACCTGAAAAGAAAACATAAAAGCTTAAAAATAGAATAAAAAATGGTAAAGAATTAGCTATAAAAATTACATACCGGAAGATTTTCACAATCAGCAATTTTTGAGCTCAACTTTCCGCTAGTTGATCGTGGTCCAGTGGTGGTTGATTTGTCTAAAGTGTCAAACAAATGTCTAAACGGAAGCTCGTTAAAGTGCAGAAGACACACAAACCAGTGCAGTGGTCTCTTTAACTGTTTTTCGAATAGTCGCAAAATTCCACCGTGTACGCCAGTATTTGTTGGTTCACCATCAGCGCATATGGCAATTAATGAATCGAGAGACAATTGTTTTTCTTGGAAGAATTCGATCAATTTGTTGACTTTGCTTGCCGCAGTTTCACTTTCTAGTTTTGTGTAGCCTATCAATTGAGAATTTGGTTCCCTCAAAACAACTAGATGAGGTTCTTTAACCATCCTTGGATGCAACTTCTCATCAATTTTTTCTACAGTTAGAGCATCATTTTTCCTGCCGTCGAATGAAAATGATATCAAATTCGAGCCATCATACCGCTTACGAAGTGCGTCTTGTCTCCATTTTTCTCTTTCTCTACGAAGTTTACTTTTATCCATGATGACAAGATTGCCATGAGCATCTTTTACGCCCAGGTCTTCCATCAGAGCTGTTGCCAATGCTGATCCCATTCTATCATGCACACCAAATCTGTCACACATCATTGCATAGTTTTTAGTATTCTATCTGGGAGTGTATGTTTGTGGTGGTAGAACTAATTCTGAACCTCCTCTCACATCAACTTCCATTTCGTCATAATGTGGTTCGTATGTAGGATCGTTGCTCACTGGGATTGTTGGTATAGTCGTTGGTATCGTCTCTTCACTTCCACTATCGTGTTCCGGTATCGTTTGTATTCTGTCATTATATTGATCGCGCATGAAATCTTTTAAGTTTTCTGGGATAGATCCACATGAGCAGTCGTTTTCTTTCAAGTTGCATTTACATTTTCCAATGTTGAATAATTGGTTTGTTGATTCTACGAATTTTTGGAATTCTGTTGCGCGTTTTACTCGTTGTTTATCTGCATTACTATATGCGTCAAGCAAATTATTCAATTTTCTAATGATGCTACCTTTGAGTATAAGTTCAATATTAAGTTGATTCCAAATTTCTAACAATCTGTCTGCTACTTGGGGAGTAAATCTTTTATACGAAAACATTTTGCTTTGGGCCTTTGAACGTTCGGCCAAGAAAAAATAGTACTTCAATATATCTCGTTTAGTTGACAGATTAATATCAGGTAATTCACAGCCCACGCCAAAAGAAAAAACATCATGAGAGACCAAATGTTGCAAACTACTGCGTTGGGTATCTGTTGGATTTTGCGATGAACCAGGCTCTGAATCCATTTTTTAAACCGTCACTAAAAGAATTATATATGTTTTTCATAGAATAATAATATAACTATTAACTATAATAGTTAGCAATGTTTTTACACTTACCTTTAAATCTTTTCTAAATTTCAAAATAGTTTGATTATTTGTTAGTTATTTCAAGTAACACTTCACTGAAATGACGCTCAAACAAAACTAGCATACACTGGAATCCCCACCCCGCCAACTACAGCTGATTGTTTCGTCCAATTAGAATTGCTGTGTATTTGTTGTTGTCAAAATGACGTCAGCGAAGAATTATTCTTTATAAATCGTATGCAAACCCAAAAAAGAGCAAAAATAAAAAGGGGAAAAAAATCAAAAAGTTGGTTTTATGTGTTATTTTGTTTTAGCAATATCGCATGAATTAATCAACCGAATTCGATAAATTTGGGCTAAAACTCTTCGTTTTGAATTGTAAATTGAATTAAATAATGGATTGAGCCAAAAAAATGGCCATAAAAGTAATATTCTTGGACAAAATCATGAAAAAAATGGAAAAAGGCTCCAAAATTTGGACAAAAATGCCCGTAACTTTTGAACCGTTGGACCAATGTTGGAGATTTTTTTTTGTAAATTTATCAAAATGAGCTCACCTTTCCAACGCGCCTACTGGATAGTTTTTGAGTTATGGATGTGAACGTGTAGGTAATATTTCATACGAACGTCAATTTGGGAAAAAATCTACCAACAAAAAGTAGGGGACTCGATTTTAACGATAGAGGTATGGTTCCTTTGGCAAATTTTCATGGAATAACCCATAGAATACGGAAATCATAGGGAAATTGTCGAAAAATAAATCGACCCGCCCTAATATATATATATTCATTGCACATACTTTGAAGACATCTGTATATACAGACAAAAAAGTCCCTATTATATGCGCTGTATTCAGTAAAATGTCTTCAGTGTAAACAGTAGAACAACGAAAAGTTTAAAGACAGTCCCCAAAGTAACAAAATGTCTTCATAGTAACTAGTGGAACGAAAAACCGTCCCCGCAACATGTACTGTGCACATATATATATATATATATATTTATATATATATATATATACAGCGCATATTATAGGGACTTTTTTGGCTGTATATACAGATGTCTTCAAAGTATGCACAATGAATACATATATATATATATAGATATATATATATATATATGCACAGCGCATGTTACGGGGACGGTTTTTCGTTTCACAGGTTACTATGAAGACATTTTGATTCTTTGGAGACTGACCTCAAACTTTACATTAATCTACTATATATACTGAAGACATTTTACTGGATACAGAGCATATTATAGGGACTTTTTTGGCTGTATATACAGATGTCTTCAAAGTATGCATAATGAATATATATATATATATATATATTCATACAGCTCATATTACGGGGTCTTTTTTGGCTGTATATACAGATGTCTTTAAAGTATGTGAAATGCATATATATATATATATATATATATATATATATATATATATATATATATATATATATATATATATATATATATATATATATATATATATATATATATATATATATATATATATATATATACAAATTATATTAATAAACGAACAATTAAAATAAATCAAAGTAAACGGAAATTAAAATCAAAATTCAAATAAAAATAAAAAATCAATAAATAAACATTAAATATACAAACGAAAACTAAAATAAATAAATAAGAGGATCAAAAGGACTCGTGAAAAAAAATAAATAAAAGAACAGAGAATTTAAAAAATAAGTTTAAATTAAGAAGAAAATTAAAATAAAAGAGGAATAATAAAGTGAAAATAAAAATAAATAAAAACAAGGAAATTGAAAAAAAAAAAGTTAATAGTGGAACAATAGTGATCGAAAAAAGAAAAGCAAACAGTAAATACAAAAAAAGGAGAACATTAAGAACATACAAATTTTTAGAAAAAACCCGGAAAATAGAGAGTAAAAAGTGAGAATTGATGCTAGCTGGCTGGCATGCTGACAACATTTTTAGCGTAAGAGTTATTTTCTTGTACTTTAAATCATATATTTTTTTAGAAAATTAGATTTTTTTTTTTTTTTAGAAAATTAGAAATTTAAACTCATTTAACTCATTAATTATAAAAAATTGTTTACTTGAATTATCGGTTTTTCTTGAGTTTTATAGTAAAATTTGGTACTCTAAATTATAATATTTCTTTTATTAAAAATTCAGACTCAAAACTCGAGATTTAATAATTTTATTAGAAATTTTCTTAAATTATTACTATTTGCGTCAGTTTTTCTTGATTTTCATATTGAAGTTTGGTTATAGTTAAATTGCCCGTTCTCTAGTATTCAAAATCTGGTAAATCGGTTCTTAAGGGTAGATTCTTTCCTTACCATTTGTCATGCCAAACGAAACCGTTGATGAATTAACCGAAAGGTTGAGCAGAACTCTCACGATGACACAAAAGAGTGGGGGAGCAGCTGCTATAGGGGGTTTGACCTCAACTCAGAGGGAACAAATAGCATAGATGATAAGTAAGGCTCTTGGGCCACCCCCCGACATTTTATTAGAAGAGGGAGCGGAGCAACCTATAACTTCAACTACGACGAGATTAGAGGAGCTGGACAAAGTTCGTGATATTGTAAGATCGCTAAGGGAGTTCTCCGGAAAACAAGGGGAATTTAATTCTTGGAGGAAATCCGTTGATAGAGTTTTAGGACTCTACGAATCCGTGAAGGGAACTGGGCGCTACTACGCGATTTTGCATACTATTCGCACAAAGGTTATTGGGGAAGCAGATGCAGCTTTGGAGTCATACAGGATTCCTCTGGATTGGCCCAGAATAAAGAAGTGTCTTATGATGCACTACTCTGACAAACGGGACATAGGGACGTTGGAGTATCAGATGAATAGTCTGTGTCAGGGAAACAGAACGATAACGGAGTTCTACCGTGTATCAACACTTGTCACTAATTCTTGATAAAGTTTCTTGTTTAGAGTTAGGAGAGAGCAGCCTCCACACAATGACGAATACCTACCGGGAAAAGGCATTGGATACCTTCATAAGAGGACTCAATGGTGATCTACCAAGAATACTAAGCGTTCGTGAACCAACTTCGCTGCCACAGGCATTGCACATCTGTCTCAAGTTGGATAACATGACGTTCCGGATGAATCATGCACATGGGCAAATGTCTAGGATGAACATGCACAAAAGTATTACAAATCGACCTTTGGTAAATGGACGAAGATTTTATCCTGAACTTGCTAACTTCGGTGGATCAATGCTACTTAGACCACCAATTCCGCCTCGTTATAATTCTACGAGTAACTTTAACCGACGTTTTGATCCAAACTATCGTGATTCAAACACAATTTCGAACACACAACTAAATTTAGGACCGCAACCCAATCCGGGAATGCAAAATAGATTCTTGAATCGAAACGTTCAAACTTCAAACTATTCCAAGGCACCAATTGTAGAACCTATGGATGTGGATCGCTCGATCCAGACCAGACAAGTTAACTACATGAATAAACCACTAATTAACCAATTTATCAAGAGACCAGCTGGAGGTTCTTTCCAAGGCCCAGTTAACAAATTACAAAGAAACTTTCACATAAACGCTGATTACGTACCAGAGGATATACAAGACGAATGGCCATATTACCCGCTGAAACGGAAGATCTTGATATGTACGCACGAAATGTGGAAGCGGAATACAATCAAGAATATTTACAACAAATACCCGATGAATTAGAAACCGCAGCAGGATACCAGGAGGAACATCTAGATGAAGTCCAACCAGTAGTGAATTTTTATACTAAACTGTTCCTCGTTACCATACTTCGAGGCAAAAACGAGGAACGGAGAAGTACTTACTTTTTTAATAGATACAGGAAGCAATAAAAACTACATAAGACCAGACATAGTACCTAACCCAAAGAATAACGATAAGATTTTCTTTATCAAATCAGCAAACGGCGGAATTAAAATTTCACAACACACTTTCCTGAACTTATTTGGAATCCAGGAAGCACCCTTTAAATTTTTCTTATTACCCAATTTTGACTCATTCGATGCAATATTGGGAAATGACAGTATGAAGGAACTCTCGGCGGTTATTCATACAGCTGAGAATTATTTTACGATAAAGGGTGGACAAAGGATTAATACAAACGTTTATCACAAAGTGTGAACAATATGGAACTACGAACGCAACATTTGAATGAAAACCAGGAATTATCCCTTGAAAACATAATTAGACATCATAATAACCTTTTTGCCGAACCAGACGAGAAACTCACATATTCCACTGTAGTAGTTGCGGATATAAGAACGGAAAATGAATTACCAATATACGCGAAAAATTACCCATACCCCATGGCACTGAAAGACGTTGTGGAAGAAGAAATTGGCAAATTATTGCGCGACGGTATAATTAGACCCTCACGGTCTCCATATAACTCACCTATATGGGTAGTACCGAAAAAGGAAGATACCTCGGGAAAAAACAAGTAAAAAAGGGCTAAATTCGGAAGTGCCGAATCTTTGAATACCCTCCACCAATATCCTAAAAAGATGTTCTCTTCTGTTTTTGATACAAATAATATAAAAAAACTTTTGAAGTAAAATTATGCAGGAGAAAAACTTTTTAAGATGTGAAAAGAACTTTTTTGTTGGAAAAAAAATTTAGAGGTAAAAAAAAATTTTTAAGGTGAAAAAATTTTTTGTGGTGAAAAAAAATTTTAGTGGTTAAAAAATGTTTGAGGTGAATACAAAATATTTACTGCTAAGCGACTGGTGAAAAAATATGAGAAAATATGTTATGTACCAGTCGCTACTATGAAATTGTACTAAATTTGTATGGGCAATTTAGAGGCACCTTTACATTTTCACTAGTTTTTTTAAACATGGACTGCACAAAAAACACATTTTAAAGCATAGGTTTCAAATACTCAATTTTGTTCCGGCTAATGGGAACTAGCTCTGCAGCTGAATATGCCTAATGGGGAGAATGCACTTTCTGATGCGCCACGTATTGATAAATAGTTGCAACGTATGTTCTTTCTTTAAAAAATTGAAGTGTGTTTGTCTAATAGAGAGAATACAACAAAGAAATTAATTTATTGAAGAAAGAACATGAGTTGTAACTATTTGTCAATAGATGGCCCATCAGAAGGTGCTATCTCCATTACGCATATTTTGCCGCAGAGCTAGTCTCCATTAGACATATTGTGCTACAATATGCAGTAGAGTATTATTGATTTTCTATTTTCTTCGTAACATAAATTAATATTTGCCAAAAACTATGAAAAATATATGTTTTATGTGCATATTATATCTTAATTTTTTAAATCAATATTCATTTAGATGTTTAAGAGCACAATATTGCACTTTATTCATGTGTATTTTTTTATAAAAGAAAAAATTAACATATACATACATTTGGCAATCCCTCAATTCTCAAAAATACTAATGGAATAAAAAAAAATACTATTTTCCTCTATGAAAATTTCTTTTTTGACATAAAAATGTGAAACAAATGCTTTTATTACGTCAAACATTTGAAAAATTTACTTTAAAATTACACAGTGCAACACATAAATTGGTTCCTCTTTCGTACCCGGTTTTTTTGAAGTGTATATCGAAACTAAAAAAAATCCGCAACGGACTTGGCCAGATTACATCGAAATTTTTTTTTATGGACACCCTAAGTTTTTGCACCCAAACATGATTTTTTTAAAAAAGGAAAATTTTTATGGAATCCATATATCATAAACCGTTCGAAATTTTGTTTTTATGTCTTTGGCAAAGTTGTAGATCCAAACCAAAGCAAAAAAATTCTCAAATGGACCGACCCAAAAAAATTGCATCCACTGCATCAAAATTGCAAAAAAATTGGGAAAAAATATATATATTTCCATATTATCATGAAAAAATAGCATTTTTTCCCAATTTTTTGCAATTTTGATGCAGTGGATGCAATTTTTTTGGGTCGGTCCATATGAGAATTTTTTTGCTTTGGTTTGGATCTACAACTTTGCCAAAGACATAAAAACAAAATTCCGAACGGTTTATGATATATGGATTCCATAAAAATTTTCCTTTTTTAAAAAAATCGTGTTTGGGTACAAAAACTTAGGGTGTCCATAAAAAAAAAATTCGATGTAATCTGGCCAAGTCCTTTGCAGTTTTTTTTTAGTTTCGATATATACTTCAAAAAAAAACGGGTATGAAGGAGGAACCACACGATGATCTTAAAAATGCTGCACTGTGTTATGTAATAAGTCTACTAGCAACATCTGAATGCATTATAATTTAAAGTATGTAGTTAATTAAATATTTTTGGTAAATAAATTAATTGATAGCCTAATCCAAAGCTATATCGCCATGGGACAGGATATAGTTTTAATGTGATTCTGCGCCACCTATTCAAAAGTAGCGGCACTAAAGCAATTATGTATTTTGCTCTTTCTTTATATATAAATTTCTTTGGACCTAGCCATGGGCAGAGTATTGTTTTAGTTAATTCAGCGCCACCTGTTCAAAAGTAGGGGCACTAAGGCAATTATGTATTTTGCTCTTTCTTTAGATATAAATGTCTTAGGTTACAAAAACAAAAAATACATTTTATGGAATGAAACGAAAAACCAACAAAGCTTAACAGAAAAACCCAATCTGGCTTACTATATCTCCTATAGTAGCCAAAGAATTGGAGATATTTGAACTGAAAATCCTAAGAAAATGCATTGGAAGAATTTTCAAATAGTTACGTCTATGAAAATGCCGATGTTCTACCCTTCTGTAGGTACTCCATGTCTTTGCAAGCCAGATTTGTTGAGAAACTTGCGCTACACGATAATATGCTTGTCAGCCAAATATACGAAAGCCAGAAAAACACCATCTGGGCAGGATCTACATATCTTTCTCCTGTCGGTATACTTACTTAATGGACGTATTTACGACGATCCAGCTCCTCTGGACCTTACCTCATTCTATATGAGCCCAGCCTCCGGCAATCATAAGGGCTGAAGATGATATACATACGTATATACTAAATTTTGCATGAACTGTAATATGAATATGTTTTGCCAATTTATGTAACAGAACTTTTGTTATTTAGTTTTAGTAATGTTATTTATTTAGTTTTAGTAATGTTATTTACAGAGGTCTGCTCTGTTAGCGACTTTAACATTGTTGCTTTTAACGTTAACTTAGTTATTAGAGTAACACACATAAAGCTCTAAAATGTTATTATTCTCATAGTATGTAAGACTACATTTATTGTCGATTAAGAAGAAGACTTAATAACATTTTTACTTACTTAACAGAAAACAAAAATAGATACAGAAAAATTGTACAAATTTGTATGGAAAATTTAGAGGTACCTTCACATTTTCACTCATAACTTTTGAACCGCTTGACCTATTTTGCTCATTTTAAATACCAAACTGCTCGGGAGGATGTTCAATAATCTTGCGTTCTTGCGTCTTCGCGTCGTGATCGCCATTTCAACAGACAGACAGACAGACAGACGGGCAGACAGACGGACATCGCTAAATCGACTTAAAATTGCATAAGGACCACGAATATATATACTTTACCTATATTTCAACATATTACAAACGGAATGACAAACTGATATATACCCTCACCATATATGGTGGAGAGTATAAAAATTTAGGTTGGTAGTGGATTTTAGAAGGCTGAATGCGGTGACAATAGCGGATAAATACCCCATACCGGATATTAATGATGTACTCTCTAACCTAGGTGAAAATCAATATTTTACTGTTTTGGATTTGAAAAGTGGTTTTCATCAAATTCCACTTAGGGAAAAAGTCAGAGAAAAAACTGCTTTTTCTGTTAATAATGGTAAATACGAATTTACCAGATTACCCTTTGGGTTGAAAAACGCCCCTTCAATTTTCCAAAGGGCACTTGATGATATATTGCGACAGTTTATTGGTAAAATATGCTATGTTTACGTGGACGATATCATTATTTTTAGTAAGGATGAACAATCCCACCTGGGACACGTAAACAAGATTTTTAGTACATTGGAACAAGCCCATATGAAAATTCAACTGGATAAGTGTGAATTTTTAAACGGGAAGTAGAATTTCCAGGATTCATTGTATCAAAAGATGGTATAAAAACGAATCCCAAAAAGGTCGAATCAATATTAAAATTTGATTACCCTAGAACATTAAAGGAACTCCGTTCGTTTCTGGGTCTGTCTGGATATTACAGGCGCTTTATTAAAGGTTATGCCGATATAGCCAAACCCTTATCAATCTTATTAAGAGGAGAAGAAGGACGTATATCGAAATCAACATCTAGCCAAATTAAAGTCGACTTGGAATTCCAATTAACAACCGATGCTTCAAATGTCGCCATTGGAGCTGTACTTAGCCAAGATGACAAGCCGATTACATTTATTTCTGTAACACTCAATAAAACTGAAGAAAGCTATGTAACCAATGAAAAAGAGATGCTTGCAATCATATGGTCATTAGTTTCATTAAGGAATTATCTTTATGGGTCAAGGAAGGTAATAGTTTACACTGATCATCAGCCACTTACCCACGCTCTTAGCAATAATAGTAGTAACTCTAAGATGAAAAGATGGAAATGCATTTTTGGAGGAATACAACTACGAACTAAATTACAAACCTGGTAAGACAAATGTGGTAGCTGATGCCTTGTCAAGAAATAATTATGGATTAAACGTTCTAGAGGAACAATCAAGTTCTTCTACTATGATTCAACATAGTGCGGAAAGTTCATCTGAGAATTTAATACCTAGTGTCGAAACTCCTATCAATGTATTTAAGAATCAATTGATAATCAATATTGGCAACTCGGCCTCATATCAGTTTAGAATAATCTTTCCGGGATTTCACCGCCACCGTATAACGGAAACCGACTATGACGAACAGAAACTAATAAATATTCTTAAAAAATACCTCAATCCATCTGTAATGGGATAATGGGAAAAATCCAGAAAATATACCCGAATCATTTTTCAAGTTACAAATGGAGATTTACTCAGCTCCTGTTCGAAGATATAACATCTGAAAATGATCAAGAGAACATAATAATTGAGGAACACAATAGAGCTCATCGTAACGATAGGGAAAACAAAGTACAGATTTTAGGAAAATATTACTTTCCAGAAATGAGTGGAAAAATTGAGAGAATCATAAAATTATGCTCAACATGTAAGAAAAACAAGTATGAACGACATCCAAATGATCCAGTACTTAAAGAGACTCCAATTCCAACGTATCCAGGCCATACTATTCATATCGACATATTTTCTAGAGACAAGAAACTAATATTAACATCAATTGATAAATTTTCTAAGTATGTGCAAGTCAAACAACTACAAGGCAGATCTACCGAAAATATTAGGAGGCCTCTAAGGGAACTCTTGTTTTTTTTTATGGAGTACCAAAGAACGTGGTTATGGACAATGAACCTTCATTAAATTCTGCATCGATCATGTTTATGATGAAGGACGACTTAAAAATTAACGTTTTTGAACCTTCATTAAATTCTGCATCGATCATGTTTATGATGAAGGACGACTTAAAAATTAACGTTTTTACTACACCTTCCTATAGGAGTGAATCAAACGGGCAGATAAAACGATTTCATTCCACATTAGCGGAATTAATGAGATTTTTGAAAGAAGACGGAACGTCTAGGAATTTCGAAGAATTGCTGGAAAGATCAGTAAACGAGTATAATCACTCAATTCATTCTACCACTAAAAGAAGGCCTGTAGATTTATATTTTGGACGTACAATCGAATTTTCCCCACAGGACTACAAAAAAACAAGACTGTCAAACATCGAAAGGCTAAAACAAAAACAGGAACAAGATATTGCTTACCATAATAAGGAAAAACGCCTATTAAGAACTATGTGCCTGGCCAACTAGTATATGTGAAGAGCAACAAAAGATTGGGTACGAAATTGAGTAGTCGCTTTAAAAGTGAGATAGTACAACAATTGTTACGAATAGTGGCCGAGTGATCCATAAGAGTCACATCAGAAATTAGAAATTCCTTTTTTTATCTTCAGACTACTGTACCCCTTGGGACGAATTGCACTTTAATGCTAATAATTTTTTTTTTTACAGGATAGTGCTGACCTTCGGGTCTATTATGGGTGAGTACCAGATAATGGATTATTCCAATTTAAGATTAGTCGTTGTAAACACCGGCCCGACAAAGATTCAAACAGGTGTTTTTAGATTGATTCACACGATTGAATTGGGACAATATGAGGTATTGGTGCAAAAACTCGAGAATGGAGTTCGCATGTATAACGACACTGACAATTCGATTCTACCTTACCTATCGTACATCATATCCCAGATGAAATCCAGTTTAACCAGACTTAGATCCAAGGCAAGGACAAAGAGATCACTTGACTTTATTGGAAGTGCTTGGAAGTGGTTGGCCGGAAACCCCGATCATTCTGATTTTGAAGTTATAGAGAGCAAAATTAATAATGTTGTAAAATAATAATAACCAAGTTATAATAAATCAAATGGCACTGGATAAAGTGAACAAATTATCAATCATGACGAACAACATTTCAAAATTGTTAGAAAATAAACTTCAAGAAAAGCCTTTAATAGATTTTAAATATAAGCTAGAGATTGTTAAAGAAGACTTATCAAATATTGAATACGCAATTCATTGGGCCAAATCAAATACAGTAAATTCATTTATTTTTTCTAATTCTGAAGTAGAAATTTTAAGAAATATCTTTAATAATGATAATATTCCATTTGGTAACATAGACGAATTGTTAAATTTTTCCAAAATTAAAGTAGCTTCATATAATAGGGAAATATAATATATTGTAAATATCCTTTTAATTAGACCTGTAAAAGGTAAGAACATAGTGATTAAGACAAATTTTAAAAATATCTTAAAATGTTATGGTAAAATATATGGAATTAAAAATGAATGCAAAAATTACAATAGTCTAAGTATTTGTGAAAAAGAATATACCATAGATCTAAGTGAATCCGAATGTATCCCTAATTTGCTTAAGAGTAAGCCATCACGATGCATAACAACCAACGACGAACATGTGGCGCTTATAGAAAAAATTGATGAAAGTATGATACTACTGAACCAATTCGCAGAAAACATATCTATCGATAACTCAACAATTGTTTTAAACGGCACCTTTTCGATTCACCATCTAAATTCTACAGTACGGATAGGTAACCAAACATATTTAACAACCCAGGTTACCTTTACTAAGCCATTACATGAATTATTCCAGCCAGTTAATGTAAATTTTCAAGAAGAGGTTATAACTTTGGAAAGAATGGAAGCATTAAATGTCAACAATTCTCACATTATAAAACATCTACAAGTTGAAAACAAAGTTAATTTGTCCATTAATGTTGTGTTAATATTAGCTCTTTTACTACTGACCATTACTATCTCGCTCATAAGGTGAAATCGCAATAAGACAATCAAAGAACATAAAGTTCGTGAAACCGACAAGAAAACACAAACGCCAGAAGAAGAAGCAAAAACAACAGAGGACATTAATGTTTGCCTAAACCGGAGGAAATCTTTATCATTGCCAACGGAAGGTTTAGAAAGAAGCAAAATTCACAATTAACCTTTTTTTTTGAAAAATTATCATACGAGGACATATGATCTTAGAGGGGGAGGAGTTAACACAGAAAACATTCAAACTCCAAAAATATAAAAATAATTCCCATAGTAACAAAACTTACGTTGGATCTCCAATTACAACACATTCTAACAGCAACGTAGCTTTGTTCCCATTAATATTGATGACTATGCTGTTCACACCGAAAATGCTGAGTATGCGTCTGGCGAGTACACGAGCCAACATGAAGAGGTGACGTGATCGGCTGAATGCTAGGGTAGTTTAAGTAAAATGTATTTAGGAATAATCACTTGTAATTTTACTTTCATTTAATAAAGACATGTTGTGTGTCTAAAAAACACACAATAAAAAAATATTTTTTTTTTGATAAAAAATTCGAAACGCGAATTTAATTTATATATATATATATATATATATATTCATATATATATTCATTGTGCATACTTTGAAGACATCTGTATATACAGCCAAAAAAGTCCCTATAATATGCGCTGTATCCAGTAAACTGTCTTTAGTGTATACAGTAGATTAATTAAAAGTTTAAGGACGGTCCTCAAAGTAACAAAATGTCTTCATAGTAACTTGTGGAACGAAAAACCGTCCCCGCAATATGAGCTGTGCACAAGTTACTATGAAGACATTTTGTTACTTTGGGGACTGTCCTTAAACTTTTCGTTATTCTAGTGTTTACTCTGAAGACATTTTACTGGACACAGCGCATTTTATAGGGACTTTTTTGGCTGTATATACAGATGTCTTCAAAGTATGGGCAATGCATATATATATATATATATATATATATATATTCATTGTGCATACTTTGAAGACATCTGTATATACAGCCAAAAAAGTCCCTATAATATTCGCTGTATCCAGTAAAATGTCTTCAGTGTATATAGTAGATTAATGTAAAGTTTGAGGTCAGTCTCCAATGAATCAAAATGTCTTCATAGTAACCTGTGAAACGAAAAACCGTCCCCGCAACATGCACTGTGCACATATATATATATATATATATATATATATATATGCATTGCCCATGCTTTGAAGACATCTGTATATACAGCCAAAAAAGTCCCTATAAAATGCGCTGTATCCAGTAACATGTCTTCAGTGTAAACAGTAGAATAACGAAAAGTTTAAGGACAGTCCCCAAAGTAACAAAATGTCTTCATAGTAACTTGTGGAACGAAAAACCGTCCCCGCAACATGCACCGTGCACATTTATATATATATATATATATATATATATATATATATGTGCACAGCACATGTTGCGGGGACGGGTTATATATATATATATATATATATATGTGCACAGCACATGTTGCGGGGACGGGTTTTCGTTCCACAAGTTACTATGAAGACATTTTGTTACTTTGGGGACTGTCCTTAAACTTTTCGTTATTCTAGTGTTTACTCTGAAGACATTTTACTGGACACAGCGCATTTTATGCCCATACTTTGAAGACATCTGTATATACTGTGAGGCACAAAGTCCTTACGTCGTTTTGTGCCCAACATTTATTATTTATTTTTTTTTTTTGCTATTATTATTATTGTATATTAAATTATGTTTGTTTTGTTATTGAAAATGTTTCGTCTAAGTTTATTGTCCATTAATGCCAATAACATTAGAGCCATCTGTTGTTAATCAGATGCATATCGATACCAACCCTGTGTTGTTAACTACAACTCTGAAGTGACACAGCTGTTGATATTGACAACAGATGTGTCTAACAGGCAATAAATGTAATGTGTATGTTTGTGTTTTGTGCTTGTCAGTGATCGTTCATTAGGTATAAATAAGGAACGAAAACAGAAAATCAGTCAGTCAGGTTGGTGGTCTTGCCAAAGTAGGTCGTAGTGGTTAGAGTGGTTGTATGCCGCTAAAATTTGTTAGGTTGGTTGTATGCCAAATATAGAGAGTGGTCGTGTGCCCTAAAATTGTTAGAGTGGTTGTATGCCGCTAAAATTTGTTAGGTTGGTTGTATGCCAAATATAGAGAGTGGTCGTGTGCCCTAAAATTGTTAGAGTGGTTGTATGCCGCTAAAATTTGTTAGGTTGGTTGTATGCCAAATATAGAGAGTGGTCGTGTGCCCTAAAATTGTTAGAGTGGTTGTATGCCGCTAAAATTTGTTAGGTTGGTTGTATGCCAAATTTAGAGAGTGGTCGTGTGCCCTAAAATTGTTAGAGTGGTTGTATGCCGCTAAAATTTGTTAGGATGGTTGTATGCCATATTTCGTGATTCGTCGATGTGTAAAGTATATTGTTAACGCCGTGTCGTATACTCGTGTAAAACAAAAAGGAAATCGTGTCATAATTAAATGATTTAATAAAGAATTATCAATTTTATAACGTTTAAAAGAACAAAACCTCGTTTTTTTTATCGATCCCGAACAAAAAAACAAATTTTCTGTTAACGAACCCTGGGCACGGTTGAGCATACCCCGGCCCAAGTGAAAACACGTCGTTACAATACACCCAAAAAAGTCCCTATATATATATATATATATATATATATATATATGCATTGCCCATACTTTGAAGACATCTGTATATACAGCCAAAAATGTCCCTATAAAATGCGCAGTGTCCAGTAAAATGTCTTCAGTGTAAACAGTAAAATAACGAAAAGTTTAAGGACAGTCCCCAAAGTAACAAAATGTCTTCATAGTAACTTGTGGAACGAAAACCCGTCCCCGCAACATATGCTGTGCACATATATATATATATATATATATATATATACATATATATATATATATATATATATATATATATTCATTGCCCATACTTTGAAGACATCTGTATATACAGCCAAAAAAGTCCCTATAATATGCGCTGTTTCCAGTAAAATGTCTTCAGAGTAAACACTAGAATAACGAAAAGTTTAAGGACAGTCCCCAAAGTAACAAAATGTCTTCATAGTAACTTGTGGAACGAAAACCCGTCCCCGCAACATGCACTGTGCACATATATATATATATATATATATATATATATATATATATATATATATATATATATATGCATAGCACATGTTGCGGGGACGGGTTTTCGTTCCACAAGTTACTATAAAGACATTTTGTTACTTTGGGGACTGTCCACAAACTTTTCATTATTCTACTGTTTACACTGAAGACATTTTACTGGATACAGCTCATATTACGGGGTCTTTTTTGGCTGTATATACAGATGTCTTCAAAGTATGTGAAATGCATATATATATATATATATATATATATATATATATATATATATATATATATATATATATATGTGCACGGCGCATGCTGCGGGGACGGTTTTTCGTTCCACAAGTTACTATGAAGACATTTTGTTACTTTGGAGACTGTCCTTAAACTTTTCATTATTCTATTGTTTACACTGAAGACATTTTACTGGATACAGCGCATATTATAGGGACTTTTTTGACTGTATATACAGATGTCTTCAAAGTATGGGCAATGAATATATATATATATATATATATGTGCATAGCGCATGTTGCGGGGACGGGATTTCGTTCCACAAGTTACTATGAAGACATTTTGTTACTTTGTGGACTGTCCTTAAACACAATAGAGCTCATCGTAACGATAGGGAAAACAAAGTACAGATTTTAGGAAAATATTACTTTCCAGAAATGAGTGGAAAAATTGAGAGAATCATAAAATTATGCTCAACATGTAAGAAAAACAAGTATGAACGACATCCAAATGATCCAGTACTTAAAGAGACTCCAATTCCAACGTATCCAGGCCATACTATTCATATCGACATATTTTCTAGAGACAAGAAACTAATATTAACATCAATTGATAAATTTTCTAAGTATGTGCAAGTCAAACAACTACAAGGCAGATCTACCGAAAATATTAGGAGGCCTCTAAGGGAACTCTTGTTTTTTTTTATGGAGTACCAAAGAACGTGGTTATGGACAATGAACCTTCATTAAATTCTGCATCGATCATGTTTATGATGAAGGACGACTTAAAAATTAACGTTTTTGAACCTTCATTAAATTCTGCATCGATCATGTTTATGATGAAGGACGACTTAAAAATTAACGTTTTTACTACACCTTCCTATAGGAGTGAATCAAACGGGCAGATAAAACGATTTCATTCCACATTAGCGGAATTAATGAGATTTTTGAAAGAAGACGGAACGTCTAGGAATTTCGAAGAATTGCTGGAAAGATCAGTAAACGAGTATAATCACTCAATTCATTCTACCACTAAAAGAAGGCCTGTAGATTTATATTTTGGACGTACAATCGAATTTTCCCCACAGGACTACAAAAAAACAAGACTGTCAAACATCGAAAGGCTAAAACAAAAACAGGAACAAGATATTGCTTACCATAATAAGGAAAAACGCCTATTAAGAACTATGTGCCTGGCCAACTAGTATATGTGAAGAGCAACAAAAGATTGGGTACGAAATTGAGTAGTCGCTTTAAAAGTGAGATAGTACAACAATTGTTACGAATAGTGGCCGAGTGATCCATAAGAGTCACATCAGAAATTAGAAATTCCTTTTTTTATCTTCAGACTACTGTACCCCTTGGGACGAATTGCACTTTAATGCTAATAATTTTTTTTTACAGGATAGTGCTGACCTTCGGGTCTATTATGGGTGAGTACCAGATAATGGATTATTCCAATTTAAGATTAGTCGTTGTAAACACCGGCCCGACAAAGATTCAAACAGGTGTTTTTAGATTGATTCACACGATTGAATTGGGACAATATGAGGTATTGGTGCAAAAACTCGAGAATGGAGTTCGCATGTATAACGACACTGACAATTCGATTCTACCTTACCTATCGTACATCATATCCCAGATGAAATCCAGTTTAACCAGACTTAGATCCAAGGCAAGGACAAAGAGATCACTTGACTTTATTGGAAGTGCTTGGAAGTGGTTGGCCGGAAACCCCGATCATTCTGATTTTGAAGTTATAGAGAGCAAAATTAATAATGTTGTAAAATAATAATAACCAAGTTATAATAAATCAAATGGCACTGGATAAAGTGAACAAATTATCAATCATGACGAACAACATTTCAAAATTGTTAGAAAATAAACTTCAAGAAAAGCCTTTAATAGATTTTAAATATAAGCTAGAGATTGTTAAAGAAGACTTATCAAATATTGAATACGCAATTCATTGGGCCAAATCAAATACAGTAAATTCATTTATTTTTTCTAATTCTGAAGTAGAAATTTTAAGAAATATCTTTAATAATGATAATATTCCATTTGGTAACATAGACGAATTGTTAAATTTTTCCAAAATTAAAGTAGCTTCATATAATAGGGAAATATAATATATTGTAAATATCCTTTTAATTAGACCTGTAAAAGGTAAGAACATAGTGATTAAGACAAATTTTAAAAATATCTTAAAATGTTATGGTAAAATATATGGAATTAAAAATGAATGCAAAAATTACAATAGTCTAAGTATTTGTGAAAAAGAATATACCATAGATCTAAGTGAATCCGAATGTATCCCTAATTTGCTTAAGAGTAAGCCATCACGATGCATAACAACCAACGACGAACATGTGGCGCTTATAGAAAAAATTGATGAAAGTATGATACTACTGAACCAATTCGCAGAAAACATATCTATCGATAACTCAACAATTGTTTTAAACGGCACCTTTTCGATTCACCATCTAAATTCTACAGTACGGATAGGTAACCAAACATATTTAACAACCCAGGTTACCTTTACTAAGCCATTACATGAATTATTCCAGCCAGTTAATGTAAATTTTCAAGAAGAGGTTATAACTTTGGAAAGAATGGAAGCATTAAATGTCAACAATTCTCACATTATAAAACATCTACAAGTTGAAAACAAAGTTAATTTGTCCATTAATGTTGTGTTAATATTAGCTCTTTTACTACTGACCATTACTATCTCGCTCATAAGGTGAAATCGCAATAAGACAATCAAAGAACATAAAGTTCGTGAAACCGACAAGAAAACACAAACGCCAGAAGAAGAAGCAAAAACAACAGAGGACATTAATGTTTGCCTAAACCGGAGGAAATCTTTATCATTGCCAACGGAAGGTTTAGAAAGAAGCAAAATTCACAATTAACCTTTTTTTTTGAAAAATTATCATACGAGGACATATGATCTTAGAGGGGGAGGAGTTAACACAGAAAACATTCAAACTCCAAAAATATAAAAATAATTCCCATAGTAACAAAACTTACGTTGGATCTCCAATTACAACACATTCTAACAGCAACGTAGCTTTGTTCCCATTAATATTGATGACTATGCTGTTCACACCGAAAATGCTGAGTATGCGTCTGGCGAGTACACGAGCCAACATGAAGAGGTGACGTGATCGGCTGAATGCTAGGGTAGTTTAAGTAAAATGTATTTAGGAATAATCACTTGTAATTTTACTTTCATTTAATAAAGACATGTTGTGTGTCTAAAAAACACACAATAAAAAAATATTTTTTTTTTGATAAAAAATTCGAAACGCGAATTTAATTTATATATATATATATATATATATATTCATATATATATTCATTGTGCATACTTTGAAGACATCTGTATATACAGCCAAAAAAGTCCCTATAATATGCGCTGTATCCAGTAAACTGTCTTTAGTGTATACAGTAGATTAATTAAAAGTTTAAGGACGGTCCTCAAAGTAACAAAATGTCTTCATAGTAACTTGTGGAACGAAAAACCGTCCCCGCAATATGAGCTGTGCACAAGTTACTATGAAGACATTTTGTTACTTTGGGGACTGTCCTTAAACTTTTCGTTATTCTAGTGTTTACTCTGAAGACATTTTACTGGACACAGCGCATTTTATAGGGACTTTTTTGGCTGTATATACAGATGTCTTCAAAGTATGGGCAATGCATATATATATATATATATATATATATATATTCATTGTGCATACTTTGAAGACATCTGTATATACAGCCAAAAAAGTCCCTATAATATTCGCTGTATCCAGTAAAATGTCTTCAGTGTATATAGTAGATTAATGTAAAGTTTGAGGTCAGTCTCCAATGAATCAAAATGTCTTCATAGTAACCTGTGAAACGAAAAACCGTCCCCGCAACATGCACTGTGCACATATATATATATATATATATATATATATATATGCATTGCCCATGCTTTGAAGACATCTGTATATACAGCCAAAAAAGTCCCTATAAAATGCGCTGTATCCAGTAACATGTCTTCAGTGTAAACAGTAGAATAACGAAAAGTTTAAGGACAGTCCCCAAAGTAACAAAATGTCTTCATAGTAACTTGTGGAACGAAAAACCGTCCCCGCAACATGCACCGTGCACATTTATATATATATATATATATATATATATATATATATGTGCACAGCACATGTTGCGGGGACGGGTTATATATATATATATATATATATATGTGCACAGCACATGTTGCGGGGACGGGTTTTCGTTCCACAAGTTACTATGAAGACATTTTGTTACTTTGGGGACTGTCCTTAAACTTTTCGTTATTCTAGTGTTTACTCTGAAGACATTTTACTGGACACAGCGCATTTTATGCCCATACTTTGAAGACATCTGTATATACTGTGAGGCACAAAGTCCTTACGTCGTTTTGTGCCCAACATTTATTATTTATTTTTTTTTTTTGCTATTATTATTATTGTATATTAAATTATGTTTGTTTTGTTATTGAAAATGTTTCGTCTAAGTTTATTGTCCATTAATGCCAATAACATTAGAGCCATCTGTTGTTAATCAGATGCATATCGATACCAACCCTGTGTTGTTAACTACAACTCTGAAGTGACACAGCTGTTGATATTGACAACAGATGTGTCTAACAGGCAATAAATGTAATGTGTATGTTTGTGTTTTGTGCTTGTCAGTGATCGTTCATTAGGTATAAATAAGGAACGAAAACAGAAAATCAGTCAGTCAGGTTGGTGGTCTTGCCAAAGTAGGTCGTAGTGGTTAGAGTGGTTGTATGCCGCTAAAATTTGTTAGGTTGGTTGTATGCCAAATATAGAGAGTGGTCGTGTGCCCTAAAATTGTTAGAGTGGTTGTATGCCGCTAAAATTTGTTAGGTTGGTTGTATGCCAAATATAGAGAGTGGTCGTGTGCCCTAAAATTGTTAGAGTGGTTGTATGCCGCTAAAATTTGTTAGGTTGGTTGTATGCCAAATATAGAGAGTGGTCGTGTGCCCTAAAATTGTTAGAGTGGTTGTATGCCGCTAAAATTTGTTAGGTTGGTTGTATGCCAAATTTAGAGAGTGGTCGTGTGCCCTAAAATTGTTAGAGTGGTTGTATGCCGCTAAAATTTGTTAGGATGGTTGTATGCCATATTTCGTGATTCGTCGATGTGTAAAGTATATTGTTAACGCCGTGTCGTATACTCGTGTAAAACAAAAAGGAAATCGTGTCATAATTAAATGATTTAATAAAGAATTATCAATTTTATAACGTTTAAAAGAACAAAACCTCGTTTTTTTTATCGATCCCGAACAAAAAAACAAATTTTCTGTTAACGAACCCTGGGCACGGTTGAGCATACCCCGGCCCAAGTGAAAACACGTCGTTACAATACACCCAAAAAAGTCCCTATATATTTATATATATATATATATATATATATGCATTGCCCATACTTTGAAGACATCTGTATATACAGCCAAAAATGTCCCTATAAAATGCGCAGTGTCCAGTAAAATGTCTTCAGTGTAAACAGTAAAATAACGAAAAGTTTAAGGACAGTCCCCAAAGTAACAAAATGTCTTCATAGTAACTTGTGGAACGAAAACCCGTCCCCGCAACATATGCTGTGCACATATATATATATATATATATATATATATATATACATATATATATATATATATATATATATATATATATATGTGCTCGGCGCATGTTGCGGGGACGGTTTTTCGTTCCACAAGTTACTATGAAGACATTTTGTTACTTTGGGGACTGTCCTTAAACTTTTCGTTATTCCACTGTTTACACTGAAGACATTTTACTGGATACAGCGCATATTAAAGGGACTTTTTTGGCTGTTTATACAGATGTCTTCAAAGTATGGGCAATGAATATATATATATATATATATATATATATATATATATATATATGCATAGCACATGTTGCGGGGACGGGTTTTCGTTCCACAAGTTACTATAAAGACATTTTGTTACTTTGGGGACTGTCCACAAACTTTTCATTATTCTACTGTTTACACTGAAGACATTTTACTGGATACAGCTCATATTACGGGGTCTTTTTGGCTGTATATACAGATGTCTTCAAAGTATGTGAAATGCATATATATATATATATATATATATATATATATATATTCATTGCCCATACTTTGAAGACATCTGTATATACAACCAAAAAAGTCCCTATAAAATGCGCTGTGTCCAGTAAAATGTCTTCAGAGTAAACACTAGAATAACGAAAAGTTTAAGGACAGTCCCCAAAGTAACAAAATGTCTTCATAGTAACTTGTGGAACGAAAACCCGTCCCCGGAACATGTGCTGTGCACATATATATATATATATATATATATATATGTGCACGGCGCATGCTGCGGGGACGGTTTTTCGTTCCACAAGTTACTATGAAGACATTTTGTTACTTTGGAGACTGTCCTTAAACTTTTCATTATTCTATTGTTTACACTGAAGACATTTTACTGGATACAGCGCATATTATAGGGACTTTTTTGACTGTATATACAGATGTCTTCAAAGTATGGGCAATGAATATATATATATATATATATATATGTGCATAGCGCATGTTGCGGGGACGGGATTTCGTTCCACAAGTTACTATGAAGACATTTTGTTACTTTGTGGACTGTCCTTAAACACAATAGAGCTCATCGTAACGATAGGGAAAACAAAGTACAGATTTTAGGAAAATATTACTTTCCAGAAATGAGTGGAAAAATTGAGAGAATCATAAAATTATGCTCAACATGTAAGAAAAACAAGTATGAACGACATCCAAATGATCCAGTACTTAAAGAGACTCCAATTCCAACGTATCCAGGCCATACTATTCATATCGACATATTTTCTAGAGACAAGAAACTAATATTAACATCAATTGATAAATTTTCTAAGTATGTGCAAGTCAAACAACTACAAGGCAGATCTACCGAAAATATTAGGAGGCCTCTAAGGGAACTCTTGTTTTTTTTTATGGAGTACCAAAGAACGTGGTTATGGACAATGAACCTTCATTAAATTCTGCATCGATCATGTTTATGATGAAGGACGACTTAAAAATTAACGTTTTTGAACCTTCATTAAATTCTGCATCGATCATGTTTATGATGAAGGACGACTTAAAAATTAACGTTTTTACTACACCTTCCTATAGGAGTGAATCAAACGGGCAGATAAAACGATTTCATTCCACATTAGCGGAATTAATGAGATTTTTGAAAGAAGACGGAACGTCTAGGAATTTCGAAGAATTGCTGGAAAGATCAGTAAACGAGTATAATCACTCAATTCATTCTACCACTAAAAGAAGGCCTGTAGATTTATATTTTGGACGTACAATCGAATTTTCCCCACAGGACTACAAAAAAACAAGACTGTCAAACATCGAAAGGCTAAAACAAAAACAGGAACAAGATATTGCTTACCATAATAAGGAAAAACGCCTATTAAGAACTATGTGCCTGGCCAACTAGTATATGTGAAGAGCAACAAAAGATTGGGTACGAAATTGAGTAGTCGCTTTAAAAGTGAGATAGTACAACAATTGTTACGAATAGTGGCCGAGTGATCCATAAGAGTCACATCAGAAATTAGAAATTCCTTTTTTTATCTTCAGACTACTGTACCCCTTGGGACGAATTGCACTTTAATGCTAATAATTTTTTTTTACAGGATAGTGCTGACCTTCGGGTCTATTATGGGTGAGTACCAGATAATGGATTATTCCAATTTAAGATTAGTCGTTGTAAACACCGGCCCGACAAAGATTCAAACAGGTGTTTTTAGATTGATTCACACGATTGAATTGGGACAATATGAGGTATTGGTGCAAAAACTCGAGAATGGAGTTCGCATGTATAACGACACTGACAATTCGATTCTACCTTACCTATCGTACATCATATCCCAGATGAAATCCAGTTTAACCAGACTTAGATCCAAGGCAAGGACAAAGAGATCACTTGACTTTATTGGAAGTGCTTGGAAGTGGTTGGCCGGAAACCCCGATCATTCTGATTTTGAAGTTATAGAGAGCAAAATTAATAATGTTGTAAAATAATAATAACCAAGTTATAATAAATCAAATGGCACTGGATAAAGTGAACAAATTATCAATCATGACGAACAACATTTCAAAATTGTTAGAAAATAAACTTCAAGAAAAGCCTTTAATAGATTTTAAATATAAGCTAGAGATTGTTAAAGAAGACTTATCAAATATTGAATACGCAATTCATTGGGCCAAATCAAATACAGTAAATTCATTTATTTTTTCTAATTCTGAAGTAGAAATTTTAAGAAATATCTTTAATAATGATAATATTCCATTTGGTAACATAGACGAATTGTTAAATTTTTCCAAAATTAAAGTAGCTTCATATAATAGGGAAATATAATATATTGTAAATATCCTTTTAATTAGACCTGTAAAAGGTAAGAACATAGTGATTAAGACAAATTTTAAAAATATCTTAAAATGTTATGGTAAAATATATGGAATTAAAAATGAATGCAAAAATTACAATAGTCTAAGTATTTGTGAAAAAGAATATACCATAGATCTAAGTGAATCCGAATGTATCCCTAATTTGCTTAAGAGTAAGCCATCACGATGCATAACAACCAACGACGAACATGTGGCGCTTATAGAAAAAATTGATGAAAGTATGATACTACTGAACCAATTCGCAGAAAACATATCTATCGATAACTCAACAATTGTTTTAAACGGCACCTTTTCGATTCACCATCTAAATTCTACAGTACGGATAGGTAACCAAACATATTTAACAACCCAGGTTACCTTTACTAAGCCATTACATGAATTATTCCAGCCAGTTAATGTAAATTTTCAAGAAGAGGTTATAACTTTGGAAAGAATGGAAGCATTAAATGTCAACAATTCTCACATTATAAAACATCTACAAGTTGAAAACAAAGTTAATTTGTCCATTAATGTTGTGTTAATATTAGCTCTTTTACTACTGACCATTACTATCTCGCTCATAAGGTGAAATCGCAATAAGACAATCAAAGAACATAAAGTTCGTGAAACCGACAAGAAAACACAAACGCCAGAAGAAGAAGCAAAAACAACAGAGGACATTAATGTTTGCCTAAACCGGAGGAAATCTTTATCATTGCCAACGGAAGGTTTAGAAAGAAGCAAAATTCACAATTAACCTTTTTTTTTGAAAAATTATCATACGATCTTAGAGGGGGAGGAGTTAACACAGAAAACATTCAAACTCCAAAAATATAAAAATAATTCCCATAGTAACAAAACTTACGTTGGATCTCCAATTACAACACATTCTAACAGCAACGTAGCTTTGTTCCCATTAATATTGATGACTATGCTGTTCACACCGAAAATGCTGAGTATGCGTCTGGCGAGTACACGAGCCAACATGAAGAGGTGACGTGATCGGCTGAATGCTAGGGTAGTTTAAGTAAAATGTATTTAGGAATAATCACTTGTAATTTTACTTTCATTTAATAAAGACATGTTGTGTGTCTAAAAAACACACAATAAAAAAATATTTTTTTTTTGATAAAAAATTCGAAACGCGAATTTAATTTATATATATATATATATATATATTCATATATATATTCATTGTGCATACTTTGAAGACATCTGTATATACAGCCAAAAAAGTCCCTATAATATGCGCTGTATCCAGTAAACTGTCTTTAGTGTATACAGTAGATTAATTAAAAGTTTAAGGACGGTCCTCAAAGTAACAAAATGTCTTCATAGTAACTTGTGGAACGAAAAACCGTCCCCGCAATATGAGCTGTGCACAAGTTACTATGAAGACATTTTGTTACTTTGGGGACTGTCCTTAAACTTTTCGTTATTCTAGTGTTTACTCTGAAGACATTTTACTGGACACAGCGCATTTTATAGGGACTTTTTTGGCTGTATATACAGATGTCTTCAAAGTATAGGCAATGCATATATATATATATATATATATATATATATATATATATATATATATATATATATATATATATTCATTGTGCATACTTTGAAGACATCTGTATATACAGCCAAAAAAGTCCCTATAATATTCGCTGTATCCAGTAAAATGTCTTCAGTGTATATAGTAGATTAATGTAAAGTTTGAGGTCAGTGTCCAAAGAATCAAAATGTCTTCATAGTAACCTGTGAAACGAAAAACCGTCCCCGCAACATGCACTGTGCACATATATATATATATATGTGTGCACAGCGCATGTTGCGGGGACGGTTTTTCGTTCCACAAGTTACTATGAAGACATTTTGGTGCTTTGGGGACTGTCCTTAAACTTTTCGTTATTCTACTGTTTACACTGAAGACATTTTACTGGACACAGCGCATATTATAGGGACTTTTTTGGCTGTATATACAGATGTCCTCAAAGTATGGGCAATGCATATATATATATATATATATATATATATATATGTGCACAGCACATGTTGCGGGGACGGGTTTTCGTTCCACAAGTTACTATGAAGACATTTTGGTTACTTTGGGGACTGTCCTTAAACTTTTCGTTATTCTAGTGTTTACTCTGAAGACATTTTACTGGACACAGCGCATTTTATGCCATACTTTGAAGACATCTGTATATACACCCAAAAAAGTCCCTATATATATATATATATATATATATATATATATATATATATATATATATATATATATATGTGCACAGCACATATTGCGGGGACGGGTTTTCGTTCCACAAGTTACTATGAAGACATTTTGTTACTTTGGGGACTGTCCTTAAACTTTTCATTATTCTAGTGTTTACTCTGAAGACATTTTACTGGACACAGCGCATTTTATAGGGACTTTTTTGGCTGTATATACAGATGTCTTCAAAGTATGGGCAATGCATATATATATATATATATATATATATATATATATGCATTTCACATACTTTGAAGACATCTGTATATACAGCCAAAAAAGACCCCGTAATATGAGCTGTATCCAGTAAAATGTCTTCAGTGTAAACAGTAGAATAATGAAAAGTTTGTGGACAGTCCCCAAAGTAACAAAATGTCTTTATAGTAACTTGTGGAACGAAAACCCGTCCCCGCAACATGTGCTATGCATATATATATATATATATATATATATATATATATATATATATGTGCACGGCGCATGCTGCGGGGACGGTTTTTCGTTCCACAAGTTACTATGAAGACATTTTGTTACTTTGGAGACTGTCCTTAAACTTTTCATTATTCTATTGTTTACACTGAAGACATTTTACTGGATACAGCGCATATTATAGGGACTTTTTTGACTGTATATACAGATGTCTTCAAAGTATGGGCAATGAATATATATATATATATATATATGTGCATAGCGCATGTTGCGGGACGGGATTTCGTTCCACAAGTTACTATGAAGACATTTTGTTACTTTGTGGACTGTCCTTAAACTTTTCGTTATTCCACCGTTTACATTGAAGACATTTTACTGGATACAGCGCGTATCAAAGGGACTTTTTTTTGCTGTATATACAGATGTCTTCAAAGTATGGGCAATGAATATATATATATATATATATATATATATATATATATATATATATGTGCACGGCGCATGTTGCGGGGACAGTTTTTCGTTCCACAAGTTACTATGGAGACATTTTGTTACTTTGGGGACTGTCCTTAAACTTTTCTTTATTCTACTGTTTACACTGAAGACATTTTATTGGATACAGCGCATATTATAGGGACTTTTTTGGCTGTATATACAGATGTCTTCAAAGTATGGGCAATGAATATATATATATATATATATATATATATATATATATTCATTGTGCATACTTTGAAGACATCTGTATATACAGCCAAAAAAGTCCCTATAAAATGCGCTGTGTCCAGTAAAATGTCTTCAGAGTAAACACTAGAATAACGAAAAGTTTAAGGACAGTCCCCAAAGTAACAAAATGTCTTCATAGTAACTTGTGGAACGAAAACCCGTCCCCGCAATATGTGCTGTGCACATATATATATATATATATATATATATATATATATAGGGACTTTTTTGGCTGTATATACAGATGTCTTCAAAGTATGGGCAATGCATATATATATATATATATATATATATATATATATATATTCATTGTGCATACTTTGAAGACATCTGTATATACAGCCAAAAAAGTCCCTATAATATGCCCTGTATCCAGTAAAATGTCTTCAGTGTATGTAGTAGATTAATGTAAAGTTTGAGGTCAGTCTCCAAAGAATCAAAATGTCTTCATAGTAACCTGTGAATCAAAAAACCGTCCCCGCAACATACGCTGTGCATATATATATATATATATATATATATATAAATATATATATATATATATATATATGCATTACATATACTTTGAAGACATCTGTATATACAGCCAAAAAGTCTCTATAATATGCGCTGTATCCAGTAAAATGTCTTTAGTGTATACAGTATATTAATTAAAAGTTTGAGGACGGTCCCCAAAGTAACAAAATGTCTTCATAGTAACTTGTGGAACGAAAACCCGTCCCCGCAACATGCTCTGTGCACATATATATATATATATATGCATTGCCCATACTTTGAAGACATCTGTATATACAGCCAAAAAAGTCCCTATAAAATGCGCTGTGTCCAGTAAAATGTCTTCAGAGTAAACACTAGAATAACGAAAAGTTTAAGGACAGTCCCCAAAGTCCTTAAACTTTTCATTTTATAGGGACTTTTTTGGCTGTATATACAAATGTCTTCAAAGTATGGGCAATGCATATATATATATGTGCACAGCACATGTTGCGGGGACGCATTTTCGTTCCACAAGTTACTATGAAGACATTTTGTTACTTTGGGGACTGTCCTTAAACTTTTCGTTATTCT